>CM076579.1:620298391-620403386 GCA_034641835.2 Pinus albicaulis
GGACAAGAAAACAAATCAAGAGGTTAGAAATCAACATGTATAAAGGGATAAAGTGAAAGGAATGCAATTGGTGTTTAGTGTACCAACTTTAAAAAATCAAGGCGCCAAAAGAAAACAAGTTCCATAGGCCCTTGGCTAGGTTAGGGTTCAATGTTAATTGGTATTAATGAATGTAATCTCTTGGAATTGCAAGGGAATGGGGAGTAGAAAAAGAGAAGCATAATCAAGCGTCTAATCATATTTCAAAAACCCCATCTTCTCCTTTTCTATGAGACAAAAATGGGGGAGCAGGATACTCTTGCCAAGTGAAATGTAGTTTAGAAAGGAAACAATGTAGTGACCATTAGTTCTAAAGGAGCATAAAGAAGTATTTGCACACTCTGGGCTTCTTTGCTTTTTAAATTTCTCAATGAGGAAAAATCCTCTCATTGGAACATAACTAGCCTACTCCACCTTCCCTCGAACAATATTTGTAATGTTATAAATGTTTACATGCCCAACGCATGAAATAAGAAGTTGGAATTTTGGGTGTCGATGATGTGGTAAAAGGAATTTCTTCTTATATCTATTTCCATTTTGGGTGGTGACTTCAATTTCACAATTCATCAATGGGGAAAGAGGGAATGAAATATATCCCTTTCAAGAAAATTGGAAGATTTGATAGCCTATTGGATCTCCTTGTTGTTAGACCAAAGATGTCAAAATATACATGGAATAATAAAAGAGTTCAAACTAGGCATATCTCAAAAATATTGGACAGATTCTTGGTCAACAGTTTAGTATTAGACCACTACATTTCCATTTCATTTTTCTACTAGGATAAGAGTGGATTAGACCATTTCCTTGACAAAATTTTATTTTAGATGAATGAAGATATTGGTCACCTTCCTTTTCAATTAAACTTGCTTTGGTTAAAGGAGAATATTTCTGGGGAATTCTTTCCAAGGCCCAGTCAAAATGGGTGACTGGCTCACCCATCTATATTTGGGAGAAAAAAATTAACGAGTTGAAAGAAGAGCTAAGGAGATTGATAAGAGAAAAAAAAAGGGTCCAAAAGAGTGAAGGAAGAGCAGTTAAAGACCACCCTCGAGGACATATTCCAAGAAATGGAAGATCATGTGACCTCAAAAGAAATATTACTAAAAGAAAAATAAGCATTTTCTAACATGCACAAAAAAATCGAAGAGGGGGAGGATATTTTGAGGCTAAAATCGAGGAGTCTAGGGCTAAAATTAGGGGGAAAAGACACCAAATTTTTCCATAAGCAGGACAAAATGAGGGAGTGGCGTAAAATGATCAATAATATTAAGATTAATAGGAATATTCTTATAGATAAGGATAAAAAAATAGGATGCTACCTTTTCTCATTTTGAGGCTTTGTATATAGAACAAGGACGAACCTCGAATTTGCTTATGAAGAATTTCTTTCCTACATTCCTAAACTAGTAATAGAGGAGAAAAATATCAACATAATGAGCCTTATTTTAGAAGAATAAATTTTAAAAAATTTCTGGTCATTTGAACCAGATAAAACCTTGGGTATAGATGGATTTATAGGGAAATATTATAGAAAATGCTAGAGCATAATTAAATTTGATTTGTGTAGAATGGTGGACTTTGTTCAAAAATTTGGAAGGACGGGGAGCAACCTGTGACTCCTCTTTATCAACTTTCATTCCCAAATATTTAATTCTTTCTTCTTTCTCTGCCTTTCATCCTATTTCTTTATGCAATTTTTATTACAAAAGTATCTCAAATATTATATCGCAAAGGATTAAGCCTATCCTTACTCATTTGATCTCTAAAAATCAAGGAGGTTTTGTTACTAAAAGGAAAATTCTAGATAACGTCGTTCTAGTACATGAGATAGTTAATTGTAGTAAGAGAAAAGGGGACAAAGGTATGGAAATAAAATTGGATATGGCTAATGTGTTTGACAAGACTTGACATTCCTTCCTTTTTTCCATTCTAAAAAAAATGGATTCACTTAGAATTTGATCAGATGGGTGGCGGTCTGCATCCATGGCCATTGGATATCTCCATTGGTATTTGGTAGGCATGTTGTACTTTTTAGAGCTTTGTGGGATCTAAATCAAGGGTGTCCCCTATCTCTGATATTATATATCATAATGTTTGAATAATTAAGAAGAAATTTGGACTATCAAAGGTGCATGAATATTCTCTAGGGATCTGATATATTGAAGGAATTAGGAGTATTAGTCATGCCCAATTTTTTGATGACACTATACTCCTTAAGGGAGCCTCTTCCATCATTGCCTCAAGATTTAAATTGGTGTTGGAATTTTTTTCATTGTTTAAGGAGGAATGATAAATGAAACCAAGAGTCATTTGTACTCATGGAATATAAGCAAAGGTCTACATGGGAAAATTTAAGAATTTTGGGCATCTCTAGAAATGATAAGTGGATTGATTTTAGATATTTGGGAATCCCAATTTGTTTGAAGCCTTTCCTTCATCCTTTGTGGAATCATGTAGTGAATAAATTCAAAATCAATTGGGAAATGGGGAGCACAATGGCTTAATCTAGTTGGGAGGTTAAATCTTATTAATTTGGTGCTTTCATCTCTGCCCCTTTATAGATTCTTTAATCTCTTTGCTCTTGTAATAGTGAGGAAACAAATGGCTCAAGAAATCAGAAAATTATTTTGGCAAGGTGGCCCAAAAACCAACACTAAGCAACTTAATCTCATCAGTTTGAGGGCAGATCTCCTTCAAAAAACTATAGGTGGGCTAGGAATAAGATATTTTGTTCTAATGAATATTTATTTAGGTGCTAAAATGGTTTGGTGTTTGATCATCGAAGAAAATGATTAGTCAAATAAATTCATCCACAAGAATATTTATGTGTAGAAAGGGAGATTCTTATATTTTCCATGTTCCTCCAAATAGATCAGGAGGATCTCAAATCTTGAGAATGCTAGCAACTTCAATTCCTCTTATCAAATCCAAGTTAGCATGGATTCCATGTAATGGGTAAAAATAAATATTTGGAGAGACAGGATCTTGGGTGTCCTACCTTTGGGTTCGAAGGCTCCTCTTTTTTTATGCATGAATGACTTGTCGCACAGAGTAAATTGTCCCCATTTGGAGTGCTATTTTGGTCTCATGATGGACGCTGACAGGGCTGGAAATGGGTTTGTGTTCTAAAGCATTTGCTGCTACTTGAAAAATTCTTGAGGCTCATAATTTTGGATGTAATCCTCATGATGTGCAGGTGGTAAATGTTTGGGGTTAGGGAGTGGAGGCCTTTTTCAGTTAAAAAATGGTATGATTCTCTTATTTTTGTAGGTTTTGGGCCTGTTTTTTCAAAATTATGTATTACTATATGGAATTCAGATTGTTTTCCCAAACTTAATATTTTTTGGGGGCACTTTCCCACAAGAAGATATTAACAATAGAAATTTAATGAAAAGAGGTATATTGGGACACTCTTGGTGTGCATTATGTTAGTAATCCCAAGAATTCGTCAACCATTTATTTTTAGTATGTCCATTCACTTCAATTATTTGGGAAGTTCTTCATGATGGGTTAAGATCGAGAATAAATTGGCTCTCTACAATCCATGAATTGTTGGGAGATTGGGGAAAATATTATCTTGGATCATTTAAATGAAAGAAGAGATTCAAGAGAATTTGGGAGTAACTACCAATATTTGTCTGCTAGAAAGTATGGCATGCGAGAAATAAAATGGTGATTCAAGAAGAAAGAGTGGATAGTTCAAGAAATTTAGTCGGAAGAGATGCATGCCTTCTTGGGGAAGCCTTTAATACCAAAGAAATGAAAGAAAAGGAAGGACTTGATATTGATGATCTAGCTCAAAATTTGATGAAACTACTCAATATCTTAGTAGCCCCCACTCGAGGCCTCAACACTAAGGAAAAATGGAAACTCAGGATGTCAAAGAAGGAGTTTAACAAGTGGTTTTCAAATCAACAACACCACATCATGTGCTTTGATGGAGCAGCTAAGAGAAATCCAGGGGTTTCAAGAGCAGGCTGGGGGGGTGATATATCACCCTGAGAACAAATTAGGAAAATCACTATGCTTGGGGTCTAGTTTCTGCAACAAATTATTTTATAGAATCTTACACACCTTGCCAAGGTTTAATCCAACTAACAAATACAAATGTTCATGAAGTGATTGTATTAAGGGGATTCTACCAAAATATTATATCATCTTTATTTAAGCTATATTCCCTTACATTCGAGATTGAGTAACATCTTGTGTAGTATCCTAAATCTCTACAGTAAAATTACTCAAAAACTATGCTTCCACATTCTATGAATAAAAAATTCGATAGTTCATCACTTGGTGAATATAGGCGTGAATTTGAATAAGGGAGAGTTGGTGTGGAGAGGGGTGAGGGGCTATGCCCCACTTCCCTAGAAATTATTTTTAGGTCTCTTTCAAGGAGTGATAGGTGGAACTCCCTCAAGGCATCCAGGAGGTGCCATGAGTATTTCATAACCCGTGTTTTAAATGGAGAAGTCTCAAGTTTAAACAGGATATATGGTAAATATTTCCATAGAAAGTGGAATTTAATGTCATTATGCTTGATCATGAGAAGGATAAGGGAAGGTATGAAGATAAATTTAAGAGTTTGTGGAAAGGATTGGATAGCTATGATGAGAATCTATGGTGATATGAGGAATGATAACATGGATGATCAATTCATAAAGTGTGCTAGCCAAATCAAATTCATTGGAGGTTGAATGATGATGGAAATTCCTTAGTAGCATAAAAATGGAGATTAGTGGGACATGAATGTTGTACTTGGCCTCGGACAAGGAAATAATCAATAATTATGCTTGATGAAGAAGGTGAATCTCTCCATAATTTCTTACAAGGTGGTTTCTATGTCATCTTGGTTGTGGAGGGACTCTATAAATGTCTAGCAGAGAGATTTATAGTGGCTCTATGCATGGATAAATTGTATGTTGGCTATTCGTCGTCTCTCCTTGGTGTTGTTCATGTGCTGGGTGTTTTTCTTGGGTTGGAGTTTATTCCTATTGGGAATGGAATAACCAAAAGTCTTGGGAGGTTTGAGATAATCCTTACCATTGGTAAGTGAGGATTTTTATTTGTGAAATCGGGCTTTTTCAATCCCCACCCCCCCTTCACGGGGCCTTGTTTTGTGCTTATTACTTTGTCAGAGGTTTTTCATCCCATTTATTTCTCTTCTATTTCTCTTATTTATTTTGGTATTGTTGTGAATATGTTGGTGTGGTATGGTTTAATGTATTATAACCTTTAATTTTTTCTTATCCTTGGATGGTCATCATCTCAGATCAATGGTAATTGCTCGGAGGCCTCTGTGTCGGTTGTTCAGTTGGTATGAGGCCTTTTCATTATTAATTGGGCTCCTTATCCTTGCTTAAAGAGCTCTAATATCTTAAGTTATATTAATTTTACGGTAAGAAGTGTGGTGTATTTATACTCTATGTTATGTGGTGAGGGTTATGTTGGCTTCAGAGTATTAGAGGCTGCATTTCACGCCCTGATTAAGTGGTCATTTTAGCTTTCCTTTCAGGCTAATCTTGTCTCAGAAGATTGTCTTTTTCATCCAGTATATAGCTCATCAAAAGGTCTTAGTAATATGACTAAATCTATCCCTTTAGGAAATTGGAAGGTGATTTTAAATAACCTTCAATAATAAATCAACCTTCTCGGTTCCAAGATTAACAAGTTTTCGGCTAGTATAGAAAATTCAACTAGTTAAACATTAATTGTATCATAAATTTGACTCTTTAGAAAACTCAACCTCATACTCAGATAGCTTCCCACAAGTGAGAGAGAGAGAAAAAAATGTGAGTGATAAGTAAGTGTTTTTTTATAGTGATTTTAGGGTGCCCAAGAGGCACATCTCTTTGTAAATTAAATTAAATTTTCTTTATTTTAATTTAAAATTTATTTTTTCTTTATATTAACTTGTGTATCTTTGGAATACCTCCCACATATACCTAAAAATAAACACTCCCTCTAATTTAGGGAGGTATTCACCTTCACCTCCTCAAGATGTCCACTTAGTTGAAAAAATTCTCCATCCTAAGAAAATATTCAATGAGCCTGCTATGTTAATGTATCCATCCACTTCATATTCCACTCCATAACCACATGAAAAACATCTTGCATCAACATCATGAAAAGGATCTAGTTATCCACTAGTCAAATTCCCTTTCTCGATATGGTTAGGGACCCCCTTACTGGGGTGAAATCGAAACTAGTCTTGGGTCACTAACTAACCAAGTCATCACTTGGAACCATGTGAATTTTCCCTAACCAATGGTGAAACCTTGGGCCCATTTACCATTCCTCCATGCCGTCACATAGCACTTGAATGGTAAAATTAATTGCTTGATGCTTTAAGGCACTTTCTCTACCCACTATCCAAGTAACCCTTAGCAATATGGCTAGAACCTTCTAAGTTAGGGAGCATTATGAGCCATGATACTATCTGGGCCATTATCACTAGTGACATTTCAAGGCACTTGGTAAATACCCTTGACCTAGGGAGAATTTCCACCCTAATTCTACAACATCAACACTCCCTCTCAACCACTTCAAGCTTGTCCCTGAAGTATATAAACTTCATTAGGGACAAAGGATTTGTGAGAGTGTCAGCAACCTACTCATTCATAGAAATGTATTAGAGCCTCCCTGATCCCTTTTATACCATGTCTCAAATGTAGTGGTATATCTCACTGTTCTTCGACTTTCCATGGAAAATTATATTTTCTGAAATATTCACACAACTTTGATTTTCACAATGTATCAAAGTTGTCTCCAACACTTGATCAAACAATCCTACAAGCAACTTTTGAAGCCACACTGCTTCACAACTCACCAAACTAGTTTCAATATACCCAGCCTTTACAATGTTGAGTGCACTAGATTTTTGCTTACTTCTCATCTAGGATATGCTGAAAGGTGTCATCCACGAAATTACGCTGTATTGTATGAGCTCATTATCACTCATAATTCCTCCTTTGCAAGTCTAACATATCAGTTCCTCATGTCAAGCCTTGAAAATCAGAGAAAAGTTCCTAAAAATCTCCTTAACTTTGGTGTCGCACTTTCTCTATATCTTGCCTGCGGTCCAGCACCTAATGTTCATGTCTTCTGCGTACCTGAACGCACTTTCTCTGTGTTATAGGTGCGGACCCCTGTAAAGATTAAAAAGGCGCAAGTAAACTCAGAAAAGCTCATTTTTAGTAAATTCTAGAAGCTTCTAGAAAATATCTTGCGGTGGCAGAACCACTCTTATGAGGTTCATGTATCCCTTACCTTATGGAGCTAACCCCTTGATGTGAGGAGCTTATCCCTTTGAAGGAGGATTCTATCCCTTCATAGTTGGAACTGAAAACCTTCTCTTTTCCACTATAAAAAGAGGCATTGGGTAGCCTCAAAGAGAGTTCAAGCTTTAGAATATTTGAGGTTAAGTGTTGTTGGGATTCAGACTCATTTAACTAAGATTTTTGTGAGGAGAGATCACATACCTCTATTTGTCTTGGTTGGAGGAGTGCATAGCTTATCAAATTAGAGGAGACTCCTGCTTCAGACCCTGGGAAGGCATGTTCAACATCAAGGCTAAGGTTGTAAGGTTTTCCTTCTTTTGAAATTAATACAAATATATTCATCTCTCAATAAGCTGTTAGTTAATGGTTTATTTCATAGATTCCTTGATCACTATGATAAGCATGATTTATGATGATTTCTATATAGGTGCTATTTAATATTTTGCTTGTTTGTGACTGTAGGTTTACGAAGATAATTCCTTCAAGTGCACGAAGGACAACAACGACTTCAAACAAGCGTTGGACATACGGTAAGTCTTTTACACCTCTATAGAGCTTCTTGTGAATCATATATGCTTAGAGAAAGATTAGTTTATTTGGTTGTTTGTTGCTAGATGCTTTCAGTACTAGGGAGATCAGTCTTGTCTACAAGATCGATTAGTCAGGTACGATGGGATATCATAAAAGAACCCAAACTAAATAAACATCCTAATGTTCTCTTCTTGTATTCGACACTTCTTACCCAATCAGAATCTATGTATCCCTGCAATTTTACTTCACTATTTGAGACATATCTCAATCCATAAATGATTGTGCCACGTAGATATCAACATCCCAACACATACTTTGTCATAATATGTGCATGCCTAGGTTCCACCATGAATTGGCTCAAAGTGTTCACTTGAACGAAAATATCAAGTCTAATATTAACCAGATACATAAAGGATCTGATAAAATTGTCGATACATAAAAGGATCCACCAAATCGAAGTCAAAGTTTCTCAGTGTCTTCAAATTGGTCACCATGGGAGTGGCCATGGACTTGCAGTCTGTCATCCAAAATCTTTGAAGGATTGTAATAATATGCTTAACTTGACCAAGGAAAATATCACTCAACTTCTGCCACACTTCTAGTCCTAAGAAGTAATATATCAAATCTAGATCCTTCATCTCGAACTCGGAGGTCAACTTCCTCTTACACTAATCAATGAGATTTTTTGCTCCTGTAAAAAGCAACTCATCGACATATAACAACAAGATCACAGGTTTTGATACCATGTTGGTTTTCTAGTGCTAATTAGACAAGCACAATTTTCTATAACTGATAATTACTTCCAATGATATATGATATTACTTTAACACACTCTAGAACATCATTAAGTAATTACACTTAGAAAATTCAACTAGTCAAACATCGATTGTCTCAGAAATTTGACTCTTTAGAAACTTTGGCCTCTTCCTTAGATTTGCTTCCCATGTGTGAGAGAGAGAAAAATGTGAGTGATGAGTGAGAGATGAGTGTGTATGAAAATGAGAAGTTCAAGTGTCTTTTTATAGTGATTTTAGGGTGCCCAAGAGGCACATCTCTTTGCAAATTAAATTTATTTTTCTTTCTTTTAATTTTAATTTTTTTCTTTCTTTCTTTCTTTTAACTTGTGTAGTTGGGGAATATCTCCCGTAGCTACCCAAAATAAACACCTTTAATCTTGCCTTTCAAGCTAAGATTTCCTCAATAGATTGTATTTTTCATCCAGTCTCTAGTTCATCAGAAGGTCTTAGTAATATGACTAACTCTGGCCCTTTAGGAAATTGGGAGATGATTTTAAGTAACCTTCAATAAGAAATCAACCTTCTTAATTCCAAGATTAACCAGTAGTTAGCTAGTAAATAGATGATCATAGAATTATTGCTAGAACATCAAGAGAGATTTCGAAGCTTCGAGGATGAGATGGAACATGTTAGAAGCCAATCAGAGGATTTGAGTTAAAGAGAAGAACCAATGGATACAACTGAACTTGAGAAACTAGATAATCTGAACCAAATAAGGGAGGAGTCTCCTTCCAATTAGTAAAATTCAACGCTTCGATGGATCATGATTTTTTTTTTTTTTTTTTCTGTTCAAATATTTTTGACATGTGTATTTATGGAGATTTTTTTGAAAATTCCTACCTTACCAAAAGGAACATATTTTTAAGTAAATGTTATAGGATAGCAAGCTCAATATGGATCTTTGATCTTTATCTCTTGGAGAAATAGTATTAAATATAATAACTTATATTCATTGTGTTCTTTGCACCATTCTTTTAAATTAATACAAATATTCCCAATTAAATAAATAATAAAATGTGCTTTATGTTATATTATTTTCATATATATAATATAAGTTGGTTTCAATACATCTTATCTTAACCTAATAGAATTAACTTGTTTTTTGTTTTATTATTTTACTTATTATTTTCAAATATGATGATGATAGTTAATGTCCACTGAGACAAAATTTGGTCTATCGGACCTATAATTTTCTTAGTTCTTAATTGTCTGGCTTCTTGTCTTTCTTGGGGAGATTGGTGTTGTAGCTTTCTTTTTCTTCTCTACGGTCTTCCAACTTCCTTTATCTTGCCCCTCCTTCATCTCTTCTGATTCTTGGGACACTGGTGTCTTATCTTCGGGATCTGGGAGATCTGCTTTGCTGAAAAATGAAGATTTCTTTTGCGCGATATTTGAATCCTCATAATTTTTTATGCTTGAGGGGTTGTCGAGTTCATTTTTTTGTTGTTGGGCGGGGCTTTCCCCCCTGCTTGTCTTGAGGGTTGTTTCTTTCTTTCCTGATTTCTTACGATTCAGAGTTTTCTGGAGAGTATTCTTCCTTGATGACAGTGTAATGTTCCTTTTGTGCTCCTTCCCACCATGTAGATCTATGGAGATTCTTTCTAGTAGAATTTTTCTGGGAGACTTTTGGGAAATTTTTGGCTAGATGCCCTGTCTCAAAGCAAGATCGACATCTGAAGAGGACACTTTCATAGTCGATTTTCTGGTTCCATACATAGTCTTTGCTTGTTAGGATTATTTCAGCTGGGAATCCAGCCCTGAAGTCCATTTCTACACATATGCATAGGTGGTTCTGACATATTCCTTTGTTTTTGGGCACCTGCAGTAAAATTTCCCAATTGCATTTCCAATGGCTTTTAGCGAGGAGATATTCCAGATATGAAAAGGTAGGTTTGGAAATCTGACCCAAACTGGTGCTGAGGTTATGACTATTGTTGAGGGATCGAATGATGAGTTCCATGAATTCATGAATAGGCCTGATTTTTCCCAAAAATAAGGGCCGAAATATATAAAGAAACCCTTAGCCTAGGGGTAGATATTAATTTCATCAGAAATGAGAGGCTTCCATATCTTCGAGATCCAATTGTGGAGAGTTGTCAGCCGCGGCCAAAAATCCATTAAACTAGCAGATTAAGGCACTTTCAAAGAACTTCAAGGCTTCATCCAGTGAGGCCTTGACCACCTGCACAGTGGGAGTTGGGGCTTCACTGACAATATGGGTAGGAGATTGACTCTCAGAGGTGGACGGAATTGGGCCAGAAATTATCTTCGCGAAGCTGGGAGCCATACTAGACCCAAAAATATAATGGAAGATATTTCACACAGCAGACCTAAGGGTTTTTAAATACTTCGCATTGCAGACCCGAGAGATGAATCGATATAGATGAAGAAAATACCTCGCACAACAGATAAAGTGAGGTCAATGGAAACATTGACTTGTTTTTGTTTTTTACACAGCAGACACGCGAGATTTTACATCTCGCACTACAAAAAATCTCGCACCGCAGATACAAACCCAACTAATAGCAGATAAAAAGTGTTTTTTACACAGCAGATACCTCAAGATTTACAAAGCATACACACAATATTTTACACCTCGCACTGCAGATACAATGTAGTGATAACCTCGCACTACTCCGCAGACTCTCAAAGGAAGAAAACACCTATGCAAACAGAAAACCTCTGAACTCCCTCACTTGACAATCTCATTAACCAAGCAACCATAGCCTTCAACGAGTTATCTATTTCAAATTTCCGATAGTGAAATTCAAGAAATAGTCATGCCCCAGCCATATCTAGAACCAGAAAACGAAGTCACAAAACAAACCAGTCCACGAAGTCTATATCTATGCTTTCTTTAACGAAAGACAGAACTATTGGCTCTTTTGCAGGCAAGTTATTGAAATTCATCTGTGGCTTACAGCCAACGAAATATGCCGCAGCGACTGTGAAACCCACGAAGCCTAAACGAAGCAAAAACCTGTCGAACCAGATTTGCGAAGAGTCGATGTGAAGATGCGAAGATAACACTTAATCGAACCTCGTGGAAGAGTCTTTGCGAAATATGTCGCAGCGACTGTGAAACCCACGAAGCCTAAACGAAGCACAAAGTCTTTGCGAAATATATAATGCATGTTGTTTTAAGTTATATATTAGCTCAAATACACATGCTACTAGTCCAAAGTATTTTCTCTCCCTTCTTCTTTTATGTCAAAAATATAAAATTTCAAGATTTTTTTATTTTTGCTATGTTTTATTTTTTTTTTAATTTTACATTGATGATATTAAGTTTGTTTCTATTTATATTTTTTTGGTAAGTAAAGGCATTTTCGTTATAGTAGAAATAAAAAAAGCACAATCATGAGAGATGTAGAGCTCTACATATGTTGGGCATGATCATGGCCTTTGGAGTAAAAAAAAAAAAAAGGTGAAATAAAATTGGGGAGGTTTCTACTCCCACCAGAGAAACTAGAAAACCTCCCTTTATTTATATTTCACCAAAATAAGAAATATTTCACCAAAATAAGAAAAACGTAATAAATAGGCTACACCACCTTAAGAGGTTGGTCACTAAAAACAAGATTCGTGAGAACATGAGAAGTGGTCGCACCGCCGAGAGAAACTAGCAATGAGTGCAAACGAGCAATGAGTAGACACGGTACCCTGAGAAACGAGTAATGAGCTTTCCAACTTAATGTTCTAGTGGATCCTCCTCGACCAAAGGGCATAGCTTGTAGTAGTCCAGGTCATCCGGCAGAGGAATATTTGAAGCTCTAGAGGTAGCAACGTGAAAGTTAATAGGTTGTTGACAGGATTCGTTGACTTGGACATTGGGTCCGCTCATCTTGGAAACTTGGGCCTTGGGAGGACCCACACCCACTATAATTTTTTTCGCATTGCGATGAGGCTAACGACGATGGGGAGAGGGACTAAATGATCTAGCATGACGAGCATCTACGAGTTCTAGAGAAAAATAAGAATCATATACCATGTCAGGAGTAATGCCCTTGTAGTTCCATGCCTAGAAGACGTCCAATTTTTGGTATGTCAAATTTGCATGGTGGAGGTGATACTCCAAATATAGCACATGACCCTAAGGCCCTTATAGTTCCATGCCTAGAAGACGTCCAATTTTTTGATATGTCGAATTTGCATGGTGGAGGTGATACTCCAAATATAGCACATGACCCTCAAGCAAGATATTGGTTTATTCTTGATATTGATAGTGTCAGCCCAATACGTTACGCAAGGCTCATAGGTGGTCTCCTAAGGTGTGAATGTAACATGCACCGATAACTTCACATGGAAATGCAAGGAGTTAAATTTTTTTTATACAAGTTACCCACGGGTAACTATTCAAATCACTATTAAATATTCCTTACAAATCATTAGTTAGAATGTTCACCAGTTCATAGTGTAACCTTAGTTTGAGAATGGTAAATTTCTTAACCATTAAGCACCTCTATTGTAGTACATTAACATAAAACTGTATGATGTAATCCTTGCATTCATTTCATCATTCTTGTAGTCATCACATACTTGACATTATGAACATCACAACAAGAACGGAATCAACATCGTCAACTTGACACAATAATCAATCACATCATTGAACACCAATATACCCTGGAAACCCCGTAGGGTGAAAAACAACAAATGTTTAATTTTATTATTAAATGCTCGTGAGGGTGTTCAGCCCTCACTCAATGGCTTATAAGGGAGACCATCCCTTAACCATTGTTATAAATCTTACAAGGAAATACACAAATATCTAGCTTAAAGCCATTACAATAAATAAGATAGCATTTACCCACTAATCTTCATATCTTCATATCTTGGTGGCATGGATGTATCTACAATGGACCGTCATACATTGGATCATCCTGCAGCTCACATTCATCTACATGAACCATAATGATTTACCTACAATGGACCATTGTACATTGGATCATCCTCCAGCTCACACTCATATGCATGAACCATAATCATTTACTTGCCACCATGTTAAGCATAATATTTCCTTTGTACAAGTCACCATCATTCCTTGCTAATGTTGCCTTCAACATACATTGATGTCAAGATTCATAAAGTATTAATAAATCATTTCATAAATCTATACTAGAGAAGTTGCTTCCTCTACTCATGTATATTCTTGAGATGAAAGTAAAATACGTTGACATTCTCCCTTTAACAACACATACTGCATATGTGCTAGTTATAAGTCACCACATTAACTAATGTTTCCCTCACATAAGCACACATTCCTGCAAGACAATAGCTACATCTCCCAATATTGTCTTTAAAAGAAATTGATGCATCAGTTATGATATTCGTGCATGTGATTTACATAAATTTAATCAAAATAAATAACCCTTGAGCTATTACTTCTTGGTGCATGGAAGGAAAGCTAAGATAAGAAATGTTGCTCCCATGCATGAAAAGGCATATAGATTCCAAAAGAGTCTTCCCAAAGGAATGCTTACACAACGGAGCACATAGCTTCCATAACGAGTCTTCCCAAAGGCATGCTTAACACAAGAGAACATGCAAACACATATTTCCTTTTCGAGGAAATATAACATAATAGGCATGCAAAGACATGGTTTCTTTTCCATAAAACTAATGGAATAAAGCATAAGAATACATGTCTTATTCTCCAAATATAATACCAACATTACCATATATATATATATATATATATATATCTATCTATATATATATATATATATATATATATATATATATATATATATATATATATATATATATTTGAAGGAAACCAAAACATTACTTTAGTTTTTGTATATGTAATTCATCTTCTTTGACAAAGAATCTTTTCCAATGTAGGATAACGAAACATGTTATCATTTCCCACATACAAATGTATATTCTTTCCAATGAAATCTAATACAAACATTGCATGAATATACATTATCTTATTCCAAAAGAAACTAACATAAACTAATATAATAGTTCTGTTAGCATAAAGGTACTCACATATTTTCCTAAGGATTAAGATAGCTCCTTATTTCTTTTATCCATGCAAAGAACATACCTCTATAACACAATGGCTATTCTTGGTGCATGCAAAACAAATAACTCTCCCTTTTTGAGCATGCAAGAGAGATAGATTTTCCTTTAATGTAGGAAACACATATTCTCTTCTTAGAATTCTATCATCATGAAATACTATTTTAAGGAAAAAGATTAACATAATACCAATATTTTCAAGAGATTATTCTTTTTAAGAAAATTAACATAGTAACTTTCCTTATGTCTTTTACCATGGTATATTAATAAGAACAATATCTTTCTAAAAGATTAACATAACAATCTTTCCAATAAATGGCATAGATTATGTCTTTAACCATGGTAATTCACTAAGTTCAATATATTTCTAAAATATTAGCATAATACCAATCTTTTCAACAGATTATTCTTTTTAAGAAAATTAACATATTGATCAGGAGATCATGTCCAAGTTATGCAAATTGCTCAAAAATGAAAGTGCTCAAAATTGGTTGCACCCTGAACGACTGGAAATTTCTCGTCGCTGTGATTCTGGTTCCATGAACAGTTCTCAAAACTGAGGTCGTATGTGAAATTTATTGAGGTTTTAAATCTCCAGTAAACTCCAAAATTCAGTTGATCAAGTTTGACTTTTTAACTTTGGAAAAATTTAAAAAAAAAATATTCCAAAGAAGATTTCCTAGAATACTCCCCAGAATATTCCAGGAATACAAGCGAATCATTTATCGACACGTGGCATTTGATGATTTGATTTTTGGTTGACTTTATGTTTTGTGGCCAATGGGAAGTTGCCATGTGGCAGGCCCGGAGGCTGCCACGTGGCCCAGGAAAGGTCTTGTAAAATTACTTGGCGTCGGTGAGATTGGAACCCAAGACCTCCTGCATGTCATGCGACCAGCTTTACCAACTTGCCTAACAATGTTTCTTAACACTATAGTGGCGGCGGTTATATTTCAAGTAATGTGAACGTTGCGTCGGCGGCAAAGGGGGCCAACCCCTTAGGGCCAGCCCCCACATCAACCACACTTCACGTGACCATGGAGATAACCTTAGGCTTAAGCCTTATCCATGGATGATTTGGCATTTAAATAAAACATATGGAAAACGGTTGTGAATTCCATGTGGCCAGTGTTTAAACCATAATATTTATTGCTACGGTTATGAGCCACGGTTGGAGCAGTTTACCCGGCGGTTAGAGCGGCAGATCATGTGACCGGCCTCAGCCTGCCATTTAATGTTGGAGTTAACCATCCACCAAATTTAGGTAGATTCCACTAATTTCGGAGAATTTTCCATTTTTAGCGCTCCTAACTGGAGTTTCTCAACATTTGGTGGGGTTTTCTAGTGACATTGGCCAGATTTCTTTGGGAGGCCATAATTCCCTCATTATTGAACAAAATTGGATGAAATTTTAGTCAATTTTAGGTCTCTTCAACCTCGTGAACACTTTGGGACAGGTTTCAGGTTGAATGGAGGTGATCTTTAGTAGACTTTTCTTCATGGAAGATGAAGGAGCCATCAAGGCCACCATGAGACAAATTCAGTTTGAGGCCTAACCGGGGGAGTTAGAGTCCTTTTTCAAAGTTCCAATAGTCTAAATTGGATAATTCAGATGTTCTGAATCAGATGAAATGGTTTTCAGAGCCTTTATAGAACTTTTGAAGGCTGAAAAGCTTCAGTAAAGTTTCAGGGGTCATTAGTGCCAGCTTTTGACAGCAGCAGTGCAGGGCTTTAAAAGAGCAGTTTGAGACCATTTGCAGTGAAATAGTGGTCATTATTTATTGATAAAATCATTTTGAATCTATTTAAAAAGGTTTCAGCAAGTTTTAAATACTTTTAGAGGTTGAAAAATCAACAGAGAAGCTTTCCTTAACCCTAGTGCCAAGGGGTGCCAATAGATGATTGAGGCGAAACCGGAGCAGTCGGAGGCTATTTTTGATGAAAAAAAACTCTATCTTGACTATTTCAGTAATTTGGGAACCAATGGAAGTGGTTTTAGAAAATTTTGAGAACTTTTAGAGCTCAAAAAGCTGATGTGAAGTTCTAGGCAGCCCTGGGAAAACCGTGGAGGATAGCCTATTTAGGGAATGCAGTGCTCAATTTGAGAAATTTATCAGTTGGTATTTGGTTTCTGATGTGTATTGGATACATCAGGAGTGGTTTCAGTGGCATAAATAGAATTCTAAGGGATTTTGTGCCATTTAGAAGCTCAAGTAGCTTAGTGCACCGATAGAAGGAGTTGTGTCAATAAGAGCCTAAAGCTGTTTTTCAGAGTTTGGACAACCAATTGAGGGATATTTATAGTATTTTCAGTCATTTGGATCATTTTTGTATTCATTTCAATTAAGTACTTACTTGTAAAAAAATTTACCATAATCCAAAAGAGCTGAGTCATGATGACAAAGCTCAAAGGAGACGTAGCCCATGAGATTTCGAGTGAAATCCTAAATTAAAATTGTTGTTGTGTTTGAATGATTATTTTCTGCCTTATGTTGCTGTCATATATGTTAAATTACAACAAGAACAAATGAAGTTAAGACACATAAATAGTAAAAATTCATACACCACTTTCAAGTAAATAATTCCGCAAAATTGTCAAGAACAAGCTAGATCATTTTAATTTAAACTGAGTGGTAGGTTCTTGAAATACATACAATTTATCCAAACCATTTTCAGATCAGGTTGGTATCAGAGCACTTGGTTGCTTGATTGACATAGAAATTTCTTGATTGTATAGCTTGAAAGGTGTTTAAACGGTGTAAAAGATTGACTGTTTTACTGTTTGCAAACTGATTGTTGTTTGAGTTTGCTTGAGATTTGGGGATAGCTACTGATTAGCTAAGTCTTGGAGAGAACAAAAAAGGAAGAAAGGGTTGAAGGCTTCTTCCTTACCCCTAAGTACCTTAAGGTCTCCATTGGAACACAAAACCTCTTGACGATTGTTTGTTAAGAAGCTCTTGGAGTTTGTTTTTTGTTTGGCTGCTTGAATAAGAGTTGGTCTTTACAACCATTTGGTTAAAAAGATTTTTCATTTGTTTTGAAAAGCTTTGAGAACTTTGTTGAATTTAATTTTTTCATTAACATCATAATGACAACTTCTACAAGTGAAGTTTCCTCCTTCACAAGATTCTTCGATGATGATATATGGCGTGATTTTTTTTATATTAAAGGATATGGTACAGATTTTGTTTGAGGAAAAAAGATAAAGTACTGAACTTTGTGAACAGTTGTTTGCCATGAAGGAAGAGAAGGAAGAAATTCTTCAAAATTTGCATGATGTGGAGAGGCAACTCCATCAAGCCCAAGAGGCTTTGACCAAGAAAATGTGTGAGGAAAGGTAATCCATTCTAACTTGTCTTCAGTTTCCTCATTAGAAATATGTTTTGGTTCTTTCGAAAAACATACGAGAGGTATAGGGTCCATTAAGCATGCACAAGGCATGGTTGAACCTGTTCTTGTTGAGGAACGACCCAAGAATCTTGGTCTTGGTTATGTGCAATTTAATGGCGAAGACTCCAAATCCTTGAAGGCATGTGATGCTACTACAAAGAGAACTTTTATTCCAAGTTTTAAGATGCAAATATGTCAAATTTGTTTCAAACATGATTTCCATTGCTTTAAACCTTTGTTGCAGCAAGAAGATGGAAGACATGCAACTTATGGCGAGCATGCAAATTTAGACAGTTTTCAAGACAAAAACAGTGATGTTAGTCTGCAAATGAAATCTGTAGGCTCTACTAGTTCATTGTCTCATGAAGACAAAAAGGATGAACATTCAAAGCATCACAAGAGGTATAAATCTTCTTATGATCAATTTGATTGTGTTTCTGCAAAGCATGATAATTTTGCATGCTTAAATGGAAGAAAGATTTGTTGTACATATTGTGGTCGATTTAACCATCATGTTTCGAGATGCTGGATGAAGAAAAAAGCATACAGGAAGCAGATGAGGCAAATGCAAATTTCAAAGAAGGTGCATAATTTTTGCACATGTTGCCAAAAGAGGGGACATGTTGTCTCCCATTGTTGGACTTTGCATCCAACTAGTCATCCAAAGCACATGCAGCAAGAGGACAGGAAGATTGGCACAAGTGGAACTATGGATTCCATTATCGATGTTAAAATGGAAGATTCACATGAAGAAGTGTTGCAGCATAAAAATTCACCATGGAGGTGGCTTGGAAAGAAGTGAATGGACTTCTTAACACAGTAAGAAATACTCCTCTGTACATATGCACATTTCGGTTGTATACATGTATTTCTGTTGAAAAGTTTGATGCAAGTTTGCATATAAATTTGGTTCAGTTGAAGGAATTTATTTGTTGTTGCAAAATTTCGTCGTGGAGGTGTAAAAGATGAGTATGATACTCACTTATATTGCAGCAATATCTTTTAGTTCAGCTCTTATAGTCACCCACATGTTTTTAGGATTATGTACTTGTCGGTACTTGAAAGGAAGAGTTGAAGATGTACATATACATGGAAGTTGTATGTGTAAATAGCGAACTGTAAATAGGTTCATTGTACATTGATACATGCACATGTGTTTGTCAAGATTTATCATGTTGTTTATCGACTTGTGTCGATTGTGTTGCACACTTTTTACATCGATTTTGTGGCAATTGCATAGCACATTTTATGACGACTTGTTGTTGATGCCACATGTTGCACGACTTATGTTTGAGCCACCTTGGATCATTTATCAAGGCAACGATGTTTAGATTCCTTCTGCAAATTTTTTGCCAGAAATTTTCTGAGTGAGTGTAGAAAGGCAGCTCTTGACAGGAGGATAAGCATCGAAGAAGGGAAGTGTGAATTGCTTTCTAGTTGTGGTTCAAAGTCATTAGCCATGCAGGGCAGGTGTTTGGAGGTTGAAGAGAAGAGGGTGTAGTATTCTTATTTGTTGTACAGATCAGTTTCAGTATTCCAGAGAGCTGTTGGGGTCCAAAAGCTTCTCATTTGGGAGGTGTAAAAGTTATGCAAATTATGTCCAAGTTATGCAAATTGCTCAAAAATGGAAGTGTTCAAAATTGGTTGCAACCTAATGACCAAAAAGGCCTCATCACTGTGATTCTGGCGCCGTGAACGGTTCTCAAAACCAAGGTCGTATGTGAAATTTATTGAGGTTTGAAATCTCCAGTAAACTCCAAAATTCAGTTGACCAAGTTTGACCTTTTAACTTTGGAAAAATTTTAAAAAGAATATTCCTGGAATATTCCCCATAATATTCCATTCGGGTGAATCATTTATCGACACGTGGCATTTGATGATTTGATGTTTGGTTGACTTTATGTTTTGTAGCCAATGGGAAGTTGCCACATGGCCCAGGAAAGGTCTTGTAAGATTACTTGGTGCCAGCGGGATTGGAACCCAAGACCTCCTACATGTCACATGGGTGGCTTTACCAACCTGCCTAACAGTGTTTCTTAACACTATAGTGCCGGCGATTATATTTCAAGTAATGTGAACGTTGTGTTGGCAGTAAAGGGGGCTAGCCCCCACATCAACCACACTTCACGTGACCACGGCGATAAACTTAGGCTTAAGACTTATCCATGGATGATTTTGTGGTTAAATAAAACGTATGGAAAATGGTTTTTAATTTCATGTGGCCATCATTTAAACCACAATATTTATTGCCACGGTTGGAACAGTTTACCCGGTGGTTAGAGCGGCGGGTTATGTGACCGCCTTCAGCCTGCCATTTAATGTTGGAGTTAACTATCCTCCAATATGGGTGGATTCCGCTAATTTCAGAGAATTTTCCATTTTTAGCGCTCCTAACTGGAGTTTTTCCACATTTGGTGGGGTTTACTAGTGACATTGGGCAGTTTTCTTTGGGCGGCCATAAATCCCTCATTATTGAACCAAATTGGATGAAATTTTAGTCAATTTTGGGTCTCTTCGACCTCCTTAACACTTTGGGACAGGTTTCAGGTCGAATGGAGGTGATATTCAGTAGACTTTGCTTCAGGGAAGATGAAGGAGCCATCAAGGCCACCATGAGACAAATTCAGTTTGAGGCCTAACCAAGGGAGCTAGAGTCCTTTTTCAGAGTTCCAATAGTCTAAATTGGATAATTAAGATTTTATTAATCTTATGAAATGGTTTTCAGAGCCTGTAGAAAACGTTTGAAGGCTGAAATGCTTCAGTAAAGTTCCAGGGGTCATTAGTGCCAGCTTTTGCCAACAGCAATGCAGGGCTTTGAAAGAGTTGTTTGAGACCATTTCCAATGAACCAGTGGTCATTCTTAACTGAAAAAATAATTATGAATCTATTTACATAGGTTTCAAAAAGTTTTAAATACTTTTAGAGGTCTAAAACTCAGCAAAGAAGTTTTCCTTGACCCTAGTGCCAAGGGGTGCCGATAGGTGATTGAGGCGAAACCGGAGCAGCCAGAGGATATTTTTGATGAACCAAAACTCTGTATTGACTATTTCAGTCATTTTGGAACCAATGGAAGTGGTTTCAGAGAATTTTGAGAACTTTTAGAGCTCGAAAAGCTGGTGTGAAGTTCTGGGCAACCCTGGGCAAACCGTGGAGGATAGCCTATTTGGGGAATGCAATGCTCAATTTGAGAAATTTATCAGTTTTTATTTGGTGTCTGATGTGTATTGGATACAACAAGAGTGGTTTCAGTGACATAAACATAATTCTGAGGGAGTGTGTGCCATTTAGAAGCTCAGAGTAGCTCAGTGCACCGACAGAAGGAGTCGTGTCAACAAAATCCTAAAGCTATTTTTCAGAGTTTGGACAGCCCATTGAGGGATATATATGGTATTTTCAGTCCTTTGGATATTTTTTTTAGTCATTTAAATTAATTATTTACTTGTAAAAAAACTTACCATAATCCCAAAGAGCTGAGTCATGATGACAAAGCTCAAAGGAGACGTAGCCCACGAGATTTCGAGTGAACTCCTAGATTAAAATTGATGTTGTGTTTGAATGATTATTTTCTGCCTTATGTTGTTGTCATATATGTTAAATTACAGCAAGAGAAAATGAAGTTCAGACACATAAACAGTAAAAATTCATACATCACTTTCAAGTAAATAATTCCGCAAAATTGTGAAGAACAAGTTAGATCATTTTAATTAAAACTAAGTGGTAGGTTCTTGAAATACATACAAGTTATCTAGACCATTTTCAAATCACATAGTAACTTTCCTTATATATATATATATATATATATATATATATAAAGACGAGTTAAGTTACTTATCTTTTACTGTTGTAGATAGATATTTTTTCTTTCTAAAAATTTAATATAATTATTATCTTTATCTACACACAGTAAAATATATTTCTTTACTAAGAAAGATAACATAAGTTCTCTATACAAAAATTAAAGAATTATTTTCCCAGAACGAATTAACGTATCTTTGAGCCCACTACACATTTTCAATTATTAAAATACTTAATTCAAGCATTAAAATATTAAACTCGTCCCAAAAAAAAACATACTATAAGTGATTATCCACTATCAAGATAACTATGTAAATTTTTTTAGAAAAATAATGTAACAACTTATCTTTCCAAAACCTGAGTTCTTGGTAGCATTTTTAATGCAAATATTTCTTGCATCAGCTCTTACCGATCACTCTCTTCGTCTGTGTCGTCTCATTCACTACTTCAAAAACCTACACGCACTAGCCGATGTTTTCCTTAGCATTCTTTGCATCTGTCTACCATAAGGAAACAGAGGCAATTGGGAGTATGGAATGGTAGAAGGTGGGTCCCAGTAGTGGTATCATATTGCTCATTTGATCGATAACGGAAAAGACCTAGTGGAGGTTGAATCTATTGACCAGGATATTAATGCCTAGAATCCATCTAATCATGATTATAATCTCTCACTTGGAGATTCCATCGCTTTCTCATTTGCGATCGAAACCCAAGAGCAGGAGCAAGTCCAAGGCCAGAAGCACCCTACGATGACAGGGATGGCCACGACGGCCACAACATCAATAACCACAAGCCAGAATAATGATAAAGGAAACAAAGCAACCATCCTTCTCTTCGAAACTCAATGCTACTGTCATAACCATCAGTAACAATTTTCCTCCTCCATAAAATTTCATTTCTATCGGTTAAGAGCTTGGTAGTTGCAACTACACCTAACCCTAAAAAAATCATGACTCAGTTTCCCGAAAACAAATTCTTTAACATATTTAACTTGGTAAATATATTCAGCTTTTATGGTATGAATGTTACAGTGAAACTCGTGAGCTTCAACATCAGCCACCATGTGTATGAAGTGGTGGGAGATTTTGTTATCGAAGTACTCATCTCCATTCCCACGCCAAGGAGGGCCTCGCCAACGCCCTCCTTTGTTTGGCCTTCCTCACTCTTGTACCATGGTTGTAAAGTAGCGAAATGCAAGGGTCTGAGACATAGTTGAGAGACTACCTTCTCTCAAGAACTGGAATTGGATTGCATGGAGTGATCTCCCATCATTTTAATTGCTGACGGTAGCTGCAAAGGCTAAGTGGAGAAGACATGCACTAAATTGGATTTAAATTCTTGAGGAGGGTGGACTTGACACCACCTCCTCACTCCCTTCTTGAGGCAATGTGAGAAACAGGTTAGGAGCATCGCCGAAATCTCTTTCCAGGTCGGATGTGCTGCCATCATTAAGTGCATGAGTGTCTGGATCATCTGGACTGCCACCTTGATTATATTTTAATAATAAAATTAGTATAACCTTACTAATTAATAATTTGATACATCATAAAGCTTTCAATTTAACTTTAATATTATATAAAATTGTATCCATTATATGCTCTATTTATTAGTCCATAGTATTACTTCATAATATGTTTAAAAGTAGAAATATTCACCAAGCTCATTACAAATAAACTTTACAAAACATGGGAAATTATTATATAAAACTGAAAGATTGGTTCACTTCTAATACCATGTTAATCTTTTAACGTTCTTGAATCCTTACTCCATCTAGCATTCTATTTTTGCTAGCACATAAACTTTATTATGAAGAACCCTCAAGACATGGCAATACTATGCCTATTATTTTTTTATTCTAATCATGTGTGCCTACTTTGAATTTCTTGTTTTCTTTGTTCTAGAATATGAAACCTACTCTTACAAGCTAATTTAACATGATAAAAAAAATTGCATGCTAATTTAACATGATAAAAAAAATTACATAATTATTTTTAAGTTCAAATTTATCTTAACTCCTTATTTTTAAATAAGAAAAGGCTTATCATTTTTTTACTTCCGAAATTTCATTAAGATAGATCAATACTAATATAAATTCCATTTAATGCATACTCAATATATTTTATGTGTTTCCTTACAATAAGTAATTATCCTGGTAGAACAGATTGTAATTACTCAAGATGATGGCAAGGGGAGGTGGATGTTTGTCCAACCCTTACTTGGTGTTGGAATTTACTCGAGTCCATGCCTATATGGGATTTCATATATAAAACATAATATTAGACTGGTTGATTAATTCAGTGACCTCATCATCATTAAATCATCATTGTGTAGGAGTTATTATGGTCCAGAACAATCTCATGCGAGAAATAGTGTGTGAACCTGGGGATTTGGAACTCTCTGGTGGTACTGGGAAGGAATACACATGGTATTTTGTTCATTGGTATTCTACATATTTATTTTGGCCAACACTTTTAGTTTGGAATCTTTTCAATCAACCGAGATTTTTTGTTATTCTTTGTCAATATCCTATCTCCAAACTAGAGTAAGTGGAGTTTCTTAATTTAGTCGGGCTTGAAGGTGTCTCTAATATGTGGTTTGGAAGCTCTAGATGCTATGTCACTAGTGGAATTAGCATCAGGTTTAAGCATGAGGAAGCAAGTTTCCAATCATATTCTAGCAAAGTTTTTTCTAGTTCCTTGGTTTAGCTCTGATTTTCATGTCATTTTTTTTTAATTATCTTCCTTGCCTTGGATTGTCTTAATATATTAGTATTTTGTTTCTTAGTTGGTAGGTTTTATTTTAGTTATATTGGAGGCGACTTTAGTTATATTGGAGGCGACTTTATTGTTAGTGGTTCTTTTTCATCAAGGGATTCCTTTTCCTTTGTTTGTTTCGAAGTTTACATTTCCTTGGAGAACCTTGTTAGTTTTTTCCATTATCCCTAGATTAGGGTGGGTTTAATTTTGGTTTTGGTTCAACCGAATCTTATCGACCCTCCAATTGCATCCTTTGGGTTTCCATGGCTCTCTGGTCCTCCCTCAGTTATCCTCTTTAGTCTCCTTTTCTCCTTAAGTCTCATCTAGCGATTCTAAAGTCAATTATACTTATTGTTCTCTTTTATTTTCTGGTCTAGTGAGTTTAGTTTATTTCCTTGTTAAAATGGAACATCCAACTCGCTTAAGGGATTGAAGGGGAGAAGAGGATCTCATCAACCTTCTAACTCTCGAGCCCAATTCTCTACATAGTGTTCATTTGTTATTATGTGCAATACACCTCTCCCAAAATTTGAAAAGAGATATAGTATGTAAAACAAGAAGCCAAATAGAAAGAGATTTATGACATATGCCACGTTTGAGGAGGAGGTTGGAGGATAGGTTCTTGATACAGGAAATAAAAAACCTGGTAGACAAGATAAATGCAATTTTTTGACATACGTTGGACATTAAAAACCATTATGAGAAAAGTATTATTTGAGTGCTCTAAAACCCAAGAAGAGATGTTATTGTGCATATATGAAATGTAGAGGTAGATACAAAATCTCATCGATAGGGCTTCAATTGTGGCCTAAAGGCTTGTAGACTTAAAACTTTCTGCAAAGTCCCTGATATAATTTATTTAGATTCACCATTCAACTATATGCATTTCCTTTTCATTTTTGTCGTATAGTAGTTGTATCATTATTGCAATCCTAGGTGAACTATCAAACTCAAGTTTAATACAAAAGTTACCAAACGTGGTCAACTCCAACTTCAAGTTAACATAACACTTATACTCAATATATTATCCAAGTATACAATATTTACTTAATAAATGTTATTTAAGTGCTAAAAAATATAAATGATGAGAAAGAAAATCCATTAAATCTCATGTCAAATTATTGAGCAACATTTGGTATGTATGCTTAGCAGTATGTCTACCTTTGTAGGCTTAGCAGTCAAATCAATGCATGGAGGTGGATCCCTTGTCCCACAAAGAAGGGGGTCTCATACACCAATTTGGTGTCTGGCTTGGCTGTGACCTTAAAATTTGATAATAATAATATTTTTTCATCAAAAAAACTAAAATATTTTTAATAGAGCTACTTTTCCTTTAACTAGTAAAGGGGTTGAACTAAAGATTGGCTTAATTATTAAAATATCAAAACAAATATAATTAAATTAAATAATATTAAAAATTTTAATGAATAATAATAAAAATTACTAATAAGAGAAATTTGAAATATCATAAAAATTTAATTTTAATGTTTATGATCTAAATCCAATTTTAATGTCCATGATCTTCATAGTGAAATTAGTTGCTGATAGGTGTGTTTATTTTAGAATAGTGCTTCCAAAATTTAAATTTAATTATCAATAACTATTAGGTGGATGGTAGGGATTTAACCTACATGGATTATTATAGATATTCTTAGTAATAGGATGGTAGAGATTTAATCTACATGGAATATTCTAGAATATTCTTAATAGTAGTCTTAAATCAAAGGTTGCAATTTCTCTCAAAAGTTTTTATGCCCTTTTTATTGAATTGATTCATAATAATATTAAATGAAAAAAAATGTCATATGAACATGAGTAATGGATTTTTTAGGGATGTGGTATTAGTAAGCCATTGTATTGGTCCATGGTATTGTAACAATCTAAAGTGGGAGTGAATCCCATGGTTAATAATTTTGTTATATATTATTTTAAATGTATATATTTAACTCATATAGTAGTTTTTTTATAATTAATAATAATAATAATAATAATATAAATTTAAAATAAAGTTATAATTTAGTTAATTTTTATGTTTTTTTTTTTTGGAAATATGATATGTATCATAAAGTAATTATTTTGATGTTTGTTGGTGTTAACCAATCATTTAATTTAGGCATAGTCTAACTTATAAACAAAATAGTCTTTTTCACAACAATTTTTTTTGGCTAGTTTTAACAAAAATATGGGAGATTTTTAAATACTTGAGTTTAAATTGTAGAATTTGTAGAATTTGAGTTACCTAGAGATTTTTCAAGGTGCTAAATTCACTTATACATTCAAAAATATATTTTAAGCAACAAAAAAATTATCATCTTGCTTAAAATGGTATCATTAGATTGTCATAACTATTTCATTTATAAGTTAGACTATACCTTTAATTTATATAAATATAATAACTAATAAATTATTTCTAAAATAAATTAAAACAATATATTTGTAATCCACAACATTTAAAAAAATAAAATAAAATCAAATCAAAAATCAAAAAAAATATTGTTAATAAGTGTCATTTCCTTTTAACATGATGTACACTCTACAAAAACATAACTTTACTAAATCATATAACCAATAGTTTCTAATACATAGTTCTTAATAAACAACATGTTTTTTTAATATGCTCTCTTTAATAATACAAGACATAAATTTACAATGTTTTATACGTTCAAATTTGTAATATAAAAAAATTGATAATGGACATCATTTTCCTTAAATGTGTTTTTTGTCATTAATATAAGTTATAATTTTAATAAGTTTTTATTATTTAAATTTTAAAATATAAAATAGGTGGATTATGTATACCATGTTTTTATCTCAATCATAATTTTATTTAAAATTATCATATAATTTTTTTTTGATATAAATAATGTTAATAATGAATATCTCTTAATACAAATTTGCCAAATTTTATAATTTTAAATTATTAATATAAAAAAATATCACAAAGCCTATATAAGACAATTTTAAATAATTTTATAATTTAAATACCCATATATATAACACTTTGAAAATATAACATAATAATATATTAAGTATTAAAAAAAAAGTATATATAAATTGTAAAGTAAATATAGTGGAATACAACCTAGTATGAGGGGATGTGTAAGTATGTCAGGATTTAAAAAAAATGTCCACCTAAAATAAAAATGAAAATAATTATATAAATAAAAAAATTCAACACAAAGAGTGGAAAATCATACTCCAAAATTTTTTAATATTTCTTTTAATTAAATATTTGCAAAATGAATTTTAAAAGGAAAAACTATATCGTATGAATATATTAAAATCTTTAAAGACATAAATATTTCCACGTCAAAATTGTAATATTTGAAAATATTAATTCATGCAATTTTATTATCAATTTTGTAATCACATGTAAAACATCTCTAAATCTAATATCAATATTAAAAAATTAATATTATTATTATTATTAAATATAATATTAGATTTATTATTTTTGGATAATAATTTAAGAAAAAAGTTTCAGCTTCCGGGATTTGTTCAACACCTCTTAACCTATAATAAATTGAGTTAAATAGATCTAGATTGGTTTAATCTTATTTTCATTTTTTCATATTATAAAATGTATAAAATCATAATTATCCAAATAATTTAAATTTTAATTAAATTTTTAATGATTGAAATTGATTTACAATTAATTATACTTAAAAAAATAATTACAAATTTATGAGAAAAAAATTAATATAAAAATATAATTTGTTCATTAAACACTTTAAAAAGACATACACTTTAAAAAGACAACTCTATCAAATTAATACTTAGGATTATCAATGCTTCATAATAACCCCTCATTGAAATGACGAGCATGAACAATGTCCTTTTGTTTATTTTATTCACCAAATTTTTATAAACATCACAAAATACTCAATTTTAAAATAAAAAAATTTTTGTCAGATGGTAATTTGACTTTCAAAGAAAATTTAGAATCTAATTTTGCCAAAAAATTTAGTTGACTCTTATCAGATCTGTTGTTTTGAAAGTGTTTGCTTCTTAAACACTCCTCGGTTAAACAACTCTATCCAATTAATACTTGTAATGATCAGCTCAAAAAACATTTAGAAGAAAAAAAACCTTTCCTAATTAATACTTGTGATGATCAAGCTATTGAAATGGCATGCATGAACAATGTGTGACACCCTTAGTAAAAGACAATTAGTTACAATTGGTTAAAAAGATTTGTTAGTTAATTATTCTCTTTAATTTTTTATGTTCTTTTATTATTATTCGGACAAGGAAAACTTAATGGAAAAATTTACTAATGACATAAAGTATTATTTGTTACTAAGTTAATAGATAAAACAGAAAATAAAGAATGGAGGAAACCCTTTCTTTTGAGAGCGTAGGTGAAAGTTTTTTCGAGGGATTAGGAAGTGGTTGGGAAAAGCAGTTGGAAAACAGATTACCTATCCTTTGGAATAAAAAGGAATTCGAGAAGAAGGGTGGGGTTACGTGAATTTGCTAGCTAGGGGGAGTACTTCTTGGTCGGTGAGAGACCAGATTGAATGTACTACTTGTAACCACTGAGCAAGATTTTTTACGCTTGTAGAGCCGGATTTAGCAATCTCGAGGTCTCGACGAGAAAGGAACATCCATGATTCCCTGTGGGCTGTCCAAGACATCGGAGCTCGGGGGTAAGAGGCGGACGTTATTGCCCCTCTTAATGGTTGGGAGGGACCACGGTCAGAAAAAGGGTCTTCATTTTATTCGGATAAGTACTTGGAACACAGTAATAAATGCAAGTGATAGTTTAGCTGGAAATTTATAAGTTTGTAATTAAATGTGAGATCTTTGGGATCGGTATGAGTATTCTACAGGGTAAACGCTTTTTACGCGGATAGCAAGCGTTGTTAGGAGCGAGAGATGACCATGGTCAGTCATAGTATGGTTTTAAAAAAAAAGGAATGTTAAATTATCTTTGTGATCTCGGGTAGATGTATATTTTTTTTGTTGATGATTTACAGACAGTTGTCCAGAGTTATGCGAGAATTGACTTGCTATTCTTGTCCATAGACTACGAGTTAAGCGAGAAATCTTTGAAGGAAAAATCTAAGCGTGATTGGAATCTTTAGAGGAAAGAAACTCCTTGGAATTGTTTAAAAACGGGAAAATAGAGATATTTCCTTTCGAGTAGTCAAACATCTTGAAAGATGAACTATAAACCACGGAGTAGACGAGAGAATTTCTTTTTTGAGTACGTTTAGCAAATAAGAAAGAATATGTGAGAGTCATTTGCACATTCAAGTATTAAATTGAACTACATTGTCAGACATCAAAGATTTAAACTTTTCTTCCTTCTATGAACCATGCAAAGGTTTAGTGAGGAGTTTTTAACGATTCGAAAAACCCCTGTACAAATTTCCAATATAGAAAGGAACCACACAAGAGCATTATTTTGTTTAAAGCAAGACAAGAGCGAGAAAGAATAAAGATGAGGAATTGTGCATGCATAACAAGACCTCGTTTAAGGGTTGGGACTTGTGAAGAAATTTTAGATAACCTGAACCAACCAATGGAGAAATGAACCGAGGAACCTTTAAGAAGCTAGAGCATAGTTTCCCTTTGAATAACCATTCATAAATAATTTAAGAGCGTTAGAGCCATAGATACAATAAACAGGGATTTCAAAGAGAAATAATATATATATATTGTTTACGGTCTTGAGAGAAGCGTAAGTTTCTCAGATAAATGTGCTGGGTGACAGTAGCGAAATCCCAACATAACTACTTTGGTGAAATACCCAAACTATTAACTCTGTTTGTATAGAACATTCGACTTCTATCTAGTTCGATTCAAGGAAAAATAAGCTAAAGCACAGGAAAAACTAAAACAAGATAATCTCATTCCGACCGATGGCGGAAAGGTTAAAAAACGAGGGAAGCAAGTTTCGCATAATAATTCGTAGTACAAGTTTCGCCGGCGGGGTGTTAGAGCCGGAGCAAGTCCCAGAAACCCTTACAGGAGATAGGGCTTAATTTTTTTCGAGCACACAGAGCGCATAAAAACACCCGGGAGAAAACCTGCGTTAGAAACTACATGCGAGAGCAAATTTATATTACAACTTGAAGGCGAGTCATAACGGGTTCATAACAAATAATTCATGAAATTACACTGTGAGAGAGAAGTAAGGTCTTCAGCGTGGGGGGTAGATACTCGTTGCCCTGATAGAATAGACACGACATTTCTTAAAGAATGAAGAAAACCTTGTCGACGAGGAGATCGAAAACCTATATAGCATAAACATAAGAAAAAAAAAGAAAAACGAGAGGACATTAATGCAATAGTCGGGACTTGAACCCTGTTAGGCAACTGAAACCATGTCTCCGAAACTTGAACCCGATCGGTGAAAGGAAATAAAACTCCATAGAGCTGAAAATACAAGCACCTTGTTAAAAACCACGTAGCTAGTCCCGAGTCATGCCTTGCGCTTGAAATTTACTAAAGTTCGAGAAAAGGGTTACCCGGTCGAACTCTTCCAGAGGCATTCTTACGCCGGTCGGATGGAACCACAGGGTAGAGAAAAGTAGAAATGCGAGGCAATGTTTCTTCGGGTCCCGGAGAAACCCCGAGACGAGCGCATAGGTGAAATGGCGCAAATGCCAACAGCGGGCTCGAGTTTACCGCGGGAAGGATAATGCAATACCCGAGGTTTCGCTGATTGGAAATCAATACACTGTCAACCATTAATAAACACGAGTGCGGCATCGCGAAGTCATCCCAAGTCACCCGACTTGGCAGGAGGTCGCTTTGCCAAATGGCACATTCATGCGCGCATAGTCCGGTAAAAGGTTTGGAATGATGCAAAGTATTACAATTATCCGCAGAGACTTTAATATTAGTACACCACCATCATAACTCCAATTAAGACGAGTAAGTGTCAGTCCTGTCAATGGTTATTGTTTAATCCAGAACCAATGTTTTCTTTTACCAAAACTTATTTGCAGTTGTGAAGTTTAATTTTTTTATTTACAGCATTGAAGACTAATGTTTATACCATAGCATATCACAGTGGTGAACTATTGTTTGGTAATTATTGCGTAGAGTTAAAAATTTTTTTTTTTATGCTTGTGAAAATTGGTTTATGTATGTTACACAATGTCATTTTGATTTTTTGTTTTATTTTGTCCACCAAATTTTTAATGAACACCACAAAATACCTAGTTAAAGTAAAGTTTTAAATGGTAGTTTGACTCATTTGTGTGGGGGCTTCAATAGATTTATAAATCTTTATAACATTATAAATGAATAGGACATCTCATTTGATGGGCCATGCAAATCACATTAATGATGATGTCCCCTCTACTCATGGGCCATGCGAATCACATTAATGATGATGCAATGAAATCCAAATGGATGGCAAAGAAAGATCGGCTCCAAAGTCAACCCAACAAGTCGTGCTTGCCCCAAAATAATCAACATATATAGTATCAAAGAACCATTGGTGGCGAATCTTGTAAAAAAGTACAAAGATTCTCCACAAACATTTGTGGTCTCAAAAATTCTAAATAATTTAGGTTGAATATGTGCATCCATCCATGTTTCTATCCAGAACCTCTATGAGTATGTTCTCAAGTTAATAAAGCAACATAATAATATAATCATAATTACAATCTCATGTACTATCCCCATTAATATTTTATAAGTATTTTTCTCTAGCCACCAAACTTTTTTGTTCACTGTATTTTCAATCACACAAAACCTCAAGTATTTTTCATAATCCCATAATCACACAACGAATTTTCAATTACACAATAATCCAAAACCTCAAATATTTTTCATAATCCCTTGCAATCATCTAATCCACTATTTGAAAGAGGTTTCTCAGCGATTGACTTCCTTTTCAAAAACGTTATTGCATTATATTTGTAAAGTAAGGGAGTAAAGCAATGCATGGTTTGGTTCCTTGGTCATGGATTACAATGAAGTAGAGAATTGGTTTTTTTAATTTTGAAATTAAATTTCACAAGGTTTGTGATGACACATTAAAGAAAATTAAGTCTTGTTTTAATTAATGAATTTATGAGTATATGTAATGTCTTTCTCTAAATAATTATGTTCAAGATATTTTAATTTTTGTCATTTTTTTTTAATTTTGGGTCAAGATAATTTTGGAGGAAAAACACTTAGGGCATGGGATCGAAATTCATCACTTAATGGAATGTGGGGACCATTTCTCCAAGTAAACGCATTCCTTTGGTAGGGAAATTGTATGGCCATGGAAGTAGTTTGAATTGCCTAGTGAGGAGGGGCCCACATGAAGGAAAGGAACAACAATTATAAATAGGAGGGAGGCAGCATCATTGGGGGCCTTTTGATAATTTGATAATCAATTGTTGTTCTAGTTTTTTAGCAGAGTCACACAGTGTTGTTCAGAACAAGAGTTTCCCAAGGAGGAAGCTCAACCTTTCTTCGGTGGACTTCGAGTGCCACCCTAGGAAGGCTATTACATCAGCTTTTGTAGTTGGAGAAAGGACCACGTAGGTGGTACGAATTTTGGGCTAGCTGGGACGTTGTTTTGGGAGCCACAAAATGATTGGAGGAGTAACAAGCTGGAGTTTGGAGTTGTAGTGATTCTGAGGCATTTTCTGATCAATTTCCAGGCCAAGGAGGAATATTTGCAGGGGAAGAAATCATCACATATCAGCCAATCAAATTTCTGGAGGTGGGTCTGCATCATCCTACCCAAGGACTACACAGTGTTTGTTGAGGCATCTTTGTGGGGTGGCTTGTGAAGGGATTTTAGGAGTTGGGATTTGTTGGGTTGGATTGAAGTGGATTATGGAGGAATTTCGAGAAATTTGTTGTGCAACAAACTCAACATCTAGTTCAGTTCTGATTTTCTGCCTGTGGAGGAGGGCCAAGTATTTTGGGGTCAATTTTGGAGCGTCAAAACTAGAGTAAACCCTTTCTGGGTTTTTCTAGGTTTTTGACAAGGTTTCCAGAAATAATTTAGCACAATTTCCTAGGCTTTCTAGAAGGGTCAAACAGGGGTCTCAACACAACTAACAGTGCAGAATTACAAGGCCAACGCAGTTTTTTGTAGGGGAAGCTCTTGCAGCAGTTGGGCATTGATAAATCATCCACCTAAGGCTTGTATCTTGCCTTTTTCAAGCCCACGTGCACTCTTTCTATTTCATATTTTACTCCAGCAAATTTATATAATAAAATTGGCCCATTTTGGCATGTTTGGAGCATTTTTGGTTTCTTGGTGTTTAATGAAAATTTTGTGTTGAATTGTGTTGCATGTTTTTGTTATCAATGTAAATTTTCTATTAGGAATATTATAGTATATCAATTTATGATGTTATATTTTGATGTAATAAGTAAGGGAGAATCAATTAGATGTTGATTTTCATATTTCAAGTCATAATATCTCAAGCTTGCATTTAAATAATCATTGGAGGAATTATTTCCAAGTAAAATATTTATTGTTGTTACTAATTCTCCAGGAAACACCAAGTTTTCTATATCTATCTATTATAACTAATCCAACAAGTTCATGTTATTTCTAGTTTTTTAGACAAAAGCTTATAGATATGTGGTTATCTAAGCCCAAGGGGCTAGCTCAATTAGTTGTCACCAATGTGGTTGAACATTTGGCTAGTTCCATATTTGTAGATGCCTAATTTGAACCCTCCTAGGTTAGGCACACAAGTTTACATCAACAAATTTATTATGGATATCATTTATGAATGTGGAGAAGCATCCATTAAATTTCTCTATAACGTTTTCGTGGGAAAAAGAATATAACTATCTATGATTAATAATTTAGGATGCTACACAAGAATAAATTCTTTCTTCTAAGACCCAAGAATTACATTTAAAGTTCTAAATTTAACCATGATGTATATAAATATTAACCATGATGTATATAAATATAAAAGGGTTATAGTACTTTTAAAAAATGTGATCAATCTATTAGTTCAGTATTTGGTTGTATGTGTAATGTTCTAATTACGTGTTGTTAAAAGTGAATATTTGGTTGTATGTATAATGTTCTAATTACGTGTTGTTAAAAATGAATAGATTGAACTTATGTTTTGATAACACATCCTTCAACATATGATAGAATAATAATGAAAATTTGTTTAACTAATATTTTATCTTGATTGTTATATTTGTTCACAAACACGAAATTGATTCCCATCACAATATTCAGATTCATCACCATACCGCCAGATGAGGTGTGTGTAATGTAGAGGGGTGGGGGCGGGCTATCATCGTCACACCGAGACACACGCTCAGGGGACGTGGCAACACACCCGAAGTGCCCTTTGCCGGGAAGGACATACTGGATTTCAAGTTTAACCCGAAAAAACAAGACCCGGAAACCTACAAGATTATGAAAAAGATCCGCCCGAAACGATCGAACCATCCCACTTTCACCTTCCATGCAGTCATGTCAACCATATTGATTGATTTCGACAGGTCATTCCATATAAGGTTCGTTGGTTGAGTCACGCTTTTTGATCGAGCCAGCTTTTCCTTCCTCTCACTTTGATCGAGCCAGCTTTTTCTTCCTCTTCCATATGGTCGAGCCAGCTTTCACTTCCTTGCATTCCCCTGAGGAGAGATAGCTACGGAGTTTGGAGGCGTAGTAATTTTCCCAACTTATTTATCCATTGCCATGGAGGGTCGGCGGATAAAAAACTTACTGATTAATCGATTGAGTCGGGGCAGTGAGTCATTTCACCATCAATCCTTTACTTCGAAACCAACCCGGAATGAATGGTTGCATATCGAGATGGGTGTTAAATCAAGCCTGGGAAGGGTGGGAAGGGGCATGTACACAGAGGTGTTATTAGTTTTCCATAACTTGCAAGTCGTCAAGGCCTTCAACGCATGTCGCATATCTGGGGATCAACACGGTCCTCTAAATGATGCAACTCCCATCACATGCCATCGTCCAATCCACCACTAGAAAGCATTGTTCGCTCACACCATTAGTCATGTCGCCTTGTAGCATCGACGGTGTTCCTCCACCGAGACTTGTCTTTGCATTTCGTTTGGGCACTAGCCTTGATGTTCTTATTTCGTGTGTTGGATCTACGCAGGGCTCTAGACCTCTCTCCTCCATCGGCTTAGGCATCCTAATTTGGCTCCTTACAATATTTCATCTTACCACTCCATATCGCAACAGAGTAAGATTATGTTTGTTTTTCCAATCGATGGGAGGAACATTGGGACATGGGCGTATGCATGGATGGTGAATCCTAGTTCTATGCCATTCAACTTTGGAGAATTATATGTTTTAGGTCAGTGATTCCATAGGAGATGCTTCATGAGGGAAGGAAATATCTACATAAGCCAAGCCAAGTCTCTCTCTCTTTCTTCTTATTTGAAAACTATAACTACAAAACTCCACACATGAAACCTTGTTTCAAGTTTATGGTCCTCCCTACTAGTCTAACTTTGTTTGTTTTTTCTAGTTTTCTACTCGGGTGTCTTAGTTGGCTCACCTTTGTCGATAGGATAGTAGTCTTAGGATTGTGGTCACCTCCCTTAAGACAAGCAAAACCTATGTGGGTTGGGGTTTTGTGGTTACAAAGTGGCCTCCCTACTTTTGGTTCTCTGTATTAGCCACTCTGAACCCAATTCTAGTGGACCACCTCATTCTATATCTAGGACCTCTTACCCTTCCAACCATGCCATCGCTTTCTCCCTACTCTAGAACTCAACCATGCCATGTTAACAAGAATGAGTACGCCAAGGGGTAGCTTATTAATAGGAGGGGAGGTGAACCCGTGCTCAACTGTGAGTTAAAATATTTGCTACCAAGTACCAAGACATCACTCCACATCCAATTCAGGATGAACTTACCCAGGTGGAATGACAATTCGCTGAGGAACGACGTACACTCACATATTTTGAGGTGTTAACAAATGTAGTCGAATGGGTACCTAATGCAGGCCACATTCAAGTTAGATATAGCTACTATATGTAAACATGGACATTTACTGGCATATCAAACTCTTTCATGACATGGCACTCATGGACCGTGATGCTATCAAAGACAATATGTGACTGTCCCTGGACCGCATGCGACAAAAATTGGCTTCTATCGATAGAATTAAAAGACAACTAGTCATTCTTCCAGACTCAGGATGCTCCCTTGGCAACATTAAGGAACCCATTGAAGTTTGGGAGCCCACTTAGATTTTTGATGCAACCTCTTGAAAATTTCAGTTACTTTCTTTTTATTTCTATGTCTCAGTTTTGTACCCCTATGTTTCTTCAATACCTACAAGGTCCTGATACTATTTTCAAGCTTCTAGTTTAAGCCAACAAGGTTAGATTTTGGAAAAAATGAGTTATGAAAAGCTTATATTTTTGCATTTAGTCAGCACTGTCTAATGGAAAATCGAATAAATTCTAAATTATAACCCTCATTGGCAAACAATACAAAAATTTACTTTACAAAGTAAAAATAAAAAACATCACCATATATCTAATTAACCTTACTATATTTTAAATTAGAAGGCATCTTAGAGAGTTAAATTTTCCTATCCAATTATATTGGATATTTATAATATCCTTTCCATATGTAAATATTTTTACTTCTATCTTTATATTCAATTATCTATGAAACCATTTACATTTATGAATATTTGTTCTTCTATCTTTTATTCAAATTTTGAAAATACAATGTCAACACTATTACACATTAATTGCCAAATATGTATATATAAAGTTAAGTATATGCCTCTCTAGGTAACTATAAACCTTTAACTCAATAAATAAATAATCTATCACCTTATAGTACATCATTTTCTTTTGCCCCTAAATCCTGCCTAGATATTTTGGAAAAGTCTTCATTAAGAGTTGAGATGTAATTAGTTTCACTCCCCGTGAGCATGCCTTGATATTTTGCAAAAAGATTTTTATTAGAAGAAGAGTTGTGACCATCATTAACACTCCTTTATTTTTATGAAATACTTCAAAGATACTATTCCTATTCACGTCGTAATAGATTTAATAGTTTATGAGATGTGGTGTGTAAAGTTAGAACTGGCTATCGTACTCTTTGGTCCAATAAACCAAAAAAAAAATGAATAGACCTAAGATTATGATAGCCATTCATACAAATATAATGAACCACTTACTACATGGTATTAAGTGTTATATAGTTGCTATTATTCGTCGGTTAGTTTAAATAAAAAGTAATAAAAAGTTACAATTTTATATATCTCAACAATTACACAGAATTATATTTAGGAAAAAAAAATACATTTATTATTTATTATCTTTGTTTTGTTCCTTTATGTTTATGTGATGTTAGTAAATGAAATAAGAGTTATGATGATGGAAATGCCAATGTTTTTTTAATATAATTGTCTTCACTTAGTTTATTGTTTAGAAAATGTGTTATTAAATATATAAAAAACATAAGATTATCAATTTCAATGTATGGAAAATTAAAAATTAATAGATTTTTGGTTTACTTGTATTTTATAAAATATATATATATATTTCAAATTTATTTTTAAATATATAATTAAACTCAACCAATTAAAAAACCATTTTACAAATTACACTCCTAAAACTTAGATTTATTATTTTAAAAATTCTTCATTCTTAAATAAATTGAAACAAATAGATTAAAAAAAAACATCCTAGATTAATAAAAGTGACAATAATAGATATTAAAAATAGAAAAATGTTAATAATAATAATCTTAAAATTAAATTATTATAATTATTTTTAAAAATATAAATCATAATTAACAATAAAATGTTAATTTTTTTACAAAATGCATATAGTAATTTATAATATAATAATTACAACTTATTCGCAGTAGTTAATTTCCATATTTAATACGTCAATCAATGGAAATTTTGTGAATATATTCATGGTTTTTATTGCCAAATTTACAAAGTAAAATTTGGTCAATCTTTTGTCTTCTTTCGAAAGAAAAGTTGTTCGCAGATTGAATGGTAGTCGCAGCTGCCTCTAACCTTTTTATTTTCTTTGCAAATGGAAGAAGGAAGGCGACTGTACCGCAAAAGGGAGACCTAGTGAATTGATGTTTCTGGTGATTCTTATCCTTATATTAATTAGGTTTAAATCAATCTCACTTGTGGAGGTGGAGCGGATGGATTATGTTCTTTTTTTTTGCATGCTCCAGCACCATTTATATGTAATGATTGTAGGTTTTGGGGAGAGTTAGAAGGGAATTACTTGGATAGTTAAGATTAAATAGAATAAAAATATTAAGTTATTCATGGCATTCTTGAAGATAAGATTGAGTGACAATGTTCCATTGATTTGATTTTGAGACCATATAATTCTTCATGCCCTTGTCATTAAATTTATTTGATGAACAAATTTTATTATACAGATCACACTTTTACTTTTATCGCGAACGTTGTTGTCATCCTATCTATAAATTGCATTACTTCATTAAATTGTCGATCATACTGCTGTTAATTCTTTGGAACTCATCGAATTTCCTTGATCATGACGTAGGCTAAGTAGCACTGGGATGGAGTGACCTCCCAGAAGTCCTAATGTTGCACCATCCCATCACTCAATGTGTCATGGAATTCAGGCATTCATCAATAACAAGCAACAAGCAAGGAGGTGAACATTAAATTGTTTGACAATCTGACCAATTGATTTGATTCATAGACAATGCCGCTCTCATAAATTATACTCATCATGCATAAATTGATTGGCAATCTGAACAGATGATTTGATTCATAGACAATACCACTTTGAACCTCACTTGACGAGCATCATTTATTATGTCGGCACCTAAAGTTTTTTCCTACTCGATTCATATGTTTTCACGCGGGAGGAGTCATAGAAAGATACGACCTATTTGTGGATTACACAGGAATGGATCTTTGCTGTAATCGGTAACCCTCGCGAATCAATAAATTATATTTTTTAAAATGGATGCATCGTTGTTGACGGTGCAAGCAAATCATTGAACTGGCTCCAATAACAATGACTTTTGCAATAACATGTTAAATTTTTGAACCAATAGAATTTGAGATAAATGTATTAAAATATTATTAAAAAATCATGAATTTCAATTCATAATGTTTAACATTAGATAAATTTTAAATTCTTTTAGTCAAACAGAAATTAATGTCAAATCAATAGCCAGTCTAATGCAATATACACTGCTTTCGGAAAGTATAATAAGAATTTAAAAATTGCACATGTAACTATTGCCACAAACATCGATGAAATATTATTAAGTTGGGAATATACTAACGAGCGTGGCCCAATGATTTTGACTTGAGTATAACCCAACAAAACAATAGAGTGGGACCATTGAAAACGAGGATAATCAAATAAGAAAAGCTTTAAAATTAGCATATGTTCGTTCGTTTAAATATCAAAGAAGAAAAAGGTGTAGTATTTTTTAAAAAATCACACATTAGCTTTGAAAATAATAGAAATTCCCGCATGATTATGGTAAAATTTGGTTGAAATATTTTAAAATATGGGTTACAACTGTCAAACTTCAGAATTATGGGTGTCCCTAGGTTTTTGATAGTGCTAAATCCATTTCAACCATCAAAAAAATGATTCAAACACTTTATCATTTTATTCGATATCATTTTCATTCTGTTTTTTGGAAAAAAAAATTACCAAATTTCGGCAAGAAAAATTGTCATCCAAGCGAATTTGTGGCATCGGTAGACAACATCAAAGATTTTTTTTTTTCAAATTGACAAACTTTTTATGTTTTCCAAAAATTTCAAAATAAAGTTAAGTTAACTTTGGGATAAGTTTTATCGTATTTATTTATTTATTTTTAAGGAATCGGCGATCAGTGATACGTATGGGATCGATTTCGACCACTCCCACTATAACCCCTAGGTGAAGCACATTGACCCCAATACGCCATCAATGGATAAATTCTAAGGATTTGAAATTAAAATTTGGTGGTATATAATACATAGCCAATTGAGCTACCGCATAGACTTATTTATTTAATATCTTTATATTAAATGAAAATATACTTTATATGATACATGTTAAAATAAATATGTCCTATGTAATGGTAAATATACTGACTATGTTTGAGGGAAAAAAATATAGGAACAATGTTAGTAAATTAATTTTTAACTAAAGTAGTCATAAAATTCAATTGTTGATAAATGCAATGGACATCAATCCACATAAGCGTTAAAAAACTTCATGATACATCAAACCATGATAAATATTAAAACATTTCATAATACATCTTATGTTGTTAAAATTTAAAAAAAAAAATCATAAAAATTAATATTACTATTATTATTATTATTATTATTATTATTACAAAATGAATTTATATAACTGAATCATACATACGCCTACAAAGTGTAGAATAGATGGTGATGATGTGTATTTTTAAGGCACTGTGTGATGTGAAGGTTTATGTTTCATAGGCAAAAATCCAACCACGTTAAGGGTTGGTGTGGCTTGAGGCGAGTGCGATCCCCGGTGATTTTGATTGCTTCGATGCCTTTGGGTCATAGTTTCTCAAGGTAAAGGTTAAAAGTGCAGTCATCTCATGAACCACACCACTTACCAAACAAAACAAAACAAAATGGAACCATACATACATTTAAAAAAACATGTAACAAGATTGTTAACCATGGAAATTCACCGTCATTTTACCATAAATATTCTTAATCTATAAATAGGTTTTGTTACAATATCATGGGTAAATATCATGTTTTATTAATACCACATGTCCAAAATACCATAACTCATTTCATATGACATTTTATTTTTAATTAATCAATTTAATTAAAAGAGCAAAAAGGGCATAAATACTTTGAAGATAAGTCTCAACATTTGATTTGTGAATATTACTAATAATATTCTAGAATATTTTGTAGAGATTAAATCCCTACCATCCACCTAATAATTATTGATAATTAAATTAAAATTATAGAATCTATATTCCAAATAGACACCCTATCTGCATAATTAATAAAATTAAAAATGAATACAAACATACACATTAACCAAAACAATAAATTTAGATAATTGAAAATTTGTAGTATGGCTACAACAAATACGTAAAGAAAGGGTTGATTCAATTGATCTTCTGAAAAGCATGGTCAACCACATAGTATTTACTTTCTCAAAATTTATACTTTCTAGGATAACTAAACTATTATGTGAATCCGAGTATTTACAACAAAAGATACTCAAAATTTTCAAAATTTGCAAAACATACTAATTCATTTGGGCAAGGAAGTTATTCCTTGATCGTGATCTCCCAAATTGATGAAGAAGTAGAGTATTTACATTTTGAAGCTCTTATGCACTAGAGTTACTGAAAAAGAGTGTTCCATGGTCGCCTTGTTGATTTAAAGCTACAATTCTCCCACTTGTTGATAGAGACTTGAAACCTCATCTTTGGTTATCTACATAGTTGTTTATAGGGAAAATTTTAAGGATGGACATTTATCTTAAAGTTTAGAAACCTTGGCGAATCTTAGTAGTCCCCAATATGTAAATTGTAAAATTTTTGATGTTATTTTTGTAAAAATATTTAGTTTTCCAATTATTTTATATTAGTATATATAAAATTTTGGCGATTTTTAGGGTCAAATAATTTTATACTATAAAATTTGGGTGAATCAATTTTCTAAAAAAATGGAAATTGGTGAATCTTTTTTTTTGAAAATGCATGGAAAATTAGCCCACCTGCGAATATTAGCCCCTAAAATTTTCCCTGGTTGTTTAATGTTCTATTAATAGATCCATAAATGTAATCACGCTAGCTATTATTTGATTAACCTGTATTTTTAAATTAAGGATGTCTTCCTCAAGGTTGGAAATGCATTCCTTTAACTATCTGAATTCCTCACTATAGGTGACATGTTTACTTCTGTCTCAAAACCCCCTAGTTTCCAATGATCTAAGCAAAGATAATCTTCAGGAAGAGATCTAAGCTGCAAACTCATGCATAGTTCTACTCACTTTTTCCTAGCTATATAATTCAAACAACATTGTGCACAATTTTGGTGAAACTAACCCTACCCAGATTAAATAAATGTTATCTTCACAATTTGAGGCAATATAGAAGGTAATTGAAGTAACCCAGAGAAAGATAATTGACATTTAGAGTATTCTCCAACCCAATACAAGTACCTTGCCACGCATAACAAAAAATTCATTTTTCCACCCAAAATATTAAAGGACCCAACACTATAACTTTGAGCTTCCATAACAAAATTGGGGTCTCCTGAAATAATTCATAAAACAAATTACACCACATATCCTAGGAAAAAACAAGAGATTCAACAAAGGGAAATGCATACCAATGATTGTGAGAATCCTAACAAATTGATAGAAAAGTGTTTCATCCACAATTAGAGTGAGGCACGGGGTGATCGATGCGTTGAATTTAGTTCGATACTCCCTCACACCTCTCAACCTAAATGAAGCCAAAAGATGGCCTAAGACGAACACAATAACACCCTATACTTGAATCTCTCTTACAATTTATTCAAGTTTCAATTCAAACCAGCTACCCTTCACAAATAGATTGAAAACCAAAACATTGCATGAAGAAACCAAAGCCAAAAATCCTTCAAAACCACTCTTACCCCTCCAACTGCCAAGCAAATTACCAATTTTCAGTTCCAACCTTGTAGGGCATTGCCTTGCCATCCTAGATTTATGGATTTTGTGCCTTGTTTGCATATTTCTTGCTTGATTGTTGAGGCATCCCTATTGCATTTCCATTGTCATTTCCATAATTCAAATTTCATCACCTATACCACCTTCACATGGGAACATCCCAAAAATATTGAACTCAAGAACCTGAAGCAAGGTGCCATTAATGATCATAGTCAAATTCATAGTACAAAAGTACCACAATACCTTCGAGACCTCAAGTCTATTGAGGTTTTTCATGCTCCCATTATTTGATTGAACCTGGGAAGAATTATAGCCATTTTTGGGTTGTACGCTTCATAGTCGTGTGATAATGATGTCAAAGATAAGGGCATTGGTGAGCCCTGGCATTGCACCAAGAGTGCTGCAACTACCAGGGGCTTCCCTACTTTACTATATCAACCCGGGGTTCGTACAAACTTGGAGGTGACAGTGCTATATGCACAACAGATGCATTATGCTCATGTCATCCTCTTCTGCTTTACGAGAGGGTGTTATTTCTTGAACTATGATAAGAACTGGGAAGTAAATTACTGGAAGGAAATGACAGAAAGGAAACTGAACTAAATTGTTGGAAAGAAATGACAAGATTGAAGCTAATTGAATTTGTAGAAAACAAATAGAATAAAGGAAACCAATTATAAACCACACTCAACTTGGCCAGATGGCTAAATTCACTCTACTTACCCTATGATCTATCTACCATGCTCTTATCCATGCAACTAGACTATCCATGACTTAATTCTAACTAAAAAAGAGTTAATTTACAGCTTGGAGGAAGAAAAAGAGCTAAAAGAGGCAAATTTAGGGCTTAGCGCATGAAAAAGGGCTTAGAAATAGAAAGCGGGGTTCAAAACCTTATAAAACCTTATCATAGCATGATAAATGAATTTGGCGTGGAAAGAACTCAAAATTGCATTGGTGGAGTGCGATGTCGGACAAAGGTTGCGATGTGCGATGTCGTAATCGCAGCTTCGCAAGTTTAAAGGGATAGCGGTAAAGGTTAACGGAATGAACTAAAATGTGTGAAGTGTGATTTGCGATGCATGACGTGGCAGAGTTATCGCATCAGTGGAATAAGCGTTAAGTGTTATGCAAAAATGTAAATGATGTGATTTGCGATTTCGCAATATCGCAATCGCAAGAATTAGGGGTAAGTGTTTAAAGGTGAAAGGAAAAAGTTGCGAGATCCGATTTGTGATGGGATAAGAACTGCGGGATGTGATTTGTGATATGGATGACGTGGAGGTGGGACCAACGGCAGGGCACAATTTCGCAATATTTCAATCACAGGAATGAGTGGTAAGTGTTAAAGGTAAAAGGTAAACGGTGCAAACTGCGATTTGAGATTTCACAATATCGCAATTGCAAGGAATGAGAGGTAAGCGTTAAAGGTAAAAGCCAAATGTTGTGATTTGCGATATGTGACGTATGGTGGCGAGAGTCTCGAGGAGAAAAGGTGGAGATCAGGTTTTCAGTGGTTTGGAATGGTTTTTCACGTGTTTTTCGTAAAAAGGTTAGGAAGTCGTGAACGGAGGAAAACAAAGAAATAAGGCTGAAGGGCTTAAGTACGTTCGAAAAAAGAGGTAAGTGCAACGTTAAGGTGATAAGGAAAGGAGGGGAATGGAGGCATAAGAGCAGTGCACAGAAGTAAAGCACACCTGCAGAATCATGCATGGGAAATAGGCAGAAATGTGTGATGAAACAGTGAAACAGAGGTTTGGACTTGGTAATACAATTTTCCCAAAACTTCAAATAGAAATCAATTTTGGCCCGTGGGAAGGTCTACCCTGCTCAAACTCTATTGACAGAGAAGAGAGGGGGAGACTTGACCACATTTTTTGGAGTCTTTCCTCTATTTTACTACACATAAGAAATTAAAACTACAGCAGCACAAAAACTAAACAGTAATGAAACTTATCAGACGCAGATCTAACTTAAATGGCAGAAGCAATACTAGCTAAATGACAGAAAGGAAATGATAGGAATAGTAGAGAAGTTGGGGCAGGTGGATTGGGCCCTAACCCATGAGCCTAGCCCTCTGAAACTTAAATCAGTAGAATGAAACCAGTCTTCTCATTTCATAAAAGAATAACTTCATACATCTATGAAAGTTTTATCCTTGAATAAAACAAAAATCTCAATAGCTCATAACAATAGTTCTAAATGGAATTGAGACTAGAATAGACTAACTGACTAACTCTTCCTAGCTCTATCTCTTCTCTATTTATTCTATAGTGCAGCTGCTAAAAGCTCCCTAGAAAATGGTGATTTGTCCACTTGACTCTTAGTGAACAAGGATTGGGTGCATTCTTCTTTGAGTTGATTGGCTACCTTTGGAATTCGAATTGCTGGAAAGAATCCTTGGGGATCCTTTGGTTACTTTTGGAATTCGAATTGCTTGAGAGAATCTTTGGGATCCTTTGGCTCCCTACGAGGGTGGACAATCCTCCTATAATTCCTCTTTGATGTCTCCTCCAAGTCTTTATGATAAAATCCTTATAAAAATGATTAATAATTCATGATTTTCTACACTCAACCTTATATTAGGCACTCAGAGTATGTTATCCTAAATCACCACCTATACTAGCATCATATAACCAAATAATAATAAAAATGCAAGAAAAAGAGATCCAAGAAGGAAAAAATGTGACTATTAACCCCTCCAAATATTTCTCATGATGGAACTCATCATCACCCCCCTACTGAATGGTTGCTCATCCTCTAAGCAACTAATCCTCCTCTTGCATTTCCTTTAAGGCTCTGACATCCCCCCTGATTTCCTGAGGAAGAAGTGTGGGATTTTCCCTAAGGGGGTAAAAACCATTATTCTTTTCCGCATTCTCTCATTCTCTATCTTGTGCATCTGTTTCCTCTTCATCAATAAGCCCCAACAGCAAAGGTGGGCTGAGCTTTAGTCCCAACCATTGGATCTTTTTGGCCTGCATGGCCCTCTTGTATAATGGTGCCCTTTCCAATGCACCTACTGTTCTTGAGGCTGTGAGGGAGGCTACTCCATATCCTCTGGCTGTCCATAATGCACTCATCTTCTATCTACCTAGAGACATCATCAAAGTGGCTTATCACGTGGTTTTGAGTCTAAAGGTAGCTTTCAACTAGTGCAGGGTTCCTTTCAATCTCTCCATGGTTAAGGATGATTCCTCTTGGGTTGAACAATTCTGGTATGATATATAAGGGTTTTATATTTCTTTTTCCCATGACCTTCCATATCTCTTTTTCTCTAGTGTCTTCATTCACCATCCAAGATGTTAGAGCCATTAACTACATATCCCCCATTGTAGGATTGGGGTCCCAAATATCCATATTTGTCAGCATAAAGTTATGCACATAAAGCTCTGCCATCTTTTCCTAATGAGCCATGTTAGCTTGCTTGTATAAATTCATGAATTGCTTGCAATATTGGAAATATAGTGATCCATGGGAGGCTAGAGTTTTTATTTGAAATAGAAGCCATTGTTCTTTGAGGTACGCAGCATATGAGTCAGAGGGGAATCTGTGCTGAAGGGATTCTATGCATAAGTCCGCCATGGTGGCTACTTGCTCCTACGTTTGTTGCAATTTCTCCTTTAGTGCTACATTCTCTACATGTGCCTTTTGCAGCTGCTCCTTCAGAATTATTTCTTCATTTCTTTCCTCCCCCCTTGGTGATTCTTCAATGATAATCAGGCTTGTGGGAGAAGTTTCTGGTTCTCTCTTATTCTTGTCAACTCTGGAATACCTAGAGGTCTGCCTTTTTCTCTTTGCACTCAGAGGAGCTATGGTGGCAACCATATTTTTGTATTGAGGGGATGTGATGTTGTGTTGTGAGTCTGTTTCTCGCCCACTTTCTGCTATCTCTATGACTTCTACGGCCATCTCTTTTGTTTTTCTTTGGCCCTTTGTCTCCCTGCTTCTTTTGGTTCTGCTTTTTTTTGCTGGTTCTTCATCTGCTTCTTTCGGTTATTCGTGTTTCTAGTGGTTCTTTCTCTTCTTCTTTAAGCACTCTGTGCTTCCGTCGATCTCTCTCCCTTTAAACATTTTTAATTTACTGGTTTGGATGAGACGACATATCCTTTTGTGAGATAGAGTAGCTAACTTTGGGGTGCTTATGTAACTCAGCTCAGCTACAGTTTTGTTGTAGATAGTTGTTTCCTTCTCTTTTTATTTCATGATCGACTTTGTGTTTCCTCCCCTCGTTCTCCTCTACTTCACTGATTTACATTATTTTCTTTTGCGTGCCTAGGTGGCATGTACTTCCAGTGTTATTCCAGTCATACCTCAGAGTGGTGGCCGAGTTAACTGGCCACCTTTCTGTCCCTTAGACTCTAAGTCTACAAATTAATTATTTCTGGCTATTATGGATGCATAGCAAGGGGTGAGAAGCTATACCTGAGTTTACCTGTTATGGTCAAGGCGTTTGCAGGAGCTGGAGGATGGAGACAAGCCTTTTATATGCTGCGTTATTCACCGTATTCCTGTATTCTGAATGAACAACTTGTTGAAGGAACAACTTCCTGAGTGAGCTGCTATGTAATATCCCTTTTTCAGGAATATTGCCAAGCTGTTCAATAGGAACGCTGTATAAGGAAATATGGACAAATAAAATGTAGGAAAAATCTTGGTTCCTCTTGAATATGTTGTTTGGGACTCAAATATGCAATATCTTAAAAAAAAAATAAAGTTAGATCTGCTAAACAGATCTTCCACAAACTGGTACCAGTGAGATATTCCTCTTTAAGACATTATCAATCAACAATATGATCTAAACCAGAGATTTACTGAAGGGGAATTTACTAAATATGTCACCTTTAAAGAGAGGGTGAGATTCATAGGCTATCTGGCCCTTTTCAGACTCTTTCTATAGACTCTTGTCAAGAGGTAATATCCCAAAAAGGGTTTACTCAGCAAATCATGCCCGAAAACACATTCTTCAGGTATGACGGCTTTAGAAAACACAAAATGTGTATGAGAATGCTAAAAAACCAATAGAAATAACAGCATCACTCTTTACTCAGCTTTTATCATCAGAAAGATGGGGAAAAACAGCATTTTATGTACTAAAATAGGTGTATAGATAAATCTGCGTGAGAACAAGGGAACTGGCTCTAATATATGATATATTAGGTTAAGAGGGACTCACATGCCGAATTTTAACTCAAAAAAAGGCGTTTTTCTATGTTAAACAGTTCCTCCTTCCCGATTAGTCAAGAAAAACCCTGATTTCCCATGACCTAAAGTATGCAGAAAAGTGTTGAAGCTTACAGAGCGTAATTTCTGAAGGGCTTGGCTGATTTTATGTAGAAATATCAATATGCAATATCAGAATGAGGCTCATGTGGTTTATGCAAAGAAAAACAGACGTTTTCATGAAGAAAAACCCTGCAATGAGTTGCTGCAATGCATAGAAAAAGACTGCAGACTATTCCAGCATTATTTTCCTGAAGATTCAGTTGTTTTAAGTTAAAACTCAGATCTATGGCTGAAACATAAGATCCATATAAGATCTGGAAACTACTCAGCCTTCTCCTCAAGATCCCCTTGGGCTTTCATCAAAATAATACATGCACAAGTGTAGATTTGAATTTGAAAGCTACAGGACTGCAGAATACTCGGAATTTCTGAAGATGAATTTTATTAGAACATGAATCAGATCTTAAATAGCATAAAAAAATAGCTACTTTATAGATTTACAAAGTGAGAGGCAAGCCTCAATCACTAGATAGCAGATTTGCACAGAAATTGAATTTACATTAAACCCCAATGCAGAAAACGCAGTTCTTGACAGGGACTGCGCAGTAGATATAGAAAAATGAAGCAAATGATGTATGATACAGATCTGGATACAAAATAAGATTGAGATCCTCTTCCAGGTTGTCACAAGACACCCTCCCTGAGAGAAATCCCCTCCAAAACACTAGATCTCTGCAAATCTAGGATACCACTCACTACGAAAGATAGCAGATGCAAAACCCTCAATGGGCTAGCGCTGCTCATGAAAGTAGAGCTTGGCCTCAAACCAGATAGTGGCTCATTTCAGTACATTCTCCTCCAAGAGCTACTAAAGGAAGAAGGGAGGATTCCTAAATAGGAAATCCTCTTCCCTTAGGCTAAATAGCCTAGAGAGCTAGAGTTGCTCCAACAACCTCTATTTTGAAATATCATCAACAATCATCTCTTGAGCCCTCACCTCCTTTTTATAACTTGAAGGGGTGCACAAACCCTAAACCACTTCAATGGACTTAACCCCTTTCACATTGGAACCTTCTTCTAAAACTGCGCTGGTTCTCCAAGGTGGTCCAATTTCTGTTCACACACAAGTGGATTTTTGTTGCAAAGGCCCAGATTTATCCTTTTTCACATTGGGCATGTATTTATTCTTTGACTTAAGGAGATTTGTGTGTCCTCCTCTACATTTTATTCATCAAACAATAAGAAATAAACAAAATGAAGTATTCCTATTAGCTTGGGCTAAATAGGAATATTACATGCCAATATTTTCTTGTTGTTTCCCTCTGCTATGGATGTTGCGTGGGGTTCTTGAGATGCCATGGGTAGCATTTTCATTCTTCGGGATTCTGTTATGTAGCTTTCTTTCTTGTTCTTCTTGGCAGTCCATGGACAACTTTGTTTTTGAAGGAACTTCTTGATGTTTGTAGCAGTCTATGTGTTGCTTCTCTTGCTACATTGTGCTCAGGAATGGAGGAATGTGGTGTATGGAGGTGATGGAGGATGTTATGAAGATGAATAGAGTGAATGATGGGATGGATGGTAAGATAGAAGAAGGTAAAAGAAGATGAATTCTTCCCTGTGTTTCCAAAAACCATTAACAACCTGCAAAACAACAAACAAAGAAACCACAGAGATGTAGATGTATTATTCTTTTCTTTTTCTTTTTCTTTTTCTCTTTTTTTTTTTTTTGAAAGAAAGTGGGCTTCCTCCATAGAGGTTTTCAACCCACAAACTTGCCTTGGGTTCCTTTTCACCCATGGATCTTTATTATCTTTTTTCCCTTCTTTTTTTTTTAGCAAGTGAGTTGCCTCCATCGAGGTTTTCAGCCCACAAGCTTATTCTTTTTTCTTTCCTTTTTTTTCAGGAGGTGTGGGAAACTATGGAGTTTCCCATTACATACACTTCTCTGCTTATTGAATTTATGAAATTTTCCTTTGACAAAGGCTTCTTGTAAATTTTAAGTCTGTGACCATTGAAAATCAAGGGGATTCCTTCCTCATCTATGGTTCTGATTTGAACTGCGTAATTATCAAAACATTTTTCCACTGTGTATGGTCCTAACCATCTTGTCATCAAATTTCCTTTGAAATATTCAAACCTTGAATCATAAAACAACGCCCAATCTCCTTCTTGGAAGGCCTTTTATTTGATGTTCTTGTCATGCCATACCTTCCTTTGCAGCTGAACTACCTTTGTGTAAAGAAGTGCTTGCATTTTGAACTCATCCAATCCATTTAGTTGCAGCAACCTCTCTTTTTGAGCATTTGATAGATCTAGATTTAATTTAGCTGCCATTCTTAAAGTAGTGAATTCAAACTCAACTGAAAGTAGAGATTTCTTACCATAGACTAGTTCATAAGGAGTGAATCTTGTTGTTGTCTTCCAAGTAGTGTTGTAGGCCCAAGTAGCTTCTACCAATATGTCTACCCAATATTTTCTATTGTTTCTCACAACCTTGGTGAGGATTCTCTCTAAAGCTCTGTCAGTTACTTCTACTTAGCCATTCGCCTGAGGGTGATAGGCAGTAGCATTTCTATGCTTAATCTTTGCTTCCTCAAAATATTCTCAATGAGGTGAGAGGTGAATTGTACTCCCTGATCAATGACTATTTCTCTGGGGTAGCCAAATTTGTAAAACACATTCTGCCTCAGAAATTATGCTTCTTTCTCCTCAGTTTCTACCTTCACTGCTTTTGCTTCAGCCCACTTTGTCAGGTAATTAGTGCAGACTATGATATACTTCTTTTGTCTGGATGGTGGATCGATAGGTCCAACAAATTCCATTGCCCAATTATCAAATAGCTCAAGAGCCATCTAAATGTGTAAAGGAATTTCATCCCTTTGTGTTGGTTTCCCCATCCTTTGGAATTGGTCACACTTTCTAGCGTATCTTCTGGAATCTTGGTGAAGGGTAGGCCAACATTATCCTACCTGCAAAACTTTGTAAGCACTTATCTTTGCAGCAAAGTGGCCTCCACAAGGGTTGTCATGAAATTCAGAGAGGATATCAAAAACTTCTTCCTCCCTCACACATCTCCTTGGGATTTGATTAGGGCCTAGCTTGAAGAGATTTCCCCCAATGCATGTTAAAGGGGCGCTTTTTCTGATGATTTTTCTCCTCTCCCCAAATGAAATATTAGGAGGGAGTTTTCCAGCAACAAACTAGTTGGCCATATCAACAAACCATGGTAAGAGTGTTGATATGGAAAAGAGGTGTTCATCTAGCAGGTGGCCATCCACCATTCCTTCTTCACCTGTAGGGAGAACTAACCTTACCAAAAAATATGCAACAACATTTTCCTTTCTAGGTTTATCAACAATAGTCAAATCAAATTGCTGCAAAAGTAACAACCATCTAATTATCCTAGAATTTACATCTAGTTTGTTCATTAAATACTTGATGGTTGCATGGTTAGTGTGGGAAAAGGTCTAATATGTAGTGACATAGTGCCTGAATTTGTTCAATGCATGGACAATGGATAATGTCTCCTTCTCAGTAACAGTATAATTCAGCTCGGCCTTTGATAAATTCTTGTTGGTGAAATAAATGTCATAAGGGATTTTGTCCTCTAATTGTCCTAATGATGCCCCTATAGCTTTTTCGGATGCATCATTGTGGATGTGGAAAGGCAGAGTCCAATTTAGACCTCGAAGGATGGTGGAAGTAGTCAATTGTTTCTTAATATGCTCGAAAGTCTCTTGACAAGGACCAGACCAAATAAACTCATAATCTTTGGCCAATAACCCAAATAATGGTGAAGCCATCTTGCTGAAATCTTTGATGAAACTTCTATAGTAACCTGATAAGCCTAAGAAACTCCTAACATCTTTCTGCTTTTGAGGAGAAGGTACCCTTTTGATGATAGTGATTTTTTTTGGGTCTACCTATATTCTTGCTTGGGATATGGAGTTTCCTAATACAACCCTTGCTTTCTTCAGGAATTCACACTTTTATGGGCTCAAGGAGAGATGCATATCAATGCACCTCCTTAAAACTTTACCCAAATTAGAGAGAGATTCCTGGAAGTCATCCCCATATGGTGTGAAATCATCCATGTAAATTTCGATAGAGTCATGGAATAACTCAGAAAATATGCTCAAGACATCTCTTTGGAAGGTAGCTGGGGCATTGCATAACCAAAAGGGTAGGAATATATAAGGAAATGTACCCCAAGGACAGGTGAAAGTGGTCTTATCCTAGTCTTCAGGGCTAATTTGAATTTTATTGTACCCACTGAACCCATCTAAGAAGGAAAAGAACTTCTTCCCTGCAAGGCAATCCAAGACTTGGTCTATAAAGAGCAAAGGGAAATGGTATTTCTTGATGGCTTTGTTGAGTTCTCGATAATAAATGCAAATTTTCCACTTCCCATTCTTCTTTGGGACTAGGACAAGAGGGGATACCCACTCATTGTCAGATATAGGATATATGAACCCTGCATCCAATAGTTTCTGCAACTCTTCTTTGACTATGTCCTTAAGATCTGGGCTCATCCTTCTTTGGGGTTGTCTCACAGGCTTGCATCCTTCTTTGATGTAAATGTGATGTCTACATACTGAAGGATGCACCCCTTTCATGTCCTTGTAATCCCAAGAAAATGCTCCAAGATTTTCTTTCAAAAGTTGGCATAGTTGCTTCTCTTCTTCATTCGAGAGGTTTGGGTTGATTTTTAGAGATCTGGATGGGCCAAAATCAATAGCCTTGGTGATTTCAGAGGTTGTCTCAACTGAGTGCACTTCCATCCAAGGTTGGCTTTCAGACTCTTTGACTAAGGTTTCGAGAGGAGTGTTAGTGTAGGATTGGTTTTGAATGGTATGGTCTATGAGTTCATCTTCATCAAGTTGCCCCCCTCTAAGAATAGCATATATGGTACACATACGAGCAGTGTTATATAAATCATCTTCTTCATCCTCCAACCATATATGGAGATCATGATCAATCGAAGGCTGGGCTGGAGGATATAAAACTAGCTATTTAGACAAAGGCCGATTTTTAGAGTCATGTTTCTGGCCCGAAAACTAACATAAGCATCTGCAGTGGCTAACCAAGGTCTCCTTAAGATGAGAGGATAACCATTAAACTTGGTTTTTGGTTGCAGGACCAAGAAATATGTAGGATAATCCTAAGAGTCAATGGTAACCATAACATCCTCAACAATTCCTTCTAGAGTTACTATGGATCGATCTGCAAGTTGCAGAACTGTTGTGGTTTTTCTCAAAGTCCCTTGGAGATTAAGTTTCAACATAGTTTCCTTGGTCATGATATTGATGACAGCCCCTAAATCAATCAGATTGTTGGGGACTATGACACCATCTATATGCACATCAACAACTGGACTACCAGGGTCCAGGTATTTTGGAAATATCACCTTCCCCAGCATCAAGTCAGACAGTTGTCCTACCACATTGATGGTGGGGGTATCTCTCTTCCTTCTCCTAGGCTTCTTGAAGCAATTTTCTTTGATGAGCCTATTTTAGATAGGGACATCCTTAGTGGCCTAGAGAAGTGGTATCTTTACACACAAATTTTCCAATTCTCCCAGGAGTTCAGTCTCCTTAAGGGTGTGCTGACTAGGGTGGATCAAGCGCTCGGGAAAAGGAGGTTGTTGGATATGAGTGTTATATTCTTCCTTTCCTCCTCAACCTCTACAGGTGGAGTTGGGGGATTTTTGTCTGTGATTACTCTTCCCAACCTGAGATTAACCTCTTGTATCTCCATGTCATAAGCTGGATGGGATGTTTCTCCACTGGGAGCCTGTTGTACCTGTCTGTTGTTCGGGTTTGGATTGGGCTATGCAGGTATATCTAGCCTAGGTGGAGAAACATGAGTAAGCTGAGGTTGAGGTTTGGGTGGAGGCATTAGAGTAGGTAGTCGATTTTGTTGAGCCCACCACCCTTGGGATGGATTGTTCCATTGAGGTTGTTATGGAACATACTGCTGAAATGGTTGGTTTACTAGCTAAGGATGATATTAAGGGTTGGAAGGAAGGAGGTGTATACCAGGATGGAGGAGTTGGGGTGTACCAAGGTTGCATGTGTGCACTCTGATTGTTGTAATAGAAATAGTAAGGTGCACCTTGCATACCTTTTTGATATGGCCGAGGGCCTTGAGGCCTTCTCTAGTTGATGAAACAGAATTGATCTAGCATTGTTTCCCTGCCTTGATATATAGATTAAAGTCCAGGTAAGGAGGGACACTTTTCTGTGGCATGATTCTCTTCACAGACTAAGAAAACCTCTATGAAATTTAGTGGAAATTCATTTCTTGGGTGCTTCCTGGTACATCTAGGAAAAAATATGGCCAGGGCTCTCTCTGCTTCCTCTTGCTTCCTTTTGACTTGCATTGTGTCCATTTGAAAAGAAAAGGTGTGCAACATGTCACTCTTGAATTCCTCTAGTATGTTTCCAATCTCATGTTTTATGAAGGTGGAAGAGGAAGGGGTATTGGATGTACTTTGGCTAGCTCTTCCCTTCTTCCTAAATGCCCTAGAATGGTTCCGGAAGACAGTTTTGATTGTTTCATAGGGTTGTTGGTAGATATATCCTCCTGATAAAAATTCAAGGTTTCTATCATCTCTTCATTGATCCCTCGAAGAAGTACAAGTTTAAGTGAGTTAGGATCAAGAGTATAGTTCGCTCTCTTATAGTTCAATTGAAACCTCTCTTCATAATCCTCTAGGGATTCATCAGGCCCTAGAGTCATCCTAAATATATCATCCTTAGTTTCCTTGGACTTACAGTAGTCTTTGTACTTGTTGTTGAAGGTCTCTTCCATCTATTCCCAGGTGGTGATGCTATCCCAGGCAGACCCATGAACCAGCGCAAGGCTGCATCCTGAAGGGTGGATGGGAATAGCTTCAACACTTGATCATCAGAGGTGTAGTCATAAGTCCTACAAACAGCAACAAATTCAAACATGGAGGTGGCAGGGTCCTCAGAGGTAAGTCCATGAAAGTGTGGAAGAGTTTAGGGGCTAATGTTTTTCATCTTGGTTTCTCCATCTGCCTCTCTTATGGGAAAGGCTCTCTGGGTCCCAGCCATGGTTAAGATAGGTGAAGTAGGTCCCTCAGTTGAAACAAGGTCTTCTTCTTCTTCCCCAATAGGATCCTCAAAATATTTAGAAGGCTCTCCTAGAGGGGGTTCAATCTCACTTACATTGAAGAAGGGTGAATGGTGGCCAAAAGGTGATGTGGGGGTTTTAGGTAAGGTTTTTCTTTGAGTATTCCTACTCCTACAAGGCATGAAAATCAAATTTTTTTGTACTTTTTTCAATATATCTGAAATGACATGAAAATAAAGGAAAACAGAAAATAATTCTAAAACCCAAATCAAAACATCTACTAGACACCTCCTTGGAAACGACGCCAAAAAGTGGTGAGCCCTGGTATTTCACCAAGAGTGCTGAAACTCCTAGGGGATGCCCTAATTTACTTTATCAACCCGGGGTTTGTACAAAATTGGAGGTGACAGTGTTATATGCACAGTAGATGCATTCTGCTCGTGTCATCCTCTCCTGCTTTGCGAGAGGGTGCTATTTCTTAAACTATGATAAGAACTGGGAAGTAAATTACTAGAAGGAAATGGCAGAAAGGAAACTGAACTAAATTGCTGGAAAGAAATGACAAGAATGAAGCTAATTGAATTTGTAGAAAACAAATAGTAGAAAGAAAACCAATTCTAAACCACACTCAACTTGGCCAGATGACTAAATTCACTCTACTTACCCTATAATCTATCTACCATGCTCTTATCCATGCAACTAAACTATCCATGACTTAGTTCTAACTAAAAAGAGTTAATTTGCAACTTGGAGGAAGAAAGAGGGCTAAAAGAGGCAAATTGAGGGATTAGCGCATGAAACAGGGCTTAGAAACAGAAAAAGGGGGTTAAAACCTTATAAAACCTTATCATAGTGTGAGAAATGAATATGGAGCGGGTAGAACTCAAAAGTGAAATGGCGGAGTGTGGTGGAGGACAAAGGTTGCGATGTGAGATGTCGCAATCGCAACTTTGCAAGTTTAAAGGGATAGTGGTAAAGATTAACAAAACGAAATCAAATGTGCAAAGTGTGATTTGCGACACGTGACGTGGCAGAGTGTGATGTGGCGAAATTATCGCATCAGCGGAATAAGCGGTAAGTGTTATGCAAAAATAAAAATGATGTGATTTGTGATTTGTGATTTCGCAATATCGCAATTGCAAGAATGAGCAGTAAGTGTTTAAAGGTGAAAGGAAAAAAGTTGCGAGATGCGATTTACGATGGGATACGAAATGCGGGGTGCGATTTTTGATAGGGATGACGTGAAGGTGGGACCGACGGCGGGGTGCAATTTCGCAATATCGCAATCGCAGGAATGAGCGATAAGTGCTAAAGGTAAATGATAAATAGTGCGAAGTGCGATTTCGCAATATCGCAATCGCAAGGAATGAGTGGTAAGCATTAAAGTTAAAAGCCAAATGTTGTGATTTGTGATATGTGACATATGGTGGCGGGATTCTTGAGGAGAAAAGGCGGAGGTCTGGTTTTTGGTGGTTTGGAATGGTTTTCATGTGTTTTTCGTAAAATGGGTAGGCAGCCGAGAACGGAGGAAAAAAAAGAAATAAGGCTGAAGGGCTTAAGTACGTTCGAAAAAAGAGGTAAGTGCAGCGTTAAGGTGAGAAGGAAAGGATGGGAATGGAGGCTTAAGAGCACTGCTCAAAAGTGAAGCACACCTGCGGATTCATGCATGGGAAATAAGCATAAATGCGTGATGAAACTGTTAGTGTCAGTATCTTCATCTCTCCATCAGTGATCAAAATTCTCTTGTTGCATTGCATATTAGGTGTCTCACTCTGTTAGCTGCATTCCATTAGGAGCATGGATCATCTGACGGTAGTGGACTTTTATACATTTTTCCTCATGTCCTTTACCTGCTGGCCTATTTCCTTTCATCAAGGTCATCTGCATTCACTTTTGGTCCTTAAATTTGTAAGAGTCATTTCTAGGGTTTCTAGTCCTATTAGGTCTAGGGTTTCATCAATAAGGTCTTCAAAATTTCCAATAATGGTCATAAGGTGCATGAGGAGGTTGAATAAAGTTCCAGTACTAAAAATTTTCGTCATCATATGCCTAAAAATGTATTTTTTCTCAAAACTCTGTTTTGAGAAAAATTGAGTATTTTACCTTCATTTGTATAATTTTGATGTAATTTCAAGTTCTATCATGTGTAAATAAATTCAATGGAAACCATGGTCACCTTTTCAAACTTCAGCAACCCTGCAAGGCAAACAAGAAGCAAATTATTCAGTTAATCAGAGGAAAAATGAAGCAAACTGCCTAAAACAAAGTTTGAAAAGAAAGTGTCTAAGGTAACATTACAAAAGTGGGTTTTTTAGAGTGGAAAATTAAAAGCCTTTGGTATATAATTCATTTCCATGTTTCAAAGGGCTCATTTGTATTCCAAGAAGAGAGAGTAAGCAAGAAAGGGCCATGTTGAAACAAAGAGAGCAAAATCACAGCAAAGTCATGCAATTTTGTGGGCGCGACGCATTGGCTGAGAGGCATGGCGCATAGAGCTAGCGCAACGCATTGGGTCGGCCTCTACACTGCAAGAAATACACCAGCGCGATGCATAGAGCCAGCGCGGTGCGTAGATTTGCCAGCTACTTTAAACACAATTTCATTCAAAACTAAAATTTGCTCAGCTGCCTCCGGTCCAAAGTAAGTCAAGCAATCCCTCCAATGTCATAAACGTGTGTCTTATGATTTTTATGAGGATTTAATTATATAAAAAATTCAAACCCTACTTCCTTTCTCAAGACATCATATCCTAGGGTTTGTAAATTGGTTTTTGTAGTCTTCACTCCCTTATCTTTTATTCCTTCACTGTTTTTCTAGTTTCATCAACCCTTATCCCTATTCCCCATATCCCTAAATTCATCTACCCCTATCCCAATTGCCAATATCCCAAATCCTAGCTACAAAATTCCCAAACCCCAAATGCTATCCCAAAAGCCTAGAGATTGTCCCTAAAACCCTTCAATTCCCCAAATTCCAATTTACAATATTCCCAACATTCCCTTTACCCTCTCCCTCCATAGTCCTTCACACATTTTCATATATTTGGCAGCAAAAACCAAAGACACCTAAAAATCTTCATACTCATCTAAGATAGCACAGACTTTGGCAAACATGGAGACAGATTCCTCTTATGACCGAGACAGTGACTCTACAACCGAATTGCATGCGCGAAGAAGACCTCACAAGAGTGGTAAGCATGTAAGGGAAGAGTCTAATTCACTTGCTGAGCTGCAGGCTTGCCCTCTTGCTATTACATGTTTCCAACAGCAGTCTTGTTATCAATTTTGTGATATGGTTGCTAGATTCCAATACCATCATGAGTTGGCCAGATTTTTTGTGCTTCATTTACATAATGGCCAAGTCACTCTTGCAGGTGTGACATTCACCTTGACACCAGAGTCTATCTCTCTAGCAATCGGTATTCCAAATGTTGGAGAGCAATGGAATAAAAGGTAGCGAGTTGACAGGGAACACTATGAGCCATACATCAAGCCTATTTTTTTGAGACAACTCAGCAGATTTTTTCCTTTTTGGTACCTGAAGGATTCATACGCTCCTTTGATGAAACTCATTATCAAATATTTCAGCTGTGAGGGCCGGTTTTCTCGCTTATATGCCTATCACATCAGATTGCTGATGCACTTTACCAGGGTGAGAATGATGAACCTCCCCTACTTCATGTGCTGAAATATTGAAAAGATGACCACCCTAGTGCAAAAGAAAACTTCTGAGCAGCAGTATAACAGTATCTATCATTTTGCACTCATCAAAATTGTGGTTATGCATCAGCTTGGTTTGCAAGACATTTCATGGGAGGATTTCATTTCTCATGATTTATTCACAGCCCCTCAGGTACCTTCGAAGGCTTTTCATGAGGCAAGTGAACCTTCACATCAGCAGGAAGGTCATGAGACACAGACCGCTAGTGTGTCGGTGTTTGTCACCTATTAGAAGGGCACTAGAAGGTTGTTTGCAACAACCAAGCGAGTATTATCTCCACCCGGGGTGGAAAGGGTCTCACTTCCTTCATCAACAGTACAGGTACAGGACAAGAGTAAGAGGCCAATACATGATGAGGGGCCTTCAATATAGTAGGAGACATATTTCATCCTCATTCAGGATGATGACACTGATTTGGGCTCACCAAGCTCAAAGTTCAGGGAGATCATTTAGGAGCAGAATGCGGAAAGAAATACTTTGTCCCTCAAATTGAAAAGAGTCCAGTGGATAATAAACTACCTTGAGCAGAGAAACAAACAGCTAGAGGATCAGAAAACCATCTTGGAGTTGCAAAGCATACGTGAGAACCGGCAAGCTGCCCAAAGGAGCAAAATCGAGATGACATCAATTGAGCAGGAGATTGAGGCTGATCATGAAACTTGGCTTGAAAGGGTAAATATTCATTTGGAAAAGCTGTTGGAGAAGGCCAACAAGGAAAAGAACATGTTGAGGCACATGGCCAATCATTATTGGGCAAGAAATCATGTTTGCAAAGCAAGAATCAAAATTTTGAAGGCCAAGTTGAAGAAGGCCTCAAAGCGTCGGAAAAGGCATGATAGACTTCAAATCTTGGCTGAGGCTTCCTTGGCCCAGCATAGCACATAATGGAGGACACTCAGCCCAAATTTCAAAAAATTTGGTACACTTTTTGCATTTTTGAAAAATTTGGCCAAAAAATAGACTTTTCTGCTCTATGCGCCGCGCCACTTGGCGCACGCTTTTGATTGGGGGCTCCTTTTGATGAAAACTTAGCATTTTTGGATTTTCCATGGAAAAATATGCATTCCTACCTATGGCCAGGAAATTTTGACAGGTTTTGGGCTTCCAAAAGGGTCAAAAACACCCCAAAAATGACCTTTCTTCCCCTTTTTTGGCACACAGGAAGCAGTGTTGGGAGAAATCAGGTTTGGAGGGGAAAATGAAGGCCAAATTCAGAAATTCCACTTGTGTTGGAAAGTAGACAGGCAAACCTTTCCAACAATTCCACTTGGAGCAAATTTGGACACCTAGAAGGCCTCCAAAATCAGCTACAAACTAGCGTGACGCATAGAGAAATCAGGCGCGGCGCATTGGAGGATTTTGCACATTTTTTACTCAGTAACTCTGTTTTTCGCCTAGTTTTTGACAATTTGACTTTCTTACTTCTAAATGTCAAACTCATGATGTAATTTGATTTAATTTTATGGATCTTGATTTAATTTTGTTAAATTTTCACTCATGGAGTTAGATTCATCCATCAAAAGGTGAATTGCAACTGAATGAATCAGTTTCCTAGTTTATAGAGGTAAGTTTTTCCACTGCCTACTTTCTAGTTCTCAGTTTAGATTTTGTTGGAACAGATCCTAAACTTGTGAGCTAGACCCCTAGAGGCTGGGATGAGTTATGGTTTGTCTATATCTTGTGGTTTTTCAATCATTGGCATGGTTGGACTTTTGGGAATGCTTTGAGCATCATTGTACATTCATCTCTACAGTTTGGCAAGGAATAGACCTATGTTTGCAGCACTCTATGGGATTCTTGTGGTATGTTGGTTTGATAATGTGTTTCTCTCTGTAAATGTAAGTGTATTTGTGTTTTATGTATACCATTTTCCTTCTTATTTATTCTTAAGTTAAACAAACAGGGATAAAGGCAGAATTCATTAGAATTTGCAGTGCTCTACCTAGGGTTTGTTTAATTTTCTATGTTTTCAGCTGTTTGGAGAGGATCCTTGAAGGTTTCTTGCCCTCTTCAACTCTTCACATTTCTTAAACTCTCCATTTCCTTCAAATTGAAAGTTTCAAATCAAGTGCCTACCTTGCCCCATTCAGATCTCTGCAAAACTGGGCCTCATTCCCCAGACCCAAAATCTGCCTTCCCTTTGATCCAAAAAAACACCTTTAAAATCAAATAAAACTCTTTTGCATATATACCTAGCCTAAAATCAACCTTCATTCAAGTCATCTCAAGCCTCACTGATCATTTTTTGCTGAGATTGACCAGGAGAGAGCCCTCTCCCGATCTGTTACGGCTAGCTACCAGGTTAAGCGTGATTTGATGTTACCCTAGATTCAACCTTTCTCAGCCTGAGGTAGATTTAGGCCATAACATAGTGGCGACCATACTGGGGATATCAAGATTGTTTTCTTGTTAGTGTTATTCGTTTTATAAACTACAGACGGAGCCTGAAGTTATGTTAGGTAGCCTTCGAACTGCACATTGCTTTGCAAGTGCATAAGTAGATAAATGTTTCTTCAGTCAATCTCTGGTCTAGTTTTATAAACGTAACACCTGACTTGTAAATTGCCCTAGTACATCAGATAATTCTAGAATTTTGGGTGATGAGTTTAGAATTTTATAGGTTGAACAAGTTGATTTTGTTCGTTTGATTTTTGGGAATAATTCAACACATTGGCTTCCAGACGACACACCAGGGAAAATCTAGATCCTAATCCACCTCCTGTGTATGAAAATCCAAATCTTATTCTGAGAATCCTTCATTGAGAAAGTCCTGTAATTCCTATGTTCAAATCTCAGTCATGTCCTTTTGTTTTTGAGTATCTCGAAGATCTTGAGTTTGACGAAAAATTTGAGTTGTCATTCTTTGAAACTAAATCTGAAAGTGCTATTAATTCTACTGTCCTAAATCCAGATTTTGTCAAATATCTTGAAACTGAAAAGGCCAATAGATCAATTGATAGTTATATCCTAAATCTTCAAACTTCTATTGTGGCTACAAACATTCTCGAATTCATAGAGTCTGCATCTAAAACTCTTGGGTCATCCGCAATTACATCTAGTTCACAAATTCCTACCGAGCCTCCTTTCATTCCCACTATTCCTGTGCAACCTTCTATTTATGATCAAAAATCTGCAGTAGTATCACCTCCATCCCCACCACATACACCTCATACATCAACTGCTCTGACTCCTCCTATATCCCCAAGCCTGGTTGTAAATCCACCTAGAGCTATGGCTACCCGATTTTCACCCCTTGTGTTGCCTCAAAATTTGGATAACATGCCCGCAGATTATCAAAGCAAAATTCCATTATTTGATGGCACTCCTCAAAATGTTACAGCTCAGCAACATGTGGATAGGATGGCAGATTTCTTTAACCTTCATGAGATTGATGCAGAAAATGTGACAATGAGACTGTTTGTTCAAAATTTTGGAGGTGAAGTAAGGAAGTGGTTCAGAGCTTTGCTGGCTGGTAGTATTACTACATTGGCTAATCTTCAGAGACAATTCTTGGATCAATGGGAAGTGAAGAAAGACCCTCTTTAGATCCTTTCTGAATATGAGAATATCAAGCGGAACATTGGTGAGTCTGTTCAAGATTATTGTATTAGATTCAATTCTGTTTACAATTCAATTCCTGCTGATATAAAGCCACCTATGGGGTTGCCTTTGATTAAGTTTCTGGACGGTTTTGATCCTGATATGGCCTATCAATTGAGAGAAAGAGATCCGGCCACTTTGGAAGACATGCAGAAAATTGCAGTCAGTGTTGAAGCAAATCTGCTTGCCAAGAGAGCTAGAATGAGATCTGAAAAGAAAGTAAGAATCAAGGAAGAGGTTTCCACTTCAGAGCAAGTGCTTCGTAAGATGTAAAATATGTTTAACAGATTGACCATTGACCAGCCTGAACTGCAAGTCAGAAATCCTAATTTTCGTGGCCAGCAGCAACCACAATTTAGAATCAAGCAAAGAGAGCAGCGAGCACAAGAACAAGCAGTACAACAACAAGTTAAGACACCCTTACAGCAGAATTTTGTACATGATCTGGAATCAGATGATGAGGATAATATAATTGGAGAAGAGAATCATTTCTTTACACTTGATGATATGCCAATTTTTATCACTGAAGATGAGGAGTATTCCGAGAACTCGGCTGTACAAAGGGACGAGAATTTCATCTTGGAAAATGAAACAGATCTTGAAGAAGAATCTGATGAATATCAGAGGGGATACATGAATGCCTTGACCACCCAGCAGCGACAATATTCACTCAGAAGTAGAGATGTACCCATTAATCCAATTCAAAAAAGAAATGAAGCTACAACACCAAAGAATGATCCACTCGTTGTGCAGAAAAAGGGGAAAGAGACAGTTGATCCCACTACTAGCAAACCACCATCAGAAAATGAAAGATCCAATCAGCCAAATATATCAAAGGAGAAAACTGAAAAGAAGGATGTTCCAGCTAAAGAGGTAGAGAAAAATTCAACTTCTAACTTATAAAATGAAATTGCTAAGTTAAAATTATCCATTCCTTTGACTGAATTGATGAAGAATAGCAGCTATAAGGGTCAAGTGTCTAATATTTTGAGTTTAGATCCATTATCTAATATGTTAAACGTGGAAGATGATCAACCTGAGTTGATTTTTGGTCCAGAATTGGATGGTGAGTCTTCAGATAGTGATGTACCTCCTTTTTACATCAGCCTTGGGTTGCACGACTATATGTTACACAATGCTATGTTTGATTCTAGAGCCTCTCATAATCTCATGCCTAGGGAAATCATGGAGAAATTGGGATTGGATATCACCAGAAAGTATCATGACCTTTACTCTTTCGATTCTAGTAGAGTAAGATGCATTGGGCTTATCAAATATTTGGTGGTCAGTTTGGATCAGATTCCGACTAAAAATGCTTTGATGGATGTGGTTGTGGCGGATATTCCTCCTAGATTTGGCATGCTTCTTTCCAGATCTTGCGGAGCGAAACTTAAAGGGACATTGTGGCTTTATTTATCCTATGCTACTATTCCTGTGTTTGGTCAGATGAGGAAATTATACCGGGAGAAAAAGATGAAGTATATGATCACTAGCAAGGATAAACTGGTAAATCATCCAATCAACTATGTACATACTGATTTAGAATCATTTGTTTTATATTCAGATATCTTTAATGATGTAGATAGCCAATTAATTGAAGTAGAATACATTCCAGAAATCACTGAAAATTTCATAGAGGTCTTAAAGAAAGAGAGAGAAAGACTTGATAGTACCGATGAGCAATCAGCCTTCCGACAGCAGCAAAATGTTGATGGACAGCAAGAAGAAGTAAAGAAGCAAACAAAATTTCAGCATCTGGAAGAGGATGAAGTTGGTTTGTGGACCATGGATTTTGATGGTGCGGTAGGAAGGGACGGTGCTGGAATTTTCATTTGGATACACAGCCCTATTTCCTCCCCAAACAAAGTGCCAAGTAATGTAAGGGTATGTTCTTATAAATTGGCTTTTGATTATTCAAATAATGAGGCTGAATATGAAGCTTTAATTGTTGGTCTGAAAATTCTTAGAAAGTTAAATGCCAAAATAATTGCAGTGTATGGTGATGTTGTAGCTCCTACAACACCCTCCAAAAATACATAAAATCATAACACACACTTCAAAATTTTTGGAGCCCCCTTTGAAACTAAAGAGGAAAAAAAAAGCCAAGTAAATTTTTAGAGGCAAGTCGCTAAGTCGCATATCCATTATTTTCGACCCATGCGACCTATGCGACTCTGCGACCCTAAGGTCGCACAGGTCGCCAGGTCGCAAGAGTCAGAATTTGATTAATTTGCGACCTTGCGACCTAGCGACCTTAAGGTCGCAAGGTCGCAAAGTCGCAAAATGAAGTTTTAAAGAAATTAGCGACTCAGCGACCTTTGCGACCCAGTGACCTTAAGGTCGCAAGGTCGCAAGGTCGCAAACTTGCAACTTGCGACCTCATTAAATGTCCGCACGTGCGACCTTTTTATATAAGGTCGGGTCGCTAGGTCGCATTTGTGACTCTCAGCGAAAACCGTGGAATTGATCTGACAGGTCGACTGGCGCGTTTTCTTCCGGGTAAGTTGCCTTTTCCTCCCTATGTTTCCCTCTTAAGCATTTCTTGCCATTATTGAGCCTCCCCACGGTCTTATTTATTTGCTGGAAAGGATGTGGGGTTTCCTTTGGAATTTCACCGTCATTTTGTTTCCCACAAACCCCAAGGTCACCCGTCTCTTGCCTAATTCCTCATGGTTGTGCCTTATGGTCAGTTTAGGCCCTTTCAAACCGCAGACTTTTCCCGTTAGAGAAAGATTAGCCGCAAGGTCGCGCGCGCGCGAAACCCCCGGCAGGCGCAAGTGCGACCTGCGACCTGCGACCAGGTCGCAAGGTCGCAAGGTCGCAAAACTACCACTCTGCGACCCTGCGACCTAGTCGCAAGGTCGCGTGTGAGTCCCTTTTGAGGATCGGCGACCCAGCGACTCCCAGAGAACAGTCAGTTAGTCTTTGCATGTGTAGACTCTATTTAGCCATTATCATCATGTCTTTCTTATCCTGGGATTCTGTCTTGAATGCCGCAGGTGAATTCAGAGCAGACACAGTACCGGTCCTCTCCGACTCCAGCAATATGGCACCCCGGGTATCCCGAAGGAGAAGTAGGCAGGTAGTGGAGGAAGAGTCAGACACTGACATTCAAACCTCTCCTCCACCAATATACAGAGACACCCTTTGCACCTTCGCAAAGGAGGACAGCCTTAGGTGGTATGAAGTATACCGCGAGTTCGCCATGCCAGAGGATGAGTTTCCAGAAGATCTCCCGGACCGGGAAGTATACCTGAAAGTCAAGAAGTCCAAATTGCACTTAGCAGGGTCACATCCCGCCATCTTTCTGTGCCCAGAGATGTTGGACTGGATCATACAGAAGACGGATCCGAAGAACTTCACAATCCGAGATAGTGCAGGAAAAGCCTTCGCAACACTGGAGAGCTCAAAAGCACAGGTCTACTACTCGTTCCCCAAACCAGAGGTGAACTTCACCCCAAGATGGTTCTCTGCAAATGAAGTGCCGATGGTTGATACAATCAGAAAATGGTGGGCAGAACCAGATAAATTCAAAATCAAAAAGGACCAGGAGTACCCGGTGGCCATTCTGAGGAAGGTATACAAGTTGGTGGCCGCCATGTTGTGCAGAATTTACGGGCGCTCGGACGCCACCACCTTCAACGGAACATGGGCAACCATCATGGAACACGTGACGGTATATGGCACTCGGTTCAATTGGGCCGGTATATTAATGGGCTCCATGCACACAAATCTGGCTTCAGCTTTAGCCCCAGATGAGGGAGCGCCATCGGAATTCTATATGGCTTCGTATCTGCTAGATGCTGTCTGTGCCCAGCTGCATGTCGAAGGATGGCCGCATAACTGGGACTCCGACCAAACCCAGGCAATACATTTGCAGACCAAGGTATTCTGGGAATCCAGGTACAAGTCAGACATCGAGCAAATCTCTCATATATTCATTCCCGCCCTCTACGGGAAACTATTCGGTCAAGACACCCCATGTATGTCTTGGCGAGAAATGGAGACACTGGGTCAGGTGGCACACTGGTTTCCATTCTCTGAATTCACAATCATCCGAGTATTTGGCTCGTTTAAAGCACCACATGCTCTGCCCAAGTTTATTACCGATAAGGTGCTCATGCAGGAGGTATGTTTCCAGATGACCTCGGGTTTCTCTAACGTCCTTTCCAAAGGGAAGAAGAAACCTTGGCCCGCTCTACCTCTCACCATTGGTGCCTATAAAGTCAAAGACTCCAGAGAAGTAGCGCGTGAAGGGGAAGAGGTAAAAAGTTATCACTTCAGAAATCTGGATTGCCGGACTTATGACCCAGTCAGGATAGTTCCTGAGCATTGTAAAAGGGCCAATTTTAGATGGAGTTATCAGCACGTCGAGCGCCCAGCAGAGGATGAAAAAAGAAACTGGTACAATGCAGAAAGGCATTTAGCTCCAGGGATCGACTCTGAAAAATAAGGAGAAGATCACCAGAATTTAGGAGGCTCTTCTTCCTCCAAAGATAAAAGAACACAGACCGGTACGGGACCTGACACCGCAGATCAGCAAAGGGAAGCAGAAGCCCAAGCCAAACTGGAAGAGGAGAAGAAGAAGAAGGAAGATGAAGAGAAACGCAAGAAAGACGCCAGGACAGAACGAAAAAAGAAAAAAGAGGAGGAGAAAGAAAGACAGGAAAAGGAGGCACAGGCGGCGGCAGAAAAGGCACTGAAAGAAGAACTCGAAAAAGTTGATCGTCAGAAAAAGGAAGAACAAGCCGCCGCGGCGGAGAGAAAGAGGAAAGAGGAAAAGGAAGCAGAGGCAGAGGCAGAACGCCGGAAGAAAGAAGAACATGACAAGGCGGAAGCAGAGCGCCGGCAAAAGGAGAAAGAAAAGGGTCAATCGCAGGATGAAGAAGACGAGCTAATAGATGACATTGACCTATCTCCCCTGGATATCCCTGCAGGTGGCGCGGGAAGTACCCTCAATGTTGATGACTTTCCGGGGGAGCAAGAAGAAGAAGTCTTCGACTTGACCAGATTGACATTCGACCAATTCTCTTTCAAGATACAGCAATAGAAAAGGAAATCCTTAGCGCCAGGCTACCCCGCCATCTCTACGGTCGCCACCGGAAAGGACATAGTCTCATACACAAGGACAAATCCAGTTATGATAGCATCAGCAGGCACCGCTTTTGCCGTAGCCACAGAGGAAAATGTCACGAGGATGAGCAGAGAAATTATTTCTTTACAGAACCGGTTAAAAGCGGCAGAGCAGGAGAAATCAAGGCTAGAAGATGAGATGCTCCAGCTCCAGGGTAGGCCCGCCCAAGTGAATGAGGTCCCACTGGCGGTCAGGAAGGAATGTGATGTGTTGGAGATGACAATGAGGCAAGTCTACCAGGAAATGCTCACCCTGAAACAAACAGTGGCCCCATTGGCAGAGGCACGGGAAGAAACCAGGTAGAAACACGAACAGCTCAGGCAAGCCTCGGCAGCCTTGGACAAAATGAAGAATTGGACAGCACAGTATCAGCAAGCTCCCGAACATGTGCCTCGAAAGGATTGGAGTCATATGCAAGAAGCCAAAGTACAAATTCGGATGAGTATGCAATCCAAAGACAAGTTGTCCAAAGATCTGGACAAAGTGGTGTCTGCGTATAATCATCTAATCAGTGGTATTGACTCCATGAACGCCCTTCATCACATTCCATCATTAGGGGCACTCAATGAAACTAAAGACTGGGAGCAGGTAGAGCAGGAAATTCAGTCTTTTCTGCAGCCCGTAAGACAAGCTGCTGCCGCACCAGAATTCGAGGCATCACAAGAGAACCTGAATCGGTTGCTTGTCACTCCAGTGCAAATCTACACCAAGCTTGCTTCTCTCTCAATGCTGATCTCTCAGAAGAAGGAGACGCTGGTGCCGAATGCTCTAGAATGTATGCATCGGATAAAAGAGGAAAGCCCTCTTGTCGCTCCTATAACGGCAGATTACCAGACTTGGAGAGATTTCCTCAAAGGCAAGAAATTCGACGTTCCAGAAACCTCAATTGCGCGACCACCTCCCTAGTTCAAACGCCAAGTCGCAGGTCGCACTTGCGACCAGGTCGCAGGTCGCAATTTTGGCAAACAGGAAGCTGAACCGTCGGGAAGTTGAACCGTCGGAAGGCCATAAGTGCGTCTGTTGAATCTATAAATACCCCTGTGGGGAACATTGTAATGGCTGCTCTTTTTTGGACTGAAAGGCATTATTGCATTGTAACTGAAGAAGCATACCCTTGATATATGAAATACAATACATGTTAAAACCCCTTTGATTGGATGATGTGTTTAGCTGTGACAACATTGTGTGTATTCTGCGTGCAGTTTCAGAATATCTTCTGATTAATGAATCTGTGTTATTAATAGTATCATTCATGCACCATAGCTATCTGTGATTGTGTTGATGATGCTCAATGTTTATTATTTACTTCATGATGAATGTTAATGAACTGTTTTATTAGCATTTCGTTATATCCTTCGGAAAGTTAAGGGATATTCTTACCATGTTTATTATTTACTTCATGATGAATGTTAATGAACTGTTTTATTAGCATTTCGTTATATCCTTCGGAAAGTTAAGGGATATTCTTACCACAAAGAATTGTTTCTTTGGCGGTCAGATTATCCTGCATGCATATCTCATAGATGTGTTGCTAACGACACTTCCTGAGTGTATGCATTCTGTCTATTACCTTGCTACGCACAGTGTCATATATTGGTTTTATACATCAGTCATGTATTCTGTATCGTGTTAATAAGTGTATGTTTGCAGTTTCAATCAGGTTGCTTGAAACCGAAGAGATAGTCATTTAAGTGGTAGCCGGACCCACACCCCGGACGGGATCCCTACTCCAAACGGTTCAAAGTCTAATTGGGACTTTCTACCGGGGAGATCCCCTACTGTTGGCCGGACATATTTTCCCGTCAACAGGTGACTCTGAGTTAGTTATTAAGAAAGTGAAAGGTGAATATCAAGCTAAGCATCCTCGAATGCGGGCCTACCGCAATGCGGTACTAGATATCTTGAGATTTTTTTTAGATTATACTTTGACATGTGTCCCTCGTATTCAGAATGGCATTGCAGATGCACTTGCAACAGTAGCAAGTAATTTGAAAATTTCGATGAATTCAAGCAACAAATTTGAAATTTATGTGAAGCATCGTCCGACTGTCCCTGACAATCAAAGGTATTGGCAAGTGTTTCAAGATGATAAATAAATTGATGAATTTCTACAAAATGAAGGTAAATTCAAAGACACTTCTATTGATGGGGAGCATGATGATGGCAAGGCGGATGTAGAAGTCAATCAGATGGAAGTTTTGCAGCTCAAGGACAATGTCATTCCTAAAGGTCTAATACCTTTAGAGGAGCTTTTTGACCAAGATGATGTAGATCGAAAGCCAAGCTTGCTGCCAACCGAGAAAGGAGTTGAGGATGTGAACATTGGATCAGCAGAAAATCCTAAAATGGTGAAATTTTCTAAGGCATTGCCTCCACAGGTAAAAGAAAATTATATGAGTCTATTATCTTCTTTTGCTGATGTATTTTCTTGGGACTATTCAGATTTGAAGACATATGACACAAGTATAATTCAGCGTACCATTCCGATCAAGCCAAATCAAAAGCCCTTTCGACAGAAGCTAAGAAGAATAAATCCAAAGTTGTTGCCCTCAATAGAGAAGGAAGTGAATCGGCTGTACAAAGCTGGTATCATCGTCCCCATAAGATTTTCAGATTGGATTTCTAATTTGGTGCCCGTGTGCAAGAAAACAAGTGAGATTCGCTTATGCATTGATTTTAGGAATCTGAATAAAGTATCTTTGAAAGAAAACTATCCATTGCCCAAAATGGATCACATACTTCAGCGAGTAGTTGGAGCATCCCGCATGTTTCTACTTGATGTTTATTCCGTTTATAACCAAATTCTGGTCCATGAGGATGATAGAGATAAAACAACGTTCACCACTCCGTGGGGAACTTTTCATTATGCTAAAATGCCTTTCGGATTGAAGAATGTTGGTGCGACCTTTCAATGAGAATTGGATATGGAATTTTCAAATGAAAAAGATATCTTTCTAGTTGTTTATCTTGATGACTTGATAGTGTTTTCTAATTCAGATGAAGAGCACCTTTATCATTTGAAGATTGTATTTCAGCGGTGTAGAAAATATGGTGTATCTCTCAATCCAAAGAAGAGTCTATTTTCCATGGATGAAGGCAAGCTACTCGGTCATATTATATCAAAGGATGGTATCCGCATTGATCCTGGCCGAGTGGAAGCCATTCAGAAAATTGATCTTCCCCGAAATAAAAAGGAGATCCAATCATTCAATGGTAAAATGAATTTCTTACATCGCTTTGTACCCAATCTTGCAGAACATTTAAGGGAAATCACAAACATGCTCAAGAAAGATAGTGTAGTGAAGTGGACTGAGGAAGCAGTAAAGTCTTTCAATTTGGTGAAATTGGCCCTTTCTTCAGCTTCGGCTTTGATCAGCCCGGATTATACTCAGGATTTCATTTTGTTTTCATTTGCCTCAGATCATACTATGGCAGCAGTCTTAATGCAGAAAAGAGACCAGCTTGAGAAACCAATAGCATTTTTCAGCAGAACCATAAGGGATGCAGCTTTAAAGTATAATATTACTAAGAAACAAGCTCTTGCCTTGGTAAAAACATTGAAATATGTTCGAGTTTATATTCTGCATTCTCACATCCTTGCTTATGTTCCTAATGCTTTTGTTAAAGAAGTTTTAGTGCAAACAGATCCAGAAGGGAGACGAGGCAAATGGATTGCAGCCTTGTTGGAATATGACGTGGAGATAAAACCTAAAAAGCTTATCAAAGGACATGGGCTGGATAAGCTAATGGATGAGTCAAATTTGCATGCCTTGGACATTAATCTCATTGTTGTTATGTCCGAGGAAAATGAAGAAAGTTCGCTTGTTCAGGTATTAGAAATTTTTGTTCTTTCTCCTTGGTATTCAGACATTGTGTATGTACTCCAAAATTTGTCACCGCCACCTGGAATGGCTAAGAACAAAAGTAGGACACTGAAATTGAAGGCTGCCAAGTTTTGTATCATGAATAATGCGCTCTATTGGAAAGATCCTGGTGGTGTCTTGCTCAATTGTTTGGTTGAAGAAGAGGCAAAACAGGTTATGGAAGACTTTCATAAGGGAGATTGCGGAGGTCACCTTTTCTGGAAGACAACGGCCAACAAAATTTTGAGAGAAGGATATTATTGGCCAAATCTCTTTGTTTATGTGTAAAAAACTATTAAAAGCTGCCATGAATGTCAGATTTTTGAAGGGAGGAGAAAATTGCAGCCTTTATCGCTCAAGCCCATTGAAGTAAGTGCTCCATTTCAACAGTGGGGTTTGGATTTCATTGGCAAGATCCATCCTACTTCTTCAGCGCAGCATAAATGGATCCTTATAGGGACGGACTATTTTACCAAATGGATTGAGGCGATTCCCACTAGGCAGGCCACAGATTCGGTAATTATTTCATTTCTTGAAAACAATATTTTGTCTCGTTTTGGCTGTCCAAACAAACTGATCAATGATAATGCAGCAGCCTTTAAATCTAAAAGAATGATTGAATTTTGTAATAAGTATCAAATCACTTTGGGGCACTCAATGGCATATCATCCACAAGGAAATGGATTGGCCAAATCCTCAAATAAATCCTTGGTCAATATTATTAAAAAGCTGCTGGAAATAAACAAGAAAGGTTGGCACTAGAAACTGGTTAATGCACTTTGGGTAGACAGAGTAAGTCAAAAGAAATCTATAGGCATGTCCCATTTTGAGCTCGTGTATGGTGTTGACACTATATTCCCGACCTCTCTCGTAGTTCCAGTGGTTAAACTTCTGCAGGAAGCTGACAGTGAAGATGATCATTTGCAACGAAGAATTAATCAAATGATCCATTTACAGCAGACTAGAGAAGAGGTTTTTCAGAACACTTTCAGGCTGCAAGAGAGAATCAAGAAGATATATGATCAAAAGGCAAAGGTGGAAAAGCTTCAAATAGAGGAAATGGTGCTAAAGTGGGACACGAGAAACGAAGATAAAGGTAAGCATGGCAATTTTGAGAATCTTTGGAAAGGACCTTTCAGAATTGTTGCATATTGAGGCCAAAATGCTTTCCTTTTGAAAGAAATGAATGGAGAAGATTGTCCAGGTGGACCGGTCAATGGTCGACTACTCAAACGGTACTATTTTTGAAATGTTTTATGTTGTCATATGTATCACTGTACATACCGGTTTGTTTGAATTTCATTGCAAGTGTGTGTTGTCATCATTCTTTTAGTTTGGGGCCCGAAGTGAAGGCTATAAAACTGAAGTTTGATTTCAGTTTTGGTTTGGTTTGTTAGAGTCAAGTCTTTTAGTCGATTTTAGTCCTGAAATTGAGTCAAGAGTCTGGTTTTGGTTTTTCAAAGTTATTGATTCCATAGCCCAATGGACAAAGGTACTGCCTAATTTCCCAGAGATCTGTAGTTCTTAGCACCTCCAAGGAGCTACCATCCCCATTGGAGCCAATGTTAGTGCCGGTATCTTCATCCCTCCGTCAGTGATCAAAACTCTCTTGGTGCATTGCATATTAGGTGTCTCACTCGGTCAGCTGCATTCCATTAGGAGCATGGATCATCTGACGGTAGTGGCCTTTTATACATTTTCCCTCATGTCCTTTACCTGCTGGCCTATTTCCTTTCATCAAGATCATCTGCATTTACTTTTTGTCCTTAAATTTGTAAGAGTCATTTCTAGGGTTTCTAGTCATATTAGGTCTAGGGTTTCAACAATAAGGTCTTCAAAATTTCCAATAATGGTCAGCAGGCGCATGAGGAGGTTGAATAAAGTTCCAGTACTAAAAATTTTCATCATCATATGCCTAAAAGAAAAAAATTCTCAAAATTCTGTTTTGAGAAAAATTGAGTATTTTACCTTCATTTGTATAATTTTGATGTAATTTCAAGTTCTATCATGTGTAAAAAAATTCAATGGCAACCCTGGTCACCTTTTCAAACTTCAGCAACCCTGCAAGGCAAACAAGAAGCAAATTATTCAGTTAATTGGAGGCAAAATGAAGCAAACTGCCTAAAACAGAGTTTGAAAAGAAAGTGTCTAAGGTAACATTACAAAAGTGGGTTTTTTAGAGTGGAAAATTAAAAGCCTTTGGTATATAATTCATTTTCATGTTTCAAAGGGCTCATTTGTATTCCAAGAAGAGAGAGTAAGCAAGAAAGGGTTGTGTTGAAATAAAGAGAGAAAAGTCACAGCAAAGTCATGCAAGTTTGTGGGCGCGGCGCATTGGCTGAGAGGAACGGCGCATAGAACTGGCACGACGCATTGGGTCGGCCTCTATAGTGCAAGAAATACACCAATGTGACGCATAGAGCCAGCGTGGCACGTTGGGTTTGTGGCGTGGCGCGTAGAGTTGCCAGCTGTTTTAAACACGATTTCATTCAAAACTCAAATTTTCTCAGCTGCCTCCGGTCCAAAGTAAGTCAAGCAATTCCTTCAATGCCATAAACGTGTGTCTTATGATTTTTATGAGGATTTAATTGAAAATAAATTTCAAACCCTACTTCCTTGCTCAATACATCATAGCCTAGGGTTTGTAAATTGGTTTTTGTGGTCTTCACTCCCTTGCCCTTTATTCCTTCACTGTTTTTCTAGTTTCATCAACCCTTATCCCTATTCCCCATATCCCTAAATTCATCTACCCCTATCCCAATTCCCATTATCCCAAATCCTAGCTACAAAATTCCCAAACCCCAAATGCTATCCCAATATCCTAGAGACTGTCCCTAAAACCCTTCAATTCCCCAAATTCCAATTGACAATATTCCCAACATTTCCCTTACCCTCTCCCTCTATAGTCCTTCGCACATTTTCATATATTTGGCAGCAAAAACCAAAGACACTTAAAACTCTTCATACTCATCTAAGACAGCACAGACTTTGGCAAACATGGAGACAGATTCCTCTTATGACCAAGACAGTGACACTACAACCAAATTGCATGCGCCAAGAAGACCTCACAAGAGTGGTAAGCATGTAAGGGAAGAGCCTACTTCACTTGTTGAGCTGCAGGCCTGCCCTCTTGCTATTACATGTTTCCAACAGCAGTCTTGTTATCAATTTTGTGAGATGGTTGCTAGAGTCCAGTGCCATCTTGAGTTGGCCAAATTGTTTGCGCTTCATTTACATAATGGCCAAGTCACTCTTGCAGGTATGACATTCACCTTGACACCAGAGTCTATCTCTCTAACAACCGATATTCCAAATGTTGGAGAGCAATGGAATAAAAGGCAGCAAGTTGACAGGGAACACTATGAGCCATACATCAAGCCTGGTTTTTTGAGACAACTCAGTAGATTTTTTCCTTTTCGGTACCTGAAGGATTCATACGCTCCTTTGATGAAACTCATTATCAAATATTTCAGCTGTGAGGGTCAGTTTTATCGCTTATATGCCTATCACATCAAATTGTTGATGCACTTTACCAGGGTGAGAATGATGAACCTCCCCTACTTCATGTGCCAAAATATTGAAAATATGACCACCCTAGTGCAAAAGAAAACTCATGAACAGCAGTATAACAGTATCTATCATTTGGCACTCATCAAAATTGTGGTTATGTATCAGCTTGGTTTGCAGGACATTTCATGGGAGGATTTAATTTCTCATGATTTCTTCACAGCCCCTCAGGTACCTCTCAAGGCTTTTCATGAGGCAGGTGAACCTTCACATCAGCAGGAAGGCCATGAGACACAGACCGCTAGTGTCCTGGTGTTTGTCACCTATCATAAGGGCACTAGAAGGTTGTTTGCAACAACCAAGCGAGTATTATCTCCACCCGGGGTGGAAGGGGTCTCGCTTCCTTCATCAAAAGTACAGGTACAGGACAAGGGTAAGATGCCAATACATGATGAGGGGCCTTCAGGAGAGCAGGAAACAGATTTCATCCTCATTCAGGATGATGACACTGATTTGGGCTCACCAAGCTCAAAGTTCAGGGAGATCATTCAGGAGTAGAAGGCGGAAATAAATAATTTGTCCCTCAAATTGCAAAGAGCCAAGTGGATAATCAAATACCTTTAGCAGAGAAACAAACAGCTATAGGATCAGCAAACCATCTTGGATTTGCAAAACATACGTGAGAACCAGCAAGCTGCCCAAAGGAGAAAAACCGAGATGACATCACTTGAGCAGGAGATTGAGGCTAATCGTGAAACTTGGCTTGAAAGGGTAAATATTCATTTGGAAAATATTTTGAGAAGGCCAACGAGGAAAAGAACATGTTGAGGCACATGGCCAATCATTATTGGGAAAGAAATCATGTTTGCAAAGCAAGAATCAAAATTTTGAAGGCCAAGTTGAAGAAGGCCTCAAAGCGTCGGAAAAGGCATGATAGACTTCAAATCTTGGCTGAGGCTTCCTTGGCCCAGCATAGCACATAATGGAGGAAACTCAGCCCAAATTTCAAAAAATTTGGGACACTTTTTTCATTTTTGAAAATTTTGGCCAAAAAACAGACTTTTCTGCTCTATGCGCCGCGCCACTTGGCGCGCGCTTTTGATTGGGGGCTCCTTTTGATGAAAACTCGGAATTTTTGGATTTTCCATGGGAAAATATGCATGCCTACCTATGGCCAAGAAATTATAACAGGTTTTGGGCTTCTAGAAGGGTCAAAAACACCCCAAAAATGACCTTTCTACCCCTTTTTTGGCGCACATGAAGCAGTGTTGGGAGAAATCAGTTTTGGAGGGGAAACTAAAGGCCAAATTCAAAATTTCCACTTGTGTTGGAAATTATATAGGTATACCTTTCCAAAAATCCCACTTGTATCAAATTTGGACACCGGGAAGGCCTCCAAAATCAGCTGCAAACTAGCGCGACACATAGAGAAATCAGGCGCGGCGCAGTGGAGGATTTAGCTCATTTTTTACTCAATAACTCTGTTTTTCGCCTAGTTTTTGACAGATTGACTTTCTTACTTCTAAATTTCAAACTCATGATGTAATTTGATGTAATTTTATGGATCTTGATGTAATTTTGTTAAATTTTCACTCATGGAGGTAGATTCATCCATCAAAATGTGAATTGCAACTAAATGAATCAGTTTCCTGGTTTATAGAGGCAAGTTGTTCCACTGCCTACTTTCTAGTTCTCAGTTTAGATTTTGTTGGAACAGCTCCTAAAATTGTGAGCTCAACCCCTAGAGGCTGGGATGAGTTATGGTTTGTCTATATCTTGTGGTTTTTCAGTCATTGGCATGGTTGGACTTTTGGGAATGCTTTGAGCATCATTGTACATTCATCTCTGCAGTTTGGCAAGGAATAGACCAGGGTTTGCAGCACTCTATGGGATTCTTGTGGTATTTTGGTTTGATAATGTGTTTCTCTCTGTAAATTTAATTCTACTGGTGTTTTATGTATACCATTTTCCTTCTTATTTCTTCTTAAGTTAAACAAACAAGGATAAAGGTAGAATTAATTAGAATTTGCAGTGCTCTACCTAGGGTTTCTTTAATTTTCTATGTTTTCATCTGTTTGGAGAGGATCCTTGAAGGTTTCTTGCCCTCTTCAGCTCTTCACCTTTCTCAAACTCTCCATTTCCTTCAAATTTAAAGTGTCAAATCAAGTTCCTACCTTGCCCATTCAGATCTCTGCAAAACTGGGCCTCATTCCACAGACCCAAAATCTGCCTTCCCTTTGATCCAACAAAACACCCTTAAAATCAAATCAAACTCTTTTTCATATATACCTAGCCTAAAATTAGCCTTCATTCAAGTCATATCAAGCCTCACTGATAATTTTTTGCTGAGATTGACCAGGAGAGAGCCCTTTCCCGATCTGGTACGGCTAGCTACCAGGTTAAGCGTGGTTTGATGTTACCCTAGATTCTGCCTTTCTCAGCCTTAGGTAGATTTAGGCCATAACAGAAACAGTGAAAGAGAGGCTTGGACTTGGTAATACAATTTCTTCGCAAAACTTCAAACAAAAATATATTTTGGCCTGTGGAAGGTCTACCTTGCTCGAACTCTATTGACAGAGATGAGAGGGGGAGACTTGACCGTAGTTTTTGGAATTTCCCCTCTATTTTACTATGCATAAGAAATTAAAACTACAGCATCACAAAAACTAAACAATAATGAAACTTATCAGAATCAGATCTAACTTAAATGGCAGAAGAAAAACTAGCTAAATGACAGAAAGGAAATGATAGGAACAACAGAGAAGCTGAGGCATGTTGAAAATGTAGCAAGATGATGGAGCTTAGTGAAATGAAGTCGCCTTCACTAAGTGGGCCCGCAGGCGAATTCTGGCGCAAAAATCTATTTTTAGACTATGTCTATATGGAGCATGGTTCGGGGATTCCAGTTTGAGATTCTTGAAGTATGTGTCATGTTGGTAAAAATAGATGAGACTCTATTTTTGAGGTCAAAGAGGTCGAAGTCTATGTTTAGACTGCCTCTCCTTAAAACAGGGAAGTCAAATATTATTTACCCTTAATAATATTTAGACTATAAACGGCAGTTTACTCTCTTGGAGCACTTCAGTTCGAGCTACAGAAGTGGCTCATGCATCTGACAGAGGAATCACGTGGTTCCCAAGGGTTTGATGGCATCATGCATGGTTGACTTCAGTTGGACTTCAGTGGCAGAAGTTTGGAGGAGTTAATGAGACAGCTAGTGGAGTTGTGTTCGGTTTATTTTAGTTGAACTAGTTGAGATTAGTTTAACTAGCTAATCAATTAGTTATGAGTGGAGTGAATTAAATATTATTTAATTCATTAATTAGTAACTCATTATTCAACTCAAGAACACATCAGTTCACTACGGTGCATGATCAGTTCAGTGGAGACCAGTGAAAGAGGTAGATGAAAGGGTGGAGTTAGCTATCAGTTGTGACTATACTGTTGCTATTTGCAACACACATATAGGTGGAGTAAGCCCATGAGGATTGTGCAGTTCAGGCTGGTGGTTTATCTATATAAAGAGGCCATCCCATAGCATTGAAACACGCAATAGAGGCAAGGCAATTGGCGGTGAGTTTTGAACCAGTAACCTGTTCAAAACTGAGCTAGATTGTGAGTAACTGTATGAGAAAGTATTGAGTACTTGTGAGGAGTATTGTACTGAGTTGGTTACTTGATTTCTCCATTATAATATACACAATAGCTGCGGGGTTTTTAGCTATAATCTTTCCCCATACATACTGTGTTAATGTGTATGATGATTTGATGTGTTATCGCTTGATTTTATTTCCGCATGTGTGATGATCTGAGTTGGTTGAGTGGAAGAGATTATGTGTTGTGTATGAAGTTCAAATAGTATGTGACCAGGATAGTCTCGGTGGATAATTAATCATTATTCAGCAAATTTCTATAAGGCACATGGATTGGGCCCTAATCCACGAGCCTAGCCTTCTGAAACTTAAATCAGTCAAATGAAACCAGACTGCTCATTTCATAAAGAATAACTGCATACATCTATGAAATTTTGATCCTTGAATAAAACAAAAATCTCAATAGCTCATAGCAATAGTTCTGAATGGAAGTGAGACTAGAATATACTAACTGACTAACTCTTCCTAGCTCTATATCTGCTCTATTTATTCTACAGGGAAGCTACCAACAACTCCCTAGAAAATGGTGATTGAGTCCACTTGACTCTTGGTGAAAAATGATTGGGTGCACTCTTCTTTGAGTTGCTTGGATGCCTTTGGAATTTGAATTGCTGGATAGAATCCTTGGGGATCCTTTGGCTGCTTTTGGAATTCGAATTGCTGGAGAGAATCTTTGGGATCCTTCCGCTGCCTTTGAGGGTGGAAAATCCTCCTATAATTCCTCTTTTCTATCTCCTCCGAGTCTTTATGATAAAATCCTATAAAAATGATTAATAATTCATGATTTTCTACACTCAACCTTATATTAGGCACTCAGAGTATGTTAGCGTAAATCACCACATATACTAGCATCATATAACCAAATAATAATAAAAATGCAAGAAAAAGAGATCTAAGAAGGAAAAAAGGTGACTATTAACCCCTCCAAATGTGTCTAATGATGGAGCTCATCAGGCATGACAACTCTTCTCTTTCCATATTGTTTCATTAAAATTATTGCATGAATTGACTTCCTATTAGGTGCCCACATGAATCGCCCAAAAAATATTTAATTTTTAAACCATCATATTGATAAGGGCTTGAACATTTGAGTGCCATTAATTCTTAATGTGTCTTGAGATAATGAGATTCCTTCTTTAGCCAAGGAATCTTCTAAGCTATTGTTTTGTCTAAAAATATGATGGAACTCATAAGAATTAATATTTTTTAGGATCCTCCAAATATTCTTGAGACCTTCCTTTAAGGCCAAGTATTTTGGGAGAATCTCCCCAATTACACTATGAATGATAAAATGTGAATATCCAACAATAGAAATACTAGAGATGTTCCTTTCTTGAGCAATTATTATACCTTATAGGAGGGAATATGTTTCTTCATTATTATTGGATCGATGACCCCTAACCCTAAGGATCCCACCCCTGATTTTTATTTTTAATTTATTATTTTTTTAAAATATTTAATAAAGTTGAACTAATATTAATTTCTTTTTCTATTTCATTTATACTCAATATATTTATGTTACAAGGAATTTTTAGTGTCAAAGGCATGTGCACCATCCATCTTTGTCATTATAGAAGTCAACTAGGCTACCACGGGTTAGGCTTTCCATGTGGTTTCAAGATGTGAAATGTCAATATCCATGTCATTGTTTCCTTCTAAGATTTCTTGCAATGAGAGGGACATGATGATATTGTGAGTGGTTATTTTCTTTCTCTATATATTGTACACATAAGAAAATTTATGATCCATGATGAGTTATCTCCTCTTAGACAATCTTGGCTTTGGGAATGTGTCGAGGGAATAAGCCTATTGGGATACCATCTGCATATGAAATGAATTACCCATATGGGAAAGCACTAATTGAAGTAATTACTTATGAATCAAAGTGTATCATCTATCCTATCAAGATTATTGGAATTGGGAGTTGAATTTTCATTTAGTAAATATTTTTTATTTATGTATATACTCTATGGGGTGATTAGGAGCATAGAGAGTGGTTGTCTATTTATATTAGTGACAAGAAAGGGTAAAAGACTAAGAGAAATATGGTGGGTTTGTAATGAGGATTTTCCATGTGCCAGTGGTATTGAAGATTGGGTGGTCATCATTAGTTATTCACCTAGAAGAAATATTTGTTATAAGGCCTAAACACTCAACAAATATAGCATTTTATGAGCTCCAAATATATCATGATTCAGTATTTGGTTATTAAGTTGAAGTTTGAAGGTAACATCATTGGAAAAAATAGAAAAACATTATTGACAAGTAGGGACTAGTTTCCAAGTATATATATATATATTATTTTCTAATTGTTGTAAGGTTTTCATTATTAGGAGTATATCTTGTTTTTTTTATAGTTGTAAAGTTTTTGTTGTTGGGTGGCCAAGAGAGATGCATTTTTTTATGAAATATGATGGATCTTGAAAGGTGTAGCTTTTCATTCTATTCAAAAAAAAAAAAAACTTTTTAAAATTCTCATGTCTAAGTATGTTGTAGGGAAAAAGAATTGAATCCTCTCTAGGTCAACATTGTTCTACAATTATTATTTTTTGCATCTTCCAATGGGGTGAGGGATGGTATTTGAAAGAGTGGCCCTCTTGGGTAGAAAAATATTTTGAGTATTTTGAATGAATGAATTTAGGTATGCTTGCACAAACCAAATTCGCCAAGCCCTTGTTTTTCCTTACATCCTTTTTCTTCATGTCTTTTTTCATGGTTTTTGGTTTCTTTCACGATCCTCCAAGTTTCCAATGGATAGAAGCTCTCAAATTTTGTTCTAGAGAATGAGTCTTCACTTCAATCTTGTTGAAATATCAAAGAGAAATGGCCAATTCAAACACAATTTCATTTTTTCCATGCCAAGATTTGGTCGTGAATGAGACCTTACCCATTTTAAACACCTTCTAGTAAGTATTATATTTCATTCAAATGTTTTTCAAATGTTTTAAAGTTTAGAATTTGGATTCTAGCTTGGAATGGTTAAAACAAAGGAAGAGGATTTTAAACTTTAAAGTATTTGAAATATATGATAATAAGTGACCTTAACTATAAAGATGGGTATTCAAAGCTTTTTTAGATGTTTACACTGGAATATTTAGAGGAAGGGAAACAAGGTTTTAATTGTGGTATTTATTATTGTGCTTCCTTACTTCAACACAGTTGCTTTAGTGTTGTTTTTTCCTCGCAAACATTGTTTGATTTAGCTCTTTCCTACACACAAGCATTTAAGCTTATATATTTTTGCTTGCAATATTTTCTTTAGTGCTTTTGTGCACACAAGCAATTATGTTGACTTAGTAGTTTTTTGCTTTCTTGCTTTAAAGAGAGATTTGGTGCATGCACATGCATGTATTTCTTTCTCAAATATATCTAGTAAGCACTTGTATTTGTATTGCTTAGACTAATACTTTTTTCTAGATTAGTTAGTTAATGAGCATAATAAAAAAAAATTACGATAGTTTGATTTCACTTCTATGATCAATATTATTTATTTTAGACTTTTGATCTTGGGTGGTTTCATAACCACTACATCTCACTTCTATAGAAAAATGACATGGTGTTTTTATATTTTTGTTACTTGGCCAAATCTTACAGTGTTTACATGCTTGAGTTTCTAGATTTATAGGAATAAAATAAGCCTTTAATTGGGATGGCTATCAGAGTTTTGAATCTTTTCAATCTTTTTGGCATACAACTTAGTTCTAGAGAGGGTGCCATAATTTTAGTTCAAGCATAATTGCAAATGGAAATAATATATTTCTTTTTTCTTTTTTCTTTTTAGTGTCCTTTGAGATTTTTTTTCCCTATCCATTTCTTAACAGCGGCATCAATTTAATGTCCTACCATATAGGTGTTCCTTGGCCATGAGTGGTGTCCACATAGTAATTGTATTTATAAGGAATCCGTTGAACCTATACAATAGGAAATAGTCTATGGACAATGTGTACTTTGTTCAGTCAAGTGCCTAGATGGTCATTAATTGTGCCTTAGCCTCTAGTCATGTGGAAAAGCCAAAATTCCTTGTGGAAACCATGACCAACTCCCTTTTCCTTCATCTGCTTTTTCTTTTGCAATTAATGTTTGTTAGCCACCTAGAAATTTTTGACATAGCAAACAGGTGGCTAAAAATGTTTCTGAGCATTCAAGAGAAACATTTCCCTTGAAAAATTTCATTCTCAAAGCCTTTATGTGTCTTTTGCCTTTGAAGAGATCTTCACTGTTGTTTACATTGAAAAGGCCCTGCTGTTTTGGGAAAAAGAAATCTTCAAAAAAACCTTCATCTGCTCCATTTTATCCCTTCAAAAGCCTCATTTTTCACCCCTATTCTCCTCACAAAATCTCACAAAATTCCTTCATTAGCCCCCCAAAATCATCAAAATTCCCTTTTAAACCTTATGGCTCCCTTTATTTGGTTTCAAAATCCCCTTTTCTACCTACCGGAACCCCTTTCTTGGCCTTAAAAACACTAATTTTGGCCAAAAACACTCCTTTTTACATTAAGGTCCTTAGCCCCTCTCGGCTTAGCCCTTAGCCCCTTTTCTGCACATGCCCGGAGCCATAACCAGGCGCCAATCGCTAATCAAAATTGGAGCTTTCTTTACCACCTTTTCCTTTGTTTCTTCTATTTTTCCGATGTGATGAGCTTTCGCTCTGTCGACCTCCGCTGCAATCTCCACCGTTGATCTTTCCAGATATGACGGCCAGCACTCAAGCGCATCACACCCATACATCATATTACCCCTCCGCCTGTGTGATTTCCGACTTAATCTGGACCGTTGATCATCCGCAGATCCAATGGCCGAACGCCAATCGCAAATCGACAATCGCAACTTTTTTTTCTATGTTCCTTGCCTCCTCCGATACCAATCCTGTGATTAGATCCTGACCGTTGAATCCACAAGAACCAACGGTCAGGATTGCATCGCGCTCCACCCATATTTCAATATTATCACCCCGCTGATTAAATCCCGACCGTCCATCCATACAAATCCGACAACTGAGACACCATCGCAACCCATTCCTGAGCCCAACATCATCACTCTGCCGATTTAATCTGGACCATTGAATCCACAAGAACCAATGGCCCAGATTCAATTGCGCTCCGCTCATGTGCCCTCTGTCATTTCCCCTTTGATCAACTCTCGACCATTGATCTCCCCTCTAATCCGACGGTCCACGCTAAATCGCAAAATGAAAAACTTCAGATTTTTGGCCCACTGCCTTTTCTCTGATGCGATTAAATCCTAGTCATCCATTCTGCCAGATCTGACAGTCCAGATTTCATCGCACTCCGCCTTCCCCTTCCTTCATTCCATTGTTCCGTCGATCCGCAATTAGATCTCCGCCATCCATTTCATAAATCCAACGGTCAGCATTTAAACCATCATTGACTCTTCCCACCTTACCGCCCGTGCATCTTTCCACATCACGCTCTCATTCCCACCATCAGATCTCTTTGCCTTTCATCCAACGGTTGAAAATGTATATCCCGTAATTTTTGCGCCCGAGGGTTAATGTTTCAAAATTACGTGATAAAAGCGATTTTGGGAGGACACGTGTCAGGCAGCGAGGTATATCGCGTTTTTTTGGAGAATTTTCAAAACTACTTTGGAGCTACGCGAAACCAATAGTTTTCCTCTAAAACCACTCATCCCCGATATAGTCCTTCATTTAATCCTGACCATTGATCGCTTTAATCAGACGGCTCTGACTTATATCGCATCTTCATTCATCTCCCATTCATTGGACCTTCCAAATGATTCAATTGGAAGATCTCCACCGTTGATCTTTTCCCATGATCTGACGGTCCATGTTCAATCTTCTTCCGCCCTCCTGGTCCCACCACCAAATGCCCCCGATCTCCTTCATTTTAGCCTTTTTCCTTTGTATTCGCCCAAACATAAAACTTTTATGCTTAACACTAAAAGTTATTTCTTCCGCCTAATTCAGTCCAACCTTCTAAACAAGATTCACTGATGAATCTCGACCGTTGATCTCCATCTATCAGTCTAATCGGATGGTCCAGAATCCTCCTCGCACCAGACCTCCATCAGATCATTTTTTCACCATTACGCAGCAATTTTCGACCATTTTTCCACTGCATCCACCTGTTCCATCACTGCGCCACCATCTCCACCAGCCTCTACAGCAACCCCACCCCACTCCCTGGGGATTTCTTAATATGTTTATCGTGTTTTGTAGGTTTTAAAGGGGCGTGAATCCACTCTGATTCACAGTCATAGACAGTGTTTTTTAGAGCACAGGAAGATATTTTTAGAGCCAGAGATCGCAGAGGAAGGAGCCTGAGAAGGTTTAAACATGATTTTCAGTAAATATCAAGTTATTAACTCTGTTTTAAACCCTCCAGCATCATTGAAACCTGTGTATCCACAGACAAGATAGAAGAGAAGAGGCAAAGAGTATTAGTGAAGGATTAAAAGGATTAGAGCCTATTATTGAAGACTTAAAACTCATAATCCAGTGTTTAAAGGATGAAGATACAGATTAAAGACCATAAGAATGATTGAGAAGGCTTAATGAAGCCTGAAGCACATAAACAAGTCATATCAGTGCTTTCATCATCAGCATAATGTTGTTTCCCCAAGAAACGACTAACCACCTGACCTCTCCCATCTTCCATCGAACACCACAACTATTATTACACTGGAAAAAGTTTCTAAGAGCTGTCAGGACAGTATTTATGGAAGTATGGAAGACCTGAAAGAATTTTAGTCACCTCACTTATCTCATAAGATAAAACAGAGTACCTACAGTCAGAGAGTACTTCAAATAACATACCTAAAGTGATTGTCAACCTAAAAAAGACTTCCGAAACAGCCTAAAGGATACACACAGTTAATGCAGAGCCATTAAGCAGAGTGGGAAGTCGATACTTCCTCCACTCTGTCTTAATGAATCATTTAAGTTCATATCTACTACTACTATCGCTCATTCTCCTATAAGAACCCCTGTAAATTATATTGAAAATTTTGTTGGTTGTTGGGATTCAATTAGTTGTAGAACCATTATTGAGGGGAAGTAGCTTAGTAGTTTGTAATATAGTAGGCTGGGAAGATAATTCTGGACTGTAAAGAGCTATTGGACTCAGAGTATGTGACTGGTTTTGCACATCAATTGAACAATTAGATTCACAGGATCCTGGTCTATATTATTGGTGATGTTTTCCTTACTATAATTGTCTCCTTTCATGTTTTTCCATACTATCCATTATTCTCTGATAAAGAACAGCAAGCATAGATTAGGACATACTGTTGGAAGTACCCTAAGTCTCACTGTTAAATCTTTATCTTTATGTTTTCCTTCGATTGTGTATCTAAGAACAAATTCAACATAATTTAACCAATATAGAAGTTGGTTTGTCCATGCTTACTGATATATGAATTTGGAGTTTATTTCTTAGATGTTATTGACTGGATTTAGTTGAAAGAATTGGGAAACTAGGAGATGAGAGTTAGCCCTGTCTCACTAGGTTCCTTTTCCAACAGTTTAACCTTTCTAAGATCCCTTTGAGTGAGTGTCAAAAGCATTGAAGGTTCAAAGTCTTTCTCTAATCTTAGGCCTTACTCTGTGTTTCATCTTAAATGTTTTCTACTATTCTGAAAGTGGTTATGAGGACTGCTGGATTGTTTTCCTTAAGAGTATGCTGAAAGCAAGCCTGGATTTAAATGACATCTAACCTGATCTTAAGATGACCTTTGTGTCATTATCGAGATTTTCCTTCGAAGTGTGTCAAAGCAGGATAGGTTCAAATTCCTTACCTGATCTCAAGATGCACTCTGGTTTCTTTCCTTCACCCATTCTTAATGTTCCATCTCACTACTTATCTAAAGATATCCTTTGGTATAGATGACTTGCCTTATGGAAACCCTTGGATGGTTGGTATGCAAGTAAACCCTTTTATGACTCCATATCCCAATGGATTGGCACTTTTCTTGACCTATTTTCCCATGTTGAAACATCCTACTACTCTGTTCCTTTTCCATTTCCATAACCTTCTCAGTTAATGATCTCCAACCAAACAAACAAATCAAAAACCCTTGTTCTTCATACCTAGCCTAATACCTCAATTTGAGCCTTAAAGATATATCATTCTTTACATATATAGAGAGATCCCTCTCTGGATCCAGGAGGTCTAGATCCTGAGATCCCAAAGTGGTTTTATGTTGTCTCATCATTTGGTATTGCCAAATCTGCCAAATCATGGGAACCACAACATAATGGCGACTCCACTGGGGAAAAAGACCACTTAGCCTTGATTTGGTATTCAATTGCTGATAGTGGACAGTAACCCTCATTAAAACATTGAAATTCCTCTACCTGGCGACTCCACAATTCCTAATAGAACTAATGACTCCACTGGTAGAAGACCCTGAACTAGTTGACCAGATACAGTGACCTCTTTCCTGATTTACAAACATGGATCCAAATATGGATAGAATAGCAAAGCTAAATGTTTTAGTGGATAGATTGACAAGACTGATTTCCATACTTGGTGAAAGAATAGCAGAGAGGTATGGGGCTAATTCAAATGTAGACGATCTAGAGCAACCCATGCCTTTTCCAAATCGAGAACAAACTCAGCCTCTGCGAGACTTTGACAATGAGCAAGACATGCATGATGCTCAAGAATTTATAGAAGATGATGAGGAAGATTTTCAAGAACTTCTTGATTTCCTACCTATGTCTTGTACTATGCTGATTAGAGAATATCATGACTGAATGGCAGGTATTTATAGGGAGCAGTGCTTGGAGGAAGCAAGCAACCACTTAGAAAACACAGAATCTAATGTGGATGAAGAAACAGCACATAGCGGAACTCTTCCTCTAGATCATAACCAATTTTAGATTACATAAGAAGAGTGGCATCCTAATCATATAGAAGAAACAACTCATGAGCCTAGTATCTAGACTAGATGTCATAACAATCTTGAGGAGTTGTTTGAAACAGAGAAAGATCAGGAAACAGTAGAAAACCTTCAAGGTTTCCCTGCAAGTACAAGTGAAGATCCCCTAGAAGAGGCTCAAGATGACATCCGGCCCCAAATTCAGTCCTCACAGAAAACAGAGAGCTGTTGCACTCTTGCTCAAAGAAACACAAGAAAATCTTCCCCTTTGATAGAAGAAGAAATAGATCAAATCCTCAATAAGCAGCATGCCTCTGAGATCTTCTATAGAGCACACACTCTTTCTCATTCATCTACTGAGTCTGGCTGTACAGATATAGAAAATCCTCTCGTAAATCAGAATGAAGAAAGATTTTCTGACAATCCAGTATGTTTGATTGGTAGCATTACTTACTTTAATAATTTTCTTGACTTTTATTCGTCTGATGATGATGTTCTACAAACAGAATTTGATCTTGCAGGACCATCAGCAGTAGATTTGTGGGAGGAAGATCACTTCCATAAACTTCAAGAAAGCAATGAGCCAATGCAGACTATCTATGATACTGATGAAGAAAGTGTTGAAAGTCTAGTAACATATGAAGATTCATTGAATATTTATTCTACTTTATCTCAGATCATCAGTAATAGTTTTCATGTGATTGCAATTCAGCAGCCTTTCATCTCAGAGGATGAGGAAGAAAGAAATGATGAAGCTCTTAAGCAAGTTGAATATCCAGAACCTTCTCTTGAAAGGGTTGAGGTAATCAAAGAAACCCCTGCTCAAGAATATATTAATATTTTCACAGAGTTCATTCCACTCAAGCAGAACCTATCAGAGCTACAAGAGGACAACCCTGCAATTTATGATAATTACTCCAATTCAGAAAGTGAGGAAGATGAGGAAGAGGTTCTTTCTCAAAAGAATATATATCTTGATCCAGTGGAAGAGGAAGAAATCCTGGTTGAAGCCTACTTTCCAAATACTCACAACCAGGTATCATTTCAAGATCCTTATGCTCATTTCCTGCAGACATTTGAAGAAGGATCAAAGGTCATTTTGAGCAGCTTGTTGCAAACAACAAGAAAAATTTTAAAAGCTGCTGTTAAAAAACAAAGAGAATGGGAGTGGCCCTGCCTATCCAACATGCTCAAAGATATGAGCAGAAAGGACCAGTCATGGGATCATCTGATTGACTGGATGTATTGGAAAAGAGTGTTTGTCAGCTAGACATGTAAATATTTCAGGTTAGAGTAGGGTAGGTAGGAAATCTCAGTAAAGCTCAGCCTGTGAGCATTTAGTTAGTTGTTTTTAATTCCTGCAAAGTTCAGTTCATGTGCAACTTGTCTTTATGCCATGGACCCACAGTAGACCAGACATTCTAATCCTAGTTTATGTGTGTTTAAATTTATGTTTTAGAATGTAGAGAAAGAAATCTGCCAGACAGTTTAATCCTGGCAGATATTAGTTTAGGTAGAGAAGTTATGAGGCCAACTGTTTAATCTGGTCTCATGGAGTAATAAGTGTAGCAGTAGATAGGTTTATTTTCCTGTTTGTAAAAAATTTATGATGTGAAAGTTCTGCAAGTCTAAATTCACCTTGAAGAAAAAATGTTAGGATAGTAGGATGGGTAGGTAGTTGTTTGGGAAGATGTTTTCTGCTGATTTAATATCCACCATGTTTGTGGCAGCTGATCAAAGAAAGGAAAAATATGTGTTAGGTACCAGGCATCTGGCCTACTCCAAAGATTATTTTCTGAGATTCTTGACACCTTCAATAATATGCCATCCCCATGTGGAGCCATTGTTAGCCACCTATAAATTTTTGACATAGAAAACAGGTGGCTAAAATTTTTTTTGAGCCTTCAAGAGAAACATTTCCCTCGAAAATATTTCATTCTTAAAGCCTCTATGTGTCTTTTTCCTTTGAAGAGATATTCACTATTGTTTACATTGAAAAGGCCCTGTTGTTTTGTGAAAAAGAAAGCTTCAAAAAAGCCTTCATCTGCTCCATTTTATCCCTTCAAAAGCCTCATTTTTCACCCCTATTCTCCTCACAAACTCTCACAAAATTCCTTCATTAGCCCTCCAAAATCATCAAAATCCATTTTAAACCTTATGGCTCCCTTTATTTGGTTTAAAAATCCCCTTTTCTGCCTATCGGAACCCCTTTCTTGGCCTTAAAAACACCACTTTTTACATTAAGGCCCTTAGCCCCTCTCAGCTTAGCCCTTAGCCCCTTTTCTGCACATGCCTAGAGTCATAACTAGACGCTAATCGCTAATCGCAATCAGAGCTTTCTTTACCACCTTTTCCTTTGTTTCTTCTATTTTTCCGATGCGATGAGATTTTGCCTTGTCGACCTCCACTGCAATCTCCACCGTCGATCTTTCCAGATCCGACGATCAGCACTCAAGCCCATTGTGCCCATCCATCATATTACCCCTCCGCTTGTGTGATTTCTGACTTAATTTGGACCGTTGATCATCCGTAGATCCAACGGCCGAATGCCAATCGCAAATCGGAAATCGCAACTTCTTTTGTTCCATGTTCCTTGCCTCCCCCGATACTGATCCTATGACTAGATCCTGGTCGTTGAATCCACAAGAACCAATGGTCAGGATCGCATCGCGCTCTACCCATATTTCAATATTATAACCCCGCCGATTAAATCCAGACCATCCATCCATACAAATCTGATGATTGAGACACCATCGCAACCCATTTCTGAGCCCAACATCATCACTCTGCCGATTTAATCTGGACCATTGAATCCACAAGAACCAACGGCCCAGATTCAATCATGCTCTGCTCATGTGCCCTCCGTCATTTTCCCTCTGATCAACTCTTGACCGTTGATCTCTTCTCTAATCTGACAGTCTGCGCTAAATCGCAAATCGCAAACTCAAAAACTTCAGAGTTTTGGCCCACTGCCTTTTCTCCGATGCAATTAAATCATAGCCGTCCATTCTGCCAGATCTGACGGTCCAGATTTCATCGCACTCTACCTTCCCCTTCCTTCATTCCATTTTTCCGCCGATCCACGATTAGATCTCCGCCGTCCATTTCGTAGATCCAATGGTCAACATTTAAACCGTCATTGACTATTCCCACCTTACCGCCCGTGCATCTTTCCACATCGTGCTCTCATTCCCACCGTCAGATCTCTCCGCCTTTCATCCAACGACTGAAAATGCATATCGTGTAATTTTTCCGCCTAAGGTTTAATGTTTCAAAATTACACGATAAAAGTGGTTTTGGGAGGACACATGTCAGGCAGCGAGGTATATCGCGTTTTTTTGGAGAATTTTCAAAACCACTTCGGAGATGCGTGAAACCAACATTTTTCCTCTAAAACCACTCCTCCCCAATATAGTCCTTCATTTAATCCTAACCGTCGATCGCTTTAATCAGACAGCTCTGACTTATATCGCATATTCATTCATCTCCCATTCATCGGACCTTCCAAATGATCCAATCAGAAGATCTCCACCATTGATCTTTTCCCATGATCTGACGGTCCACATTCAATCTTCTTCCGCCCTCCTAGTCCCACCACCAAATGCCCCCGATCTCCTTCATTTTAGCCTTTTTCCTTTATATTCGCCCAAACATCAAACTTTTATGTTTAACACTAAAAGTTATTTCTTCCGCCTAATTCAATCTAACCTTCTAAACAAGCTTCACCAGTGAATCTCGACCGTTGATATCCATCTATCAGTCTAATCGAACGATCCAGAATCCTCCTCGCACCAGACCTCCATTAGATCATTTTTTCACCATTATGCAACAATTTTCGGCTGTTTTTCCTCTGCATCCACCTGTTCCATCACTGCGCCACCATCTCCATCGGCCTCTACAGCAACCCCACCCCACTCCCTGGGGATTTCTTAATATGTTTATTGTGTTTTTGCAGGTTTTAAAGGGGCGTGAATCCACTCTGATTCATAGTCACATACAGTGTTTTTTAGAGCACAGAAAGATATTTTTAGAGCCAGAGATCGCAAAGGAAGGAGCCTGAGAAGGTTTAAACATGATTTTCAGTAAATATCAAGTTATTAACTCTGTTTCAAACCCTCCAGCACCATTGAAACCTGTGTATCCACAGACAATACATAAGAGAAGAGGAAAAGAGTATCAGTGAAGGATTAAAAGGATTAGAGCTTATTATTGAAGACTTAAAACTCATAATCTAGTGTTTAAAGGACGAAGATACAGATTGAAGACCATAAGAATGATTGAGAAGGCTTAATGAAGCCTGAAGCACATAAACAAGTCATATCAGTGCTTTCATCATCAACAGAACGTTCTTTCCCCAAGAAAGGACTAACCACCTGACCTCTCCCATCTTCCATCGAGCACCACAACTATTATTACACTGGAAAAAGTTTCTAAGAGCTGTCAGGACAGCAGTTATGGAAGTATGGAAGACCTAAAAGACTTTCAGTCACCTTACTTATCTCAGAAGATAAAACAGAGTACCTACAGTCAGAGAGTACTTCCAAGAACATACCTAAAGTGATTGTCAACCTGACAAAGACTTTCGAAACAGCCTAAAGGATACACACAATCAATGTAGAGCCATTAAGCAGAGTGGGCAGTCGATACTTCCTCCATTCTGTCTTAATGAATCATTTAAGTTCATATCTACTACTACTATCGCTCATTCTCCTATAAGAACCCCTGTAAATTATATTGAAAATGTTGTTGGTTGTTGGGGTTCAATTAGTTGTAGAACCGTTATTGAGTGGAAGTAGCTTAGTAGTTTTTAATATAGTAGGCTGGGAAGAGAATTCTGGACTGTAAAGAGCGATCAGACTCAGAGTATGTGACTGGTTTTGCACATCAATTGAACAAGCAGATTCATAGGATCCTAGTCTATATTATTAGTGATGTTTTCCTTACTATAATTGTCTCCTTTCATGTTTTTCCATACTATCCATTATTCTCTGATAAAGAACAGCAAGCATAGATTAGGACATACTGTTTGAAGTACCCTAAGTCTCACTATTAAATCTTTATCTTTATGTTTTCCTCCGATTGTGTATCTACGAACAAATTCAACATAATTTAACCAGTATAGAAGTTGGTTTGTCCATGCTTACTGATGTATGAATTTGGAGTTTATTTCTTAGATGTTATTGACTGGATTCAGCTGAAAGAATTGGGAAACTGGGAGATGAGAGTTAGCCCTGTCTCACTAGGTTCCTTTTCCAACAGTTTAACCTTTCTAAGATCCCTTTGAGTGAGTGTCAAAATCATTGAAGGTTCAAAGTCTTTCTCTGATCTTAGGCCTTACTCTGTGTTTCATCTTAAATGTTTTCTACTATTTTGAAAGTGGTTATGAGGACTGTTGGATTGTTTTCCTTAAGAGTATGCTGAAAGTAGGCCTGGATTTAAATGACATCTGACCTGATCCTAAGATGCCCTTTGTGACATTATCTAGAGTTTCCTTTGAAGTGTGTCAAAGCAGGATAGGTTCAAAGTCCTTACCTGATCTCAAGTTGCACTCTGGTTTCTTTCCTTCACCCATTCTTAATGTTCCATCTCACTACTTATCTAAAGAGATCCTTTGGTATAGATGACTTGCCCTATGGAAACCCTTGGATGGTTGTTATGCAATTAAACCCTTTTATGACTCCATAGCCCAATGGATTGGCACTTCTCTTGACCTATTTTCCCATGCTGAAACATCCTGCTACTATGTTCCTTTTCCATTTCCATAACCTTCTCAGTTAATGATCTCCAACCAAACAAACAAATCAAAAACCCTTGTGCTTCATACCTAGCCTAATACCTCAATTTGAGCCTTAAAGATATATCATTCTTTACATATATAGAGAGATCCCTCTCTGCATCCAGGAGGGCTAGATCCTGAGATCCCAAAGTGGTTTGATGTTGTCTCATCATTTGGTATTGCCAAATCTACCAAATCATGGGAACCACAACACTGCTAATATTGGGATTTAGACATTGACAATGGCGAACAAATTTATTATTTTGTTGATAATTGGAAATCTTTGTTTCTCATAGGACTAGCTTTAATGACATTTGATGCGTGTACAATTTGTGGCTGAAAACTTCACTCAGTAGTACTCAAGGATTTACATGGAAAATAGCTTAGACGAATAAAAAAATTAGCATTTCAAAAAAAATCACCAATTTTTCCTTGAAGATGTTCAATATTTTTGAATGGTTTTTCTAGTCCATTCATCTTGCAAAAAAAACACCAAAACAAATAATTAGTATTATTCTAACATATATGTGTTCTCATCAAAGTGCTTAACACACTCAATGCATTGAAAATTTAATGCATACATATATATACATTATGTTGCTCCCATGTCCTACAGTGATACATTTGTTGTTGTTTTCAAAATTATTTCCACAAATCAATTCTATTTGAATCCACATCATACATATTACATTCTACCGTATTACATTTTTTTACAATACACCAATTGAAAAATTGTTTGCAAATAAGTATTTTGGTGTGTATGAAAATATACTCTCCAACTTCACATTCACCCAACATAATATACATGTAATATTTACTATTTAAATGGAGAAATAATTTTGAAAACACAACAAAGGTATCATTGTAGAACATGGGAGAAAGAATACATGTCAAGCAAGAAAATCATTACATCTCTAGTTAAAGTACAACATTTCATTTTCTCATTTAAATAACTTCAAACTTTCTAATATATAGCATTTTTATATTATTTCATTTTAATGGGATTGGATTATATGTTATGAATTTTTTTTGTGAACTAATTTTTTTCATTTCCTAGAATCAAAGATTTACAACCATGTCATTTGAAGTTTGTTCTAGTCTGCCACTAGGGAAACAAAACTAGATATAGATCTTTAATTGCATCTTAAAATTTTCAAAGTATAGAGTGATGTCCATATTTTTGGAAATCAAAACATAGAATCTAACTATAGGGCCTCTAGAGCAATTATGAAATACAAATTACAGAACAAAACCATACTAGAATTAAAAATAAAGTAACTAAAAAATATTCAGGAAAATTTATCTAACTTAGTGGCTTCAATGATTATGGGCTCCTTGTTGCTTCTTGGGGAGCAACCAATATCAGGATGAATGCCCATATGCTTCTCTATCCACTCAAGCTTGTGATCCATTGCAATCATGTGCCTCTACATTTGATTCAGTGTTAGGATATATCCTCCCTAATTTCATTTATGTCCACAAGTACTCTGCCGAAGAGAAGCTTTAAATGCGAGTAAATGTCGACCATATACTAGTTATAAAATCCTCTGGTGTGTCTGACATCTGGAATCCAATTAACTATCTCTACTAGCACTTTTGTGTTTGTGAGGGTGCTCCACTAATTTTCCAATTCCCTATTTGCATGGGTAACTTCCTCCTAAACATTTTGGGGAGTGGACTCTTTGAATCTAGCATCTAATCTTTAAAATCTCATATGTGTTCTTTAGTTCTCATATTCCTAATTATAAGTTTCTCCCCTACACACATTGTCTCTTTGACGAGGCATGGTGTAATATTGTGAAAATAGTTGAGCCCAAAAGTGGATGAATTACCTCCTTAACCAATATTGAATCAGTGAACTTGCGCATAAGGCTTGAGCAGGACGAGAATGGTGTCGAGCGGAGTGCTTTGGAACAAGATTGGAACTTCACCTTACATGTGAGAGCGTACTCATGTTAATGAAAAATGGAATTCAAAGTTACTTTTGAGAGTGAGGATAACTAAACCTACAACAATAAAATCATTAGATTAATTCATCATAGATAACATAACATTGATGGACCTTTGTCAGTCTATGCTACCAATCCAAGGAGACAACTTGTTGGGGAGACTAAGGATGTCTAAGAATTTTTTAAATTTAATGGAGAAGGAATCTACTCCCTGGGCATGAAGAATGCTACTGGAATCACCCCTAATGTTGAAAATGGCATAAATAAAGACTCTAATTCAATTTTCCTTGAATTAAATTATAATAAAATTGTAATTCCACCTCACATGAAAACTTGTACGAGTTAACAAAGCTAGTTTGACTTAGTGGGTTTAGTTAATTCGAGTTGAGGATCTAACTTGAGTCATGTAGAGTGGTTCCTACTTTTTAGGTGCCTTGGTTGAGTTTATTTTCAGTTGTAGTTAATTAACTCAGTTGATCTAAGTTAAAGCCAGTTTAACTAGTTCCAACTGATGGAGGAACTAGCGAGAGGTCAAATTTTCGAACTTGAACTTGAATCACATGCAGTGATCAATCGGATAACAGATAAATCAGCCATAAATAACTCATGCATGTTATATCAAAGAGATACTCAGTTGAGATTGGAGTTCAAGGGAAATTCACTATCACTTGTATAATCATCCAAATTATATAGGTGGTGCATGCAGTCAGAGGAAGGACCTGGATGTATTGTGAACTTCATATAGTTGCTAATTACCCAAGGAAACGATGCAAGGAAATAGGGATCCATGTAGGCAGAAAATTAGTTAAGTATTGGCCTAGGCTTGTCCAGGAAGTAGTTAGACAGATAGAGGTAGTGCAGAGGTTTCTCTGGCTGGAGAAAAGAATTGTAATATTCATATTTTCTGACTTATGCAATATACAGATAGTGGGGTTTTTAGATGAGGCTTTCCCCAGGAGAATTAAGTCAAAGGAAAGACCTAGATGTATTGTGAAATTCATATTGGGAATTTCACTAATTAATAGGGGCTAATTGCCCAAGGAAATAGGGATCCAGGAAGGCATAAAATTGGTTAAGTATTGGCCTAGGCTTCTCTAGGAAGCAGTGAGACAGATAGAAGTAGTGCAGAGGTTTCTCTGGTTGGAGAAAAGCATTGTAATATTCTCATATTTTCTAACTTATGCAATATACAGATAGCGGGGTTTTTAGCTAAGGCTTTTCCTAGGAAATCATTGTGTAATGTGTGATTGAAATTCTTTCTCTTGTATGCTTTGTGATTTTGCGATTGTAATTGGTTTCCGCAATTGGTAGAGTAAATTAAATTCTATAGTTTTAGCATATTACAACTAGAAGTTTGAATCTAAGTGTATTTTCTACATGGTATCAAATCAGGAATCACTATAGAAGAGAAGAATATGATTTTGTACTTGCAAGAGGAACAAGTTTTGCATATTTCTTCTCCAAAGATAGCAACAAGATCAGGATGGCATTCTATGGTCTGAGGCTCGAGTATGCCCTTGAGGCTAGCTCAAATTACATTTCCTAGAGAGTTCAGATGGAAGCAATATTGCAAGACAACATATTGAAGGAGTTCATTAATAAGGACATCCTAAAACCAGCTCCAGTTGTCTAGATGCACATCGAGATGGGAGATGATGGGAGGTATAGCGTGAATGGCATCGGTATTGTTACCTTTCAAATGGAGTCTGGTTCTACTCTAACATTGAAAGATGTCATGTTTGTTTCTAGTTTGAAGAAGAACTTAGTTTCAATTTCTGTGTTGGAAGAACGTGGCTACGATGTGATATTTATTAAAGGAAAGGTGTTCCTTCTTCACATAGCCATGGGATGGGTGAAGAAGATCGAGGTTTAGGTAAAGAACCTGTACAAATTGGATGTATAATATTGTATTGCCTTGAGCACGAAAGAAGAGAAGGTGGAGAGATGAGACATCGATGATTTATGGCATAGAATATTGGTCCATCTACACCACAAATCTTTTAATATCATGCAGTATATTTCTACAGGACTTCCCAAGGGTGCACTTGAGCAACGTGATACATGTAAAGGATGTACATTGGGGAAGTACACCAAACCCACCTTTCATGATAAGTACATTTGAGCACAAGCGATCCTTTAAAGAGTTCACTTAGATGTGTGTGGACCATTCTCGACATCCTCCACGTCCAAGCACACGTATTATGTGATTTTTGTAGATGTGTTTTCATGAAAGTGTTAGATATTCTTCATTCAGAAGAAAGACCATACGTTCTCAAAATTTTGTGAGTTCAAAGCACTTGTTGAAAAAGACACAGACAAGAAAGTGAAGGCTCTCAAGAGCAACAACGGTGGAGAATATGTGTCGAATGAATTCAAGAACTTATGTGCATCAGAAGGAATTCGAAGAGAGTTTATAGCACCTCATAACCCACAAAAAAATGGGGTTTCACAAAGGAATAATAGAAATAGTGTGGGAGATGCATGGGCGATGTTACATGATCAGAGCCTAACGTTTCACTTGTAGGCGGAAGCATGCAACATAGTTGTGTATGTGATTAATACTAGTCCTCATCGGATTCTTGGGATGAGTACACTAGAGGAAGAATTTTTCTGGTAAGAAGCCAAATGTGGAAAAATTCATAATTTTAGGTTCATCAGTTTACTGTCATGTTACCAAGGATGCATGGAAAAATCTAGAACCAACAGCTGATTTGGGCATATTTTTGGGGTACATTTCTAAAATTCACAACTATCGGGTGTACCTGCAGTCTTATAGGATGGAAGTGGTTCATAGAGATGTGAAATTAGATGAAGGAAAGGCCATGTGAATTTCCCTTGAGAGAGAGCTTCAGATGCATGCAGATGAGGAGATTTTAGCTCCAAAATAAGAACCTCAATATGTGGAGAAACCACAAGCAGAGGAACAGAGAGTGGAAACACCCACTCATGTAGATACATACAAATATAGAAGGAAGTGCATCGGAGAGGTGTCATTGATGCATGATGCTAGAGATAATGTGGGAGCACCCACATCATAGCGCAGGCAGAGAAGGTCCCCAGATCGATAAACTAGATACATGGCTCTTATGAGAGAGAGTGTAGATATTGAGCCATCCTCGTTCAAGGAAGAAGTGCAGTAAACAGTATGGGTTGATACCATGGTATAGGAGTATGACTCCATTATCAGAAACAGTGCATGGGAAGTTGTCCCAAGACTAGAGGACAAGTCAGTTGTAGGATCCAGGTGGATCTACAAGGTGAAGCAAGCAACAGATGGAAGTTTCTAGAAACACAAGGCCATATTTATTGTTAGTATGAATCTTAATTCCAAGCGTACGAAAAAAGACCACTTTAGTTGCACATAAAAAACAGCCCTAACAACAAAAATGAATGCTAATATCTTCAGATCTGTAGTTAGGTGATCAAGATAAATGCTGCGAAAATCTAGATCTATGCATTAGAAGACATTAAACAGTAGAAAAAACAATATTTACTCCATGCATCCAATAGAAAAGACAAGAATATATCAAATGAATTTTGTATTAATGGCACCTGGGAGGAAAACACAAGAGGGTGTTCCCGGTTCTCCTCAATGGGATGGGTTCTTGTAAGTCCTCAGCATTTCAGATTTATAATTCCTCTCTCTTGATGGTGTAGAAAACCCAGACAAAAATGGAAAAATATGGCTATGATGGTGGATCAATAGCCAAACCAAAAGTTTAGATCCAGAGTGATCTTTAGGCAACAAAAGGTGATAAATGAATGGGAAAACCCCTCTATTTATAACAAAATGTTGAGTTAGTCTAGATATTGGTGCATAATTAAAATATTATTTACCAAATCAATATCCAACTTTTATGGAATATTTTATTATATATGTTGGAGGGAAAAGGAATTTGACTTGGGTCAAATCCCCTTATTTGTAAATAATAAATAAATAAATGATTTATTTATCATTTTAAGGATGTGGTTAAGTAATAATAAATAAAAATGATTTATTTATCATTTTAAGGATATGGTTGAGTAATAATCAAATAAATAATGATTTATTTAATTATTTAAGGGAGTTTAGTCATATTTAACAAAAAATATTATTTAAGTAATGTTTAAATAATTATTCTTAGAAAATAATAAGATAAATAATGATTTATCTCATTAATTTCCTTGTTTTGGGTTAAATATAACCAGGAATATTAATTAAACTGATATTTATTCATTGAGGAAAATCAAACAAATATGGATTTATTTAATGTTTCCCCATGGGGTTTCCTATTCAGACCATAAAAAACTTAATAAAGGTAGTTTTACTAATTTATTTTCATAGTGAATGCAATTATACTTAGGGTAGAATTGGTCTTACATGGTGTACCTGGGTCCATCTAATACCAATGGGTTAGATGACCAAAAAATAGTGTAACAAATTGCCCCCCAACGTGTGAGTGTTAGGAGCTAATCATATGACCGAAGTACATTGTAAGAAATCAATCACTAGACGTCGGAGGGGAAGTCAAAGAGAGAGGAGTATAAGGTAGACCAAAGTGCTAAAAGAACTAGACCCTGAGGAGGCGAGACTTACAGGTGCCACAAGTATCTTTGATGAGTGAGTACCTGCTATAGGCGGCGGGGGAGGCATACCTATGCCCGCCGAGGCAATAGTACAAACAATAAGGCATCCGAAAAACCACAGGATGAAATAATAAAGCATATCTTGGCATAAACATGAGCTAGATGAATAACATGATAATGAATCCCACATACATATTGTGCCTAGGATAACAACCAGGACTTTGTACAATAATATTTGAGTACATGAGATATGAATACAACCCAGATGCCCCTGTAAATAGGAAAGGGCTCTGAAAATCTGACTGATATATGCAATCAAGAAGGTGTTGCAAGCGACTGAGGTCAGTATCATCAAATCTATGGAGTTGCATTGAAGGCTGAAGTGAAGAAGTCATCCAAGTATGTGGGGGGCTACCTGTAGGGCACCCCCTCATGAGGGTTGAGACATCTCACACACACCTGGAAATCATCGATATCAGTTGTTGCATCACTGAACCTTCAAGTATACGGATCTCGATCATGCTAAAAGGAGCTAGATATGAGAACCAGTCAAGTTAAAGGGAAATAAGGAGTCCCTTTTCCTGATCCGGGGCACCGAACAAGAGTGGAAGTTGGAACCAAGGTACACCGCCCTCTAGACCTGTCTTCTGGAATGAATGAGTTGATGTCGATAGAAGGAGGTCCGCCATAGGTGAGGCAATAAGGTATCCTCAACTAAGGCACGAGAGACAATAGTATAGCGACTGACAGGTTGACATCAATGATGACGATGAAATGGGGGGGACTGAGTAGCGAACGGACGACTTCCCTTGTTAGAGTATAAAGAGCATGGATGACCTAGCAACGATTGACACAACATCATGAGGGATGGGGGACATTGGGGCTAAAGGCCATAATGTGCGACATGAGAGAGGGACCAAGCAATGAAGGATGGAGGACTATAGTGGGATGCAAAGGGACTCGGGATAGACTCCATGAAAGCAATGATGACTCAACTCGGATGCTCTAAAAAAGGGTGGCTCGATGGTGCTGCCACATAGGAAAAGGGTCCAATGGGGACCATAAAAGCATGAGTACAAGATGGTAACTCACGACGAAAGTTGACACGAGCATGGACAAGTATGGAGGCAAAGTGGTGCCCCCAGTACGAGTGTTGCAAGTGAAGAAATTCGATTTTGAGGAAGGGAGAAGTGGCGCTTCTTGGACAAAATGTGTCCTAGTGAAGTATCAAATCACAAAACGCATGAGCTAGCTACCTAAAGAAAAGAACACGTGCCTTCCTAGAAGGGAATGCTAAGGGTAATATTTCTTCAAATAGAGTGCATTGTGAGGATTAGGAAGGGGATGGCCTTCGAAGTCCTATAATAGATATGTTCCCTAACCTAGATCCTTACTGATGATGTAAGGTCCTAGCCATAATGAGTCAAACTTCCCATGAACAAGTACATCATTGGCTTGGTCATACACCAGAACAAGATCACCTTCGTGAAAAGTGCGAGGGTGGAATTTTCGGCCATATTGAGCTTTGGTGCATTTCTTAGCTACCTCAAGGGTTTGCAATGCAACACGACTGTCTTCAAAATCGTGCTCAAGCATGATAAGTTGTTGTTCTAAATTTTGGGTGTCAGGGAGAATTTCGACGGCTAGATGAAGGGAAGGGATTTCACACTCGATCAATAAGGCTGCCTCCTCTCCAAAAATGAGGTAAGGAGTAAACCTGGTGGAAGTTTTAACATAAGTTCAATAGGCCCACAAAGAAGGGAAGAGCATAAGGTGCCAGTTGGTTTTGTGCTTATCCACCATCCGTTGAAGCATAGTTTTAAGAATATTGTTGACTGCTTCAACTTGGCCATTACCTTGGGGGTAATAAGAGGAGGAATATTGGTGCTTAAATCCGAACAGTGAGGATAGATCACACCATATCTCATCTTCAAAATGTCAGCCATGGTCAGAGACCAATTGTTTCGGAACTCAAAATCGATCGATTACGTGGTTGAAGAAAAAGAGGGTTGCAGTAGCTGTCGTGTTGTTGAACATTGGCATGGCCTCAGCCCAATTGGTGAAATAGTCAACTGCCACGATGATATACTTATGGTTACCAGCTGATGACAGTCGACACTCCATAAAGTCTATGGCCCATTTACAGAAGGGACCAGCTGAGATGACAGGATAGAGAGAAGCCAGAGGGGCTCGTGCCTTAGGGGAAAAATGTTGGCAATTGGGACAATGTTTGACTGCCTTAATGCAATCACCGAAGAGACAAGGCCAAAATTACCCAGTGCGCATGATTTTCTGGGCAGTGGCCAGACTGGAGATATGGCCACCACAAGCACCACTATGATAGGCATTGAGGACTTGTTCTTCTTCAGCGTGTGTGAGACAACGACGAAGGACAAAATCTACACCGCAACGATAAAGGTCGTCACCAATAAGAAGATAGCAAGGGGGCTGGTGCCGGATACATCATCGAGCATCACGGTCAAGATGAAGGGCGAACTTTTGAGTTCGCAAATAAGTGAGGATGTCCCCATACCAGGGGTCATCAGTGGTAATGGAAAATAAGTGTTCATCGGGGAAATTATCATTAACTGGAGGATCCTGTGTACCTGTAGGTAGTTCGGAAATGAGTTCAGCGAGGGCTAAACCCTTCTTAATTTTTGGTGTGACGAATTCAAGATCGAATTCCTGGAGGATTACAATCCAACGGGTGTACTTCCCACTGATGATTCGATGACTCAATAGGAAGGCCATGGGGTTGGAATTAGTCACGACCTTGGTGGAACGCATGAGGATGTAATGACGAGGTTTCTGGACCGAGAACACGACAGCCAGTGCTAATTTCTCTTCGTGTGAGTAGGATACAGGAGGTCCTAGTACCAGGTTCTTACTGACATAATAGATAACATGCTCAATTCCATTATCATCTTCCTGAATAAGGACTCCAGCAACCGAGTGGGTGGACGCGAAGATATAGAGGATGAAATCCCTATCAAAGTCAGAGGGACAAATCAAGGGAGCGGATGTGAGAGCATGCTTCATGGCATCGAAATAATTTTGAGCATAGGCATCCCATACAAAAGGGATATTAGAGCGGAGAATTCTAAGGAAACCATGCACGGTGGTGGCATAGTCAGGTACGAACCGGCGAAGGAAATTAGCTTTGCCTTGGAGGCTTTGTAACTGGCATAAAGTGCGAGGGATAGGAAGCTCAAGGATGGCTTAAACTTTTAATGGGTCAAGATTGATACCATCTTTAGACACAATGAAGCCTAGAAGATGGCTGGAAGGTACACAAAAGACACACTTTAGCGGGTTAAGTCGGATATTATACTTGCGACATCGGAGAAAGATGGTATGCAAATCGTGGAGGCGTTGCGCCGGATGTTTAGAACGTGCAGTAAGGTCATCTAAATAAGCAAGGATAATATGAGCCAGTTCATGAAAACAGTAAGACATAGCCCATTGAAAAGTGGCTCCTGTGTTTTTAAGGCCGAATGGCATGACTCGATAGGCAAAGGTTGCCCACGGACTAATGAACGCGGTTTTGAGTTGATCAGCATGACGGATAACAATTTGGTTGTACCCAGAGAAACCATCCATAAAGGATAGAACCTCATGCCCCGCACACTCATCAATGATTTGGTCAATGAATGGTGTGGGGAAGTTGTCTTTGGGACAAGCTTTGTTCAGATCGCGAAAGTCAGTGTAGACACGAATGGTGCCTTCTTTCTTGAGAACGGGAACTGGATTAGACACCCATGTGGTGTATTCAATGGGATAGATAAAGCCAGCCTGCTTGAGCTTATCGATTTATGCTTTGACAGCTTCTCTTCGGGAAGGATTAATGGGTCTCATCTTTTGACGGACAGGATTGGCATTAGGCCATGTATCTATATGATGTTCAACAATGGCAAGATCAAGTCCGGGCATTTCTGAATAGGACTAGGCGAAAATGTCACGGAATTTTTCGAATAGCTTGGTGTAAGCCTCAACTTATTCCGGGATGCAATTGTCTCCCAAGGTGATATTTTCTTCTATCCCTGGTTTGTCAGAAATGTCAATTTTAGTGGTAGGAGAGATATTGCCATATTTCCTTCTTCAAAAGCATCAGGTGCAAGGAGGGGATTTCTAAACCAATGGACCTCATCAGGAATGAAGTCTTTAGTTTCCACAGCATATTGGTCATGGGACTGTTGTGGGAGGAAGTATGCACGGTGATGCATATCTTCCCACGGAAAGTTAGGTATGATCATGGCTTCCATAATGTCTTCATTGAAATGAAAGATGGGGTGGCAGCAGGAAGAGAGACCACCTGACACGGTAGAACTACCTAACTCATTATCATGTAAAGAGAGACTTACATGTGCAACGTCATGGGAGGTGACAGAAGAGCGAGCATATGAAGGATCTACCGAAGTTGAGCCCAAGGTGATCGCTGAAGGGAGGTCCGGCGACATGTCAGGGGAAGCCTCGAAGGGGACTTCTACCGAAGGTCTCATGGATGATGATAGGTAGAAAATGTGGGCCTTAGGCTCCATCATCTTGACATCAGGAGGTGGAATGTCAATGGGAGTAGGCTGGTCTTCTAGATCTGCTGGAGTAGACCTTGCAAACAAGTGAGAGGAGAACATGCCATGTTGGGCCTTGGTTTGGCGGAAGGCTTCCAAGGAGGATAGATACCCTTCAACATGAGGGCAGAGGTGAGTGTAATGGCCATGGAAGTTTCACAAAGCATAGGGGTGATTCGTGTGCAAATTTCTTAGTTTCGGGATTGAATCGGGTAGAGTGACATAAACCTCAGGGATATCA
>CM076579.1:621036417-621273280 GCA_034641835.2 Pinus albicaulis
AAAATTGGCCGACGTCAGTAGGCTATTTTGGAACACGAATTTGGTTTGAATTATGGTTTATCGCCGTTTGAAGTCCGGCGGGCTCGACTTAAGAACAATTTTGTTTGATCCCATCTTATAAAATTTGTGTTGGTTTTCTTTGATAATACACATATTTATAATAAATCATGGGAATACCACACTAAACATGTGGAAAGTTATATAAATTATTGAGAACAATCATTTTTATGTAAAAATATCCAAATGTGCTTTTGGGAAATAAGAATTCGAGTATTTGGTTCATATTGTTTTAAAGGAAGGAGTGAAGTTGGAGCCTCAAAAGATGCAAGCTATTACAAAATGACCTATTCCTAAGAAAATCAAGGTTCTTATAAGATTTTTTAGACTTACATGATATTATTGATAATTTTTTAAGAATTATGCATGCATTTCAAGTCCACTCACATATCTCTTGAAGAAAATATCATTTATATGGAATGATGAGGCTACTTTGGCATTCTCTCTTTTAATGGATGCTATGTCTTCTACACCAACATCGGTTGCACCTACTTTTGGTAAAACATTCATAGTAGAGTGTGAGGCACTAGGACAAGGAATTTACGTAACATTAACACAATAATGGATATCATTGGCTTTTAAAAGCAAGGAATTCAAAGAAAATATTTGGTGAAATCTACGTATGAAAAATAAATGGAAGCAATATTACATGAAATAAAAAATGGGGATAGTATATCACTGGGAGGTACTTTAAAGTCAAGATATACCATGATAGCATAAAGTATTTTTTGAAGCTATGGATTTCATTGGAAGATTAACAAAAATGAGGATAAAAAATGCAAAGTTTTAATTTTGAGATAATCTGCAAAAAGGGTAAGGAAAATTTAGTACATGATGCTCTTTCTAAAATAGAAGAGGCCTCAAATTTATATCCAATTACATTTTCTATTCCTAGGTGGCTAGAAGAAGCTTGCCATAATGGAAAAATGAAAATAGTACTAAACAAAAACTAAAATTTATAAAGGATGGGATGAACTCTATGGAGCATAGGGAGTGAAAGAGAGATATACTTTGGTGCAAATGTAGAATATTTTTATGCACGCAAGCATATTTGAATAAAAAAATATTAAGGGATTCCCATGTCTCTCTGATGGTAGGACGCAGGGTTCCTTAAAACATCTCAAAGGATCAAAAAATATATTTTTGGAAGGAATGAAGAAAGATATTCAAAATATTGTAAGAGAAGGTCAGGTTTGCATAATAAATAAAAGAGAGATAGTAAAATATCTAGGGTTACTTCAACCATTCCACATACATATTCAAATACTAGAAGATATATCAATAGAATTTATTACAGGGTTATTGAAATATAAAGGTAAGTATTACATTTTTGTGGTCATTTATATAAACAAATTTTGTAGATTTTTTTTGTAGAGCTCAAAGTACATAAACAACAAGCCAAGTGGCAGAAGTGTCCGTGAAAGAAATTCATAGTCTTCATGGTTTTCCTAAAGTAATAGTAACAAGAAAAATTTGGAAATAATTATTTAATATGAGTGGAGAAACACTAGCTGCCATGAGTTCTACATATCAAACACAATCAAATGGTCAAACAAAAATAGTTAACAAATGTTTTTAAGGTTATCTACAATGTTACTCTTTAAATTGTAATTCCTCGGATGAATAAAAGTAGAGAGGGAAGAGGAGAGTAGAGAGGGGATTTCTGCAATAAACCTCTGTGTGTGAACAATTGTTTCTAGTTAAATGATTTCCAAGCTTAGTTTCCATTGAATTATCTCGAACTGCTAATTGTGAAGAATTGTTTAACTGTGAGGCGATTGGGTACTGATAATTCCATTCTTCTGTCTTTGAATTCCCGTAAATTGTTGGATAACCCTGTGAACTCACCCCACCCGAAGGCGAGGTCTGTGTAGAGAACCGGGGTCATGAACATTGTTCAAATATAAAAATCCCGCTTAATAAAGAGACAAGATTGTTGTGCTTTCAGAACCTGACCCGAGGATTGGACATGATTTAACAAACAAAAGGATAGCGGAACCAAACTTGCACCCGTGGTCAAGCCCTGTACCAAAACCATGAGCGGAATCACAAAAGCGGGTTGCCCATATCGCATCGCTTTTGCGGAGTAGGCGGTATTTCCTATTCGCGAGCGATTCCATAGGGAATGCGACACGTGGCGAAGTGACCCCCGGAAAACCATCGTTTAACCCGCGCCATCGCACGTTAAAGCCCGACGTTGGAAGCCGAGCGAAATTGCCAAGATTCGTTGATTTGGAGAAGGGCCATCGGACGGTGGTCGCACGTTGAACTTGCCCGAAGGTTAACTAAGGTGTGCGGAGGATAGCCAGGTACGATACGAGTGTTTGATTGGTTATTGATATATATAGGTGGGGCCGGAGTATAATGAAATTGTTTAATTAAACAATTTGCGGATAATTAGCATAAGTCCGGAGCGTGATTGTTGTAAGGCTGGGTGGTGAAATATAGAGCCGAAAGTTCATTACAAGTTATTTATTTAAAAAGAAACGTGGAGTATAAATACAAAGTGTTGAAATTTAAACATTGGTTATAAGGCTTGGAGATAATATAAAGTCGGGAATATAAATTAAATTCCAACCATTGTGGATGGTATTTATTTATCAAATTCTACGAATTTGATAAATAAACTCGAAGAAAGAAGAAGTCAATGAAGACCCAGGCTGGAGGAAAAGAACGGGGTAAACCAGGGAAAAATGCTGACAGAGCGATTGTAGACACACCAGCTCTCCTTAGGGGTCCAATTTCAGTTTTGTTGCGTCACACGATGATCTCTCTTCTCTGGCATTTACTTGTATTGAAGATCACTATTCTAGGAATAAGGAGTTATTTTCTCCAAAAATAACCCTAGCCAAACATCGACAATGCATCAAGGATATCTTTCTATGCTTCATAAGTACATATGTTCTACTTCTAAATCATGTCTTGGAAGTGGTTGTTTTGCTGGAAATTATTCACCACTTGGTTTCATACCAAAGTCTTTTTCACATTTTCAGCATCCAATACATGAAAAAGATAATGGTTTAAAACAACATAAATATTTGAAATTTGCAAGAATTGTCTGGCACACTTTGAATATGAATTTTGAAGTCAAGTGCATGATGCTGTATAGGATCAAGTGTCATTTTGAATACCAAATGTTTCACAAGAAACTTCTCAACATGCTACCCTGCAGTAAGGATTAAATGACAATATTGCATTAAATATTTCCATAATAAAAGTGCACCTAGGCCATAAGACTAAACAACTACAAATGTTGTAGATCTAACAAGACCACACAATCAAATGTATTCCACAAGGCCAATACTGTATGAAAAATGAAAAGGAGTTTGCAACCAAAAATACCTTAGGTAACTAATTCAATTAGATACACCAAACCATCAGCAAAAAGGAAAACCAGCCTACTTGGCCCCAATATTTTCAACTGGGTCCTCTAATTCAACCAATAAAAAGGCCAAAACCATAACATTGAGATACATTTCATTACACTGTCAATAACAATAAAATTTGACTCAGCCATAACCCTTTCCTTTTATTGTTGTGAAAAGCTTTATGCATTACTCTAATGTGGCTAGTACATAGGCCAAGTAGACCACTGGGTAACAAATATGTTTCCTTTCACCTTTGAGTTTTCAAATTATGCCTACCAAATCTAAGACATTTAAGAGGGGGAACTAATACAACGTTAAAATGAAAACCAGAGCACACATCTACAAATTACCTCCTTAGCTACTGTCACACCATCATTAACTATTTTCGGAGAACCATGCTTGCTCTCCAAGACAACATTTTTCCCTTCGCCCAAGGGTGACTCCAACAAGATCAGCAAGTTTGTTCACACCGCCTGCAAGACAAATTTACAATGCTTTCAGTAAGTGTGCAATTGAATGCTAGACCATATGCCAAAACAACCCTCCATGAAAAATTAAAATAACACATTAAAATTGAATATAAGTGGACAAGGAAAGATCCACCGCAGTGAAGTTTCAAGTGCAGGTGACCTTCCTTTAAACATAATTTTTTCTCTGACCTGCAATTTTTTTGTCACTGAGCCATCCTTGTTGAAGTACAACTCCTTTTCCATAGCTCCTGTATTAACTACCTTCTCTCTGTCGCGTAATCTCAGAGTCCCTCTTCTGCTTGAGCGATTAAAGGAAATGGGTGAAAAAACTGAAAGAGAAGACAATTGTCTACCATAATTATCAAACATTGCACCCAACTTCTTCCCCTTTCCATTGTTACCCAATGACGTAGATGTGGCAATTGTTGTCATACTGCCCAAAGCAGAGGCCATCTTCTCTTATGCTGAATATAGAATTACAAGATCTTCATATTAGTATGAACCTTAAAAACATGACTCCCATTGCTAAAAACCACTTTTAAGTTGTAACAGGCAAACTAAACAACTATCGCAACTTTTGGCAACTTCTGGAGCATTAAGAGAGAAACAACCAAAGAGAAATACAACCACAATCCTTATTTTAATGAGACCGGACTATATATTTGCATTAAGATAATAGAAAGAAATCACGACTATATTAAGGCCAGCACAAAACAATCTTTAACCAGTGTCTCTCGCGGCCTTTAGGTTGCCATGCTAGAGGTTGCATATTTTTAATTTAAATTCTTGACCTCTCGTGCCCATCTATGAATGCATCCAATGGAATATCTACATCAAATTCTCCTTTATATCCCCAAAAAAAAATTCCCTACTACAAGAGCACCAGTATTGATGGATCACCCCACACCATCCCACCCACTAGAAACGGTGAAAAAGGAAACCCGAGAAACCTTCTGAAATATCTCAAGATGACTATATGGGTGGTTCTTATGAATCAACCAACCATTCAGAACATGTTCATCAATCCAAACCATGAGTATTATGTGACAATATTCAAGCAGGCACTGAATCGGATTTCTGAAGCTATGTTAGAGAAACACTAAACTCTCACTGAAAATAGGTGAAATGTGGCACCACTCAGAGATTGACATGTGCCAATTGGTACAAGTGGTAGAAAATTGGCATGCTCAAACAACGAGGTGATGCAAGAATGACATGAGGGAGAAAATATCAGAAAAGCCCCAAATATGGAGAACTAAAGCTCATCACCAACCTGAGATTGACAACTTTACATGATGTAACCTATGAAATCGTAAATGGAGAAATCATAGTAACAATAAAGTAACCTATGTAGCAATAAAGTCGGATTCATCCTAGGAGTGGTAATGGGAGAAATCATAGTGAACAACAGGAAACATGCAGAGTTGCTTACAATCAAATAGATGAAAAAACACATAAAAAAAACCTAGATAATAATCATGAACAAGCTTAATATTGAATTATGAACTGTAAAGGAACTTACAAAATGTGACATTACGAACCTGGTCAAGCGCACAAGCAAAAATATCCCGGACATGACCCTGGTTGACAAGTTGTATTGCTCATGATGCAAGAGGATTTGTACCTGCACTGCCAAGTCAATCAAAATCCATCATTATCTATACAATAAATACAAGTAATTGATGTAGTATTTTTACTCTAAGATGCATTCTTATGATAATGTTAGAACATATGTTGAAAATGTCAAAACATACCTGAATAAGCTCCTCTTCGTTTCAAGAACAATTTATTGGAGTCGCATTAACTTGGAACAAGCCTCCCACAATCTGAAAGAGTAGCAACTAAGTCAACAAAGACTTTTTTGTTGCTACGCTGGATCGAGGGAGGTTTGCTCCAAGATTAAATCGCTCCAATAAATTATTCTCTACTAAACAGGGCCAACCACGTGAAGGTGGAAGCTCTTATGGCCCCTCCCCCCCCCCCTCACATCACTCTCAATTCTCTAATACCCAATCTATATTTCATTTTTTACTTTCATGAGCATAAAAAAAATATTCAATAACTAATAAAAAAACAATTCAACAAAAAGTACGCAAGGAAACATTGCAATTAATGCTTGACATAAAAATAGTATGATAAATGAGTTTTTTATATAACCCAAAAAACGTTCCAAGTATGGTAACGTTTGTCTTATAATAATACAATATTTTACATTGTCAAATTTTCTTTTTCTTCTTCCTATTTTTAAAGCTCCTAATTACATCATCAATATCATCGTGCTCTGCTCTTGTTTCGTGCCTTTCGACCCGCACTGCTGACCTAGTTGCGTATTCACGATGTCTGGGCTCATCCAGTGACGGGGCATCGCCTACAAAAACAGATAATATTAAATTTTAATTGTCAGCTTTTAAATATCATTGAACTAGTTCGGTAATATTAATAAAAAAAATTGCAATGAGATTATTTACCTGGTGCACGAGTTGTCGCCGCTGACCTAGTTGCGTAGTCACGATGTCTGGTCTCATCCAGTGACGGGGCATCGCCTACAAAAACAGATAATATTAAATTTTAATTGTCACTTTTTAAATATCATTGAACTAGTTCGGTAATATTAATAAAAAAAATTGCAATGAGATTATTTACCTGGTGCACCAGTTGTCGGCGTTGACCTAGTTGTGTAGTCACGATGTCTGGTCTCATCCAGTGACGGGGCATCGCCTACAAAAACAGATAATATTAAATTTTAATTGTCAGTTTTTAAATATCATTGAACTAGTTCGGTAATATTAATAAAAAAAAATTGTAATGAGATTATTTACCTGGTGCACCAGTTTTCGTCGCTGACCTAGTTGCGTAGTCACAATGTCTGGTCTCATCCAGTGACGGGGCATCGCCTACAAAAAAAGATAATATTAAATTTTAATTGTCAGTTTTTAAATATCATTGAACTAGTTCGGTAATATTAATAAAAAAAATTGCAATGAGATTATTTACCTGGTGCACCAGTTGTCGTCGTTGGGACTGTTGCCCTGTCTTCCTCTCTGGTGGTAAGATCCTCAAGGGAAACATTCTCTATCATTTAAACAAAAAACTTTATAAGGACAACCATCAAGGTATAATTAGAAAAAATTATAAGTGGAAATTAATTACCGTCACGGCCCTCACTGATAGTAGCATTGTCGCCCTGGTCCCCACTACAATGATCAGGTTGCACGTGAGGATCATCTACATCTCGCTCTAAAACTGGGTTATTTGCCTCGTCGGTAGTGCTGCTCCCCTGATTTAAACAAAGTTGTTAGACATTAAATTTATGGACAAAAACAAACATATTGAAAGGTTAATGTTTTACCTTATCAGGCATTCTGGATCTTGGGACCTGCCCCAAGCTTCTGCGACGTTCAACTACAGCTTGATAGCCAAAACGGAAAGCGATATTTTTATCTTCCTTTGTAGTTTCTGTTCCGAATTCATCACCCTACATTACATATGATTGTGTATTTTTAATCATATCTGATAGGATTACAAAAACGTTGGAAGGCGATACAATTAATTATAATATGTTTAGCTACTTAATTACAATTCTTGCAGCTAATTTCAAGTAGCCACCCTGGCCGAGCTTGTGATGGCCCTTTTTCTCAATCCTAGTTTTGGTTGCCTTTGAGGTGTCAGGAAACCTAGCATCAAAAGATTGAAGTCAGATATGACATAGCACACTTTTATTTTATACATAAAGAAAATTAAAGCTATTGAATTAAAGTTGTAATTTACCTTGCGGGTCTAGTTGGCATTTTTCCTTCTTTCTTTGCCCTTTTCTCTTTTCCGTCATGGATGAGTGCTCTCCACTCACTCTCTGGAACTGCGAGAGGATGCTCATATCTAGGGTTAAATTTCAATTGCGTCCTATAGGTGTCCCTGGTATATTTCAAATATTTGCTGGCTACCCGAGCCACCGCTGTTCTGTCAAATGTGCCGACCCCAAAAAGGGCTTCTAGATAATCTAGAAGTTATTTTTTCAGGTTGGAATTTTGGGAATTCCACCCCGTGTGTATGGTTGGGCCAAAAATTACCAATGCATGGCTCTCCAGAAACCTGTAGAACTCATTGTTTCCTACACAGAAAAAGAAGAAGATATTATCATTAATTTAAAAATAAAAATCATGATAAATATGTTTTAGATAAAGTACATGAAATAGTTAAAATATTAAAATTTACGTGGGAGTTGTACGTGCTTTATAGGGACACCTTCATCGTTCACCAACAACGTGCCATTAATGGTCCCTGTGGAGCTGACACGTGTAGCTCCAGGAAACGTAATAATGTAGTTGGCCATATCAGCCTCATCATTGCCAACACGTTCAGCAGTTGGCTGGGTGTCTGCTTGGGCAAGGTGTGTTTCTTGGCTGGCACCTAAAGGAGTAGAAGGTGTACGAGAGGGTTGTTGGGCAATCTCTTGCCCTTGTGTCCCACTACCACCAACACCGGGTTCAGAAAATGCCAGAAAACGCTACATACAAAAGAACTTTTTGTTAGTTTAGTCAATGTAAAAATAAAAAATCAAACTATCACAATTCATCTCATGCAGAACAAAAAAAATATCCTTTTGACTTTTTATTATTACCTGATATCTTTCTAGCTGCCTCATAAGATGTTGTATCCTCTCTTCTGTTTTAGGTGTTTGAGGCGCATCTATCAAAGTATTAAATTCCGACCTTGCATCTCGTGCCTTTTTTTGCAACAAGAACACTGGAGATAGGGATGAAGAAAGCTCTTCCTCAAAGAGGGAATCATCAGGCGTACCATGGCTAGGTTTCTGCATATTTGAACAAAATTAATATTATTTCAATTATGTAAATAACTAAAATACCTGAAGATAGAGCAATGCTGGCACTTTACATGTTGTTTCGCTGGCCTCTTTCCACGATCATCCCGTCTTGGGTTGTTCCTGCACTGCTCTGATCAGTCTGCCACATTGCAATAAAATTATAAATGTAAAAAATTGAAAACAATATCTAACTTGAAAACACAAAATGAAAACTGAAATAATTTCTAATAAGACACCGGAAGACAGAGTTAGAGTTTCAAATATGCCTTGCATTGAATTCAGTCCCGGAAACATGTCATTGCACATTAAGGCACCCAAACAAGAGACGAGTTGACAATGAAGACCTTATTGAATATATTGTTGGAGCAACTTATAGTAAACTTGTTGTGAAGACCTTGAGGATATTTTTGGAGCAACATTGTTGAAGCTGATGGTATAGCATTGTTGGAGACGATCTTGAAGGGCCTTGAAGTGAAGCTTTTGGAGCAACTATTGAAAAATCCTTAGAGCATTTAATTAAGGCACTTTCTATCTTCCATCACCTTTTTCCTTTCAATATCCTTTAAACGATTTTTTTGATATTTAATGTTTGAAATCACGTTATAATTCCTTTATTATATGTGTTTGGGGACTTTCCCTTTGAAATTACCCAAAAATACCCTGGAAATTTTATCTTCAGGATGCATGTCTGACCCTATTGTTCAATATTTTGATTGATAGTAGTAAACATAGAGAGTTATGGGGCTCTTGACTTGGTTTGGTTGGGCCATTAGATCCCTAACATCTACTAGGGAGAACCCCCCTTGAGTTGGAGGAGAGCTAGCCCGAAGTGAAAAGATGTTGGTGAGGTGACAATGGGGCTATTGAATTACACATGGTATCACACTTTAGCTTTAGGACTTTATCTTGAGAAGTGCGAGATTTTGCTATATAAATTCTCAAATTGTTTACAACACTATTGTTAAGAACTAATAAGAAGTGATGTTGAGGGGGTTTTGGGTATAAGAAACAATACCATTTAAAAACTAGGGTTCTCAGTCCTTGGCATTCCTTCACCTGGGCCTAGGGGCACACTAGAATAATTTCACACTAAACCATGCAAACTTAAAAGTAACTTAACAGATCCATAAAGTAATAATAATCATAATTCCTAATTTCCTATCGTACGATATGATGCAAATTATTCAAACATGAAGCAATGAAGACATGCAATGTCTGAATTTCAAGATTGATGAACCAATACAAGAAGTTAGAAACTACAACTTTGATTCAATACTCTATGTCCTAACTCCAAGAAGGAATCTAGTTTGTAGGAATGAAGAGGTTGTTATCTTTACAATCCCATCCCAACATCAAATTCAGTGATAAGTTTCTATGAGGTTCTGGGTCAAGGAAACATTCACTCCACGAATGATATATTTAAGTAGGTTTCTCCTATTCTGGGAAAACACCATACCTATAATGCATTCACTTGCATGTATAAAGGGAAAGGAAAACATGTTTTCATACAATGGTGACAAAGGCATCTTGGGGAAAGGTATCTTCACTTTTTATTTATGTTGTTCACCCACACCACTCTCGTGTTTTCACTAATCCTTTTTTGTCATTTTTGGATTCAAATTAAGTTAAGGCCTTAAGTATTTTTTGACCTTTCGGTGTAGTTTTCATAAGTGGCATGTATGGATTTTCCATTAATTCTGCACTTTTTCTCTTCATGCGCATGTTTCCCTGGAAATAAAATGCATGATTTAGTCCCATACGTTTAACAAGTTGTTGGATCAACTCCATTGGAAATATCATGTTTCCTATTCAATCAAAATTTATCTCAGTTAGGGTAGGTAGGAAGTTTTTCCCTTTGTATTAATAGGGCACTTCTAGCTTGCATTTTTATTATATCTTTCAAATTTAGTGTCGTTTCAATTAGGCCATGAATTTTTGCAACTTTCAAGGTGAGAATGAACAAAGACAAATTTTTGTGATGGATGACTGTATATGACTCCATGGCCAGAGGAAAAGGCACTAATCTACTTCTTCAAATATTTATAGTTCTCATTCACCTCATACGGAGATGGTCCTTGATTTTGAGCCAAATGTTGCAGCAAAAAGTTCCCCCCCTCCATAATTTGATATTCAATGGAAATTTCTTAAATTGATGATGGGACATGATTATGGAACATTGGCACATACATATGTAATGGAATTCCAAGATCATGATATATGTTTGCATATGTTTATGGAGGTGGTGGAGCAAAAAAGAGCTCAAATAGAGCTAAAATTTTTCACATAAAAAGGACTGTGGGCTTGACTAATGGTTCCATTTAAAAAATGATATCTAGACAAAGAATAAGTGTAGCATGCAAACATGCATTGAAAATCCATCTGATTTTTCATTGTATTACTTATGATGGATTCAAATTTGGGTTTCAAAATGCCAGGTTATGGCATGATTTTGTCGAGAAACCCTTAGTTGGATTCTCATGTTGGTTTAATTTATATTTTAAGTTTGTTTTGCAGTATTTGGGTGATAGTAACTCATGAAATAGGTTACCAATGTGTAACAATCATATTTCAAGAATAAAGTTGTGATTTTTTTATATTATTATTATTATCTATTAGCTACGAGTATTGACACCTAATGCTTGGAATTTTGACATCTTGATAGCATGGATAATTTTGAAAATGTTTCTAGTAATGTTAACATAATAACTATCATTACGTGTCTTCACTTTTTTCACCATAATAGACTTGTGATATGGACTCATCACACAACTTCATATGCTATGTCCCAACAAGTTCAAACTGGTTGAACCTACCTCATAGTGTGGTTATTAAGGACAAGTTTCTTGGTATATAACTCGATAACATAGACCGCGTTGCAGTTCTAAAAAGAATACTCAAGTGTCAAAAAAAATTCACAATATGTTCTACTATAAAGCCTTTTGGGATACCTGAAATAATATATGTATCATTGATGACTTTTAAAGTATGACAAGATCCATAGGGAAAGGAAATCAATGGAAGAGTGATCCACCAATGAGAACCTAGAATTTAGCATCAGATGAGTTAGAGTCTAGGAAATTGAAACCCTATAATTTTAATTAGTGATGAAGGACATCACATAGGTAATTATATTTTCATGTATAATAATTTGTTAATTCAAATTTAAACTACATAATATGAAAGGCATACCATAAATTTTTCCACGTAAGTCCAAACAACCTATAAAAAGGGAAAACCTTCTTTTTCCATGGGAAATAATTTACCTTTCCTTTTTCAAGACAATCTAAATCACAAAAAATATGAACTATACCGCACACATTCTTGGATAATGTGAAAGTGGAAAAGGAATACCCTACACAAGTGATGCACACATGTACATTTGAACACTAATAGATTTTTGTAGTTGAAATGCAATGCTTGTTTTCATTTAAATGTAGGGTTTTTAAAGCAGGGAGAAATAATGGTTGCCAAATTAATAAGCGTTTATTTGGGAAAAATTTAAATCAGAGCTCAGGGTGAATGCTGTTCTGCAAGAGCTTAGGGCGAATGCTGAGGGCGAATGATGTTCTGCAAGAGCTGAGGGCGAATGCTGAGGGCGAATGCTGTTCTGCAAGAGCGGAGGGCGAATGCGCGCGTGATATCAGACGTTAATGTAGCACACATGTACATTTGAACACTAATAGATTTTTTTAGTTGAAATGCAATGCTTGTTTTCATTTAAATGTAGGGTTTTTAAAGCAGGGAGAAATAATGGCTGCCAAATTAATAAGCGTTTCTTTGGGAAAAATTTAAATCTTGTATTGGGTGATGAAGATAATAGAGGGTATTGATTCTTGATTCTTGACATCTAGAGAGAACCCTACAGCCTAACACAATCCAATGGAATTGACCAAAAAAACCCAAATAGAGTCAACCCTACTATAGGAGGAAGGGCATGCAGTAAGAACTTACCATTTTGCAAGAGCTGAGGGCGAATGCTAACGGCGAATGCGTGCAACGGGCGGAGGGCGAAATGCGCGCGTGATATCGGACATTAATGTAATAACACAATCCAATGGAATTGACCAAAAAAACCCAAATAGAGTCAACCCTACTATAGGAGGAAGGGCCTGCAATAAGAACTTACCATTTTGCAAGAGCTGAGGGCGAATTTTGAGGGAAAATTCTGTTTTGAAAGAGCTGAGGGCGAATGCTGAGGACGAATGTTGTTCTGCAAGAGCGGAGGGTGAATGCGTGCGTGATATCAGACGTTAATGTAGCTATTGCGATGGATACAAAACAATAAAATCATTTTTATGCAGCACGCATATAAGTTTCGAATTTTTATGTAGCGCGCATATAAGTGTCATTATACCACTTGTTTGCCTCCAAGCGTGTTGTAAACGCACTTAGACATTGTGTCGCACTTGCGACGTTTGGAGGCAGTCGTCGCAATAGCGACGCTTTGGGCCATAGTGTCGCAATTGCGACGTCTTCCTCCAAACGTCACAATTGCGACACTTTTTCTAAGTGTCGGTATTGCGACACTTTTCTATAAACGTCAGTATAGCGACGGTTTAGAGCGGGATGGAAAAGATTTGGGGAAATTTCCGACATTTGGTCAAAAGCATCGGAACCAAGTGTCGGAATTTCCACCAAATGTAGTAGTGAAAAGCTTCGCTATCGCACCACCAAATCTGAAATGATGTTTGAGCTGTATGTAAGTGATCCGAGTATGTATCCACGAGAATGCAATTTCTGAACTATGTTCTTGGGACTGTGATTGATCTCTGAAAATTTTAGGGAATTCGATCTGTATTAACCCATCCGAACTATACCAAGAAAACTTCACTGTGTTATAGTGCTGAAACAGTGAGGACATTTCACTGTGATGTCGAAACTTTGCCCAGGTTCTAAGCTTCAATTAGCACTGAGATATACAGTAGAGAATGGCACCATACATTCTCTTTGAAGATATATGAATTGTAGTCGAACTCAGTGATCAGAAAATTTGATGCGTGTTGCTTTGACACACTTTAACTTTCTTAAATGCCATTCCTGAAAACTAATCCTTGAGTGTCTATTTGATTAGATTCCCTTCTTTAGCACCATAGCTCCAAAACCATGTTGAGAATTTGAAGGGGTTATAAATTCTCTTCTTGATAATTACTGTTGAGCTTGCTTATGTCTTCTTAGTTAATTCTTCATCAAGTCAATTATCAAAGCACTTATACAAATGTAGAGACAGAGTTGATTTTACTTATAACTAAATATTTTGTGATGAAGTTAGGAAGGTAAATCTCTGATTTACCTTCCTTTCTTTCTATTACCTTTAGATCACAGACTTGACCTTGACAAATTATTACAATAGAGACTTTAGAACTCAATGATATCTGCACTTTTATCCTCCTGCACCCATCCGCAAAATTTTCTTTGGTAATCCACAAATCTGTTCTCTTGCTGTACCTATCCTTCCTGTTTCTTCCGCAATGTTGCACCCTTCAATCTGTATTAGCCCCTGTCCTTAGATCCGCACTTTAGATGCTACCAAAAACCTTAGATGGATCCACAATAATTGCTCCTTGTTCCACGCTGTCTAACCTCAGTCTTGTCCTCAAAAACTTGTATGTATACTGCAACATATGTTTGGGTATTTATAGTTGTTCCAGCTAGATATTAAGCTGACCTTTCAGTAATCATGTAGGCCAACCTTAATACTATTTGTAGGCCAACTTCATAACAACAAATAGGCTTATCTTCAATAATGAATAAGGGCAGTCTTGAAGGCCATTCTTCTGCAATGTCTTGGAGGATATTCTTCACACCATTTACATGACTCTTAATTACACTTATGTTCCTAATAGACATCAAGAAGAAGTCTATAGACCTGTACTAAGAATCTTGCTCATGAAACCCATGAAGCAAGTAAACCAAAAATACATTTTATTACTTTTGACTTCTTCTTTACATAAGTACATAATTACATGGTCATCATGAAGACTAATCTAGTTACACTTTTCAAAATTGATCCCTTCAGTTTCTATCCAAGATCCCCTTAATGTTATCTACCTCTCCGTTATCAACGATCTGGAAACTACTTACAATGGAAAACGATTGATTTACCCTAGGGTTAAAACCCATAAATTTATTTCGGCAATAAATTATACTTTATAATAGTTGAAAAATGTCTATTTTTACCCCAGAAAACTAATGATAAAGATTCCTGAAGATGCTTATAAAATATTACGATTAATTGTTGGCGTGAGTTTTCCTATTATAAATGCCAAAAATGTTTTTGTTTCTACATATTCAAATTATTGCAGCTGTAGCTGCAATATGATTGTTTATTCTTTGCTACTCTTGTGCATATTATTATGTGTGTAATATAAACACAATTTTCTTAAAAATATGCCTGAGAATTAAACTTGTCTTGACCTTGGCATGCAGGAACATCAAGATGCAGGCAATCCAGTCCTAGAAGTTGAATGCAATGGTGTGACCTTCAAAATAACCAACGATAGTAGAGTCTCAAAAAATTTGAAATTTGCAGAGGTGTGATATTTTCCATTATTGCAGTTAGTATGAGGTCTGAAAATTCACTGAATTTGTAGATAAGTGAATGTAGCATTGTTCTCAATTTCAGTTAACCAAGCGAAATTAGTTGTGCATTTTTCCTTTAAAATTTTGCAAAAGATAGTTGAGTCATGGAGTCTTTTACACTGTAATGGTAGCATAAGACTAATTGGTATAATTTGTGTGATTATCATATATAGTTGGTCTTTATATGAGATATTTCCATCACTTGAGTGTGTAACCATGCTAAGCACTAGTACAAAGACATTCCATTCTTGATATGGTAAGATTCTTGGACAAGAAGGCTAAGATGATAGTGGACTACTACCTTCATTTGTTGTTGCTACTTCTCCTGATGAATAGGCCAACACCAACATGTCTTTGGTTTTACAAAATGGTCTTGATGGTGATGGGCCTTTCCATTTTTCCATAAAAGTCTAGTCCATTATGCTTGGCCTCTGTGTAGCTATAATGGAGTTTAGAATTCCTTGAATTTCCTAATCCTTGTTCATCATAGCCCATTTTCTTTAGGATCTTGGAACTAATACCTCTGGGATGCTTTTTCAAAGTCACCAATCTACACTAGAAAAATTTCTACGGAAAGTGAGCTTAAAAAGGTGGTTTTAGTCATGGTGTTGGCTTTAGTAATGGCAAGGAAGGTGGTATTTCTTCCTCATAGTCTTGGACAGCTGCTTGGAGCCTTTCCAAGGCCACCTCCTTCTCCACTAACTCTTGTTGCAGTTGTACCATCATTTGAGTGAACCCACTTTCTTGCCAACTATCCATCTAGATGACCACCTCACCAAGGCATACAAGCTTCACTCTGTGCTTATCCCAATTGACAATGACTGTAATGAGAGAATCTTGACATTCATCAAAACTTCTTCTTTAGTAATGAAATAGTTTGGTAGAGGTCTCAAAGTGCTTCTCCATCGTTTCCATCCTACGGTTGAACATTTGTACCTTCTCTTTCAAGTGTTTGTTCTCTTCTCGAGTCTCAACATCGTTGTCTCTTAAGTCTTCCAATCTTTCTCTACCTTCTTTGCCCATGTTTAGGCTTGCAATGTTCTCTTCATAGTTTTAGTAGTTGAGTCACAGTCAAGGATGTAGCTGCTCCTATACGTTATGATCCATAAATGGACTTGTAGTCCACTTACCAACACAGATTCATTGTGGAAGTTGTAAATTTGTTCTCTATCTCAATGTTGGATAGAGGACTCTGTATTTAGAGAGGTTATTGGGTCTTTTCCCTCTACATTGTACAAGGATCTCTACTGTCTTTTCCCTCTGATAGTTAGCGACTATCATCCAAGAGGCTAAAGAAATAAATTTCACATCACCTAGCTGAGAGTTGGGGTCCCACACATTCATAGAAAGCAGTATTAAATTGTCCATATAAAATTCTGCCATCTTATCCTTATCTTGAATGTTACACCTAAGGAAAAAATCAATGAATGTTTTGATGTTTTGGAAAGGAGGGGATCCTTGTTGAGCTAATACTCTAGTCTAAAATTGGCACCATTAATTTTTGACGAATAGAGAGTATGTTTTTAATGGATGTCTAGAGTGTGTCTACTAATTTGTCCAACCTTCCTTTTGATCATCCAAATACATTTCTTGAAAATTTGTTAGCCGCCTTATTGATGCCGGTGAAACTGCTCCCAACAAGCCAATTTGTGAAGAAGGTAATGATCCCATCTCTGTTGATCTAGACCTCAGAAACTTGATGGAAAGTGTCCATCCTCACAGGATGAGCATTGATATGTAAATTCACTGGGTTGCGTCATAGTCCGATTGTAGTAGATATATGGATCTCAAATTGTTGGGCTCCAAATATGTAGGGACAACTCTCTGATAGGATTGGTAGAATTGGGTTCATCCTCCCCACTGAGGATAAATATCCTTGTCTTGTAGTTCAGATTATGTTTCAGCTTATTATATAATAACAGTGTCCAGTCTTTTGCCTTATGCTTCAAACTTGAGTCTTGACAGATAAATAGGATGGGCCAATGGTATTTCTAACTTCGTCAGTGTTGATATAAGGTCGAGGTGTGAAGGTTTCCCCTAATAAAGGATATTACAAGTAGAGGAAGGTTCTCAACTTGGCATTACAAAGTGATTGCATCCATCTAGAATTCAAAGAATTAAAATTTTTGCTTGTCACTGCATTACAAAGTGTTTACATCCATCTAGAATTTAAAAAATCATAAATCTTTCCTTGTCACTTCTTTCCCCAGTTAGGTGGGACAATATGGAAGTACGAGGTGTTGCTCTTTAGGGCTTCTGTTTAGGGTAGAATTTGAAGAATGATAGATCTTTGATTGTTTCTTGCTGCCCCAAATAGATGCAACAACTGAGAAGTATGAAGTGATCCTCTTGAGGGCATGTGGTTAGGTTGATACAAGTACACATTTATTTTTTTGTCTGAATACTTCCCTTATGAGGAGAGAAAGGAATCATTCTTTAGTGTTCTAGAAAAGGTGGAAAGGGAGCATCCCAAGTCATGAATGTGTGAATCTATTTCTCTTTCATATGGGTAGTAGAAAAAATTGGAAAGGGAGATTGCCAAGTCATGAATAGGTGAATCTATCTCTTGAGAATGGGCATTGAAAGATGGGATGCTCTGTCAATGGCGTAAGTGGAAAATCTTGTTTTGCTACAGGATGTGGTGATTTGTGTTAATCCAGAGTCTTTGAGAGCCAACTTGAAACCAAGGTCATGTATCTAGTCCTTGTGTGTGGAGGTTGGATCATAATACTATCTTTCAACTCCAGAAAGTGATTTACCAATAATACTTGAACTTTCTCTTCAATAATACTTTACCAATTCTTAAATAATGTATCCAATACTGCTCCAACAATGCATCACATACCACTCTAAGATTTACTTCAACAAATTTTTCTAGAGGTGCCACAAATGGCCTCCAAGATAATTCAGATAAGCTTTAATGGATTGGTTACAAAGTCTTCAATTGTATTCTTGACATATCTTCCAATGTACTTAGGTCAAGGATCAAGTCTATTTTAAGATCTGTTATAGATCATATCCCAAATTCTTACAAAGATTGCTATAGGTCATTTTTTTCATCATCAAGGGATTTATCATATATACATTTTACTAATTCAAAAACAGTTGTCAATATCTACTACCAGGAGGCTACTTCAATGGATTTCAAGTTTTCTCAAATGAGGCTTCTTCAATAGCGCTTCAAGTCTTCAACAAGATCTTCAGCAGTGCTTCAAACAAGGTATTTTATGAATGCTCCAAGAATTTATGCTCTTATAAAAATAGATTTCACTCGTCAAATCACTTAGTATCCAATCTCCAATGTAGCGACTCATAAAATCCTTTATTGAACTAGTTCTTCACTTTATCCCCTATCTAGCACTCACGTTCATAAGCTAATACTCGACCCTCTTTGGGATCATATAATACTAGTGTGAATTATTGAGGCTATGCTGCCCTAAAACAAAGAATAAATAGAAATAATAGTCCCTTCTCAACATCATGACAATCTTAAGAAAACAAATAATTTTGTCTCCCTCTTCCACAAGTGATGCAATACTTTTTCACACGTAAATTCAACCTTAGGATCTGAGCTCTTTCTCACAAATTTTTGGTCTACTTTCTCAAAGATAATCCACAGGGTCTTGGCCCCTTAGAGATACCTTTACCTCCATGCAAAAAATTGTTTCGCTTAATTTTCATAGAAATTACTTCATACTTTTGGTCTTATACCTCAGAGATGAATCACAAAGACTTCGCTCTTTTTAGTACAAAGATGGATCAAAGATAATTTTGATCCTTTAGGAGATATGCCACAAAATAATCTTGTTTCTAATCTTAGTCCTTATTCATGGTCTTCTTTTCACTTTATTTTCTTATCTTCTTCTTAATTTTTGGGCGAGTGAAGGCTGAAACGGAGGAAAGTTCTACCTCTATTTATACTCATTCAAACCTATTGAACTATCATGTCTTTTTGAGGAGGCGAATATATCTTTAGTGGAGGAGCCAACCTGTCTACGTTGGAGCTAACCTATACAGGTCTGAAATAGGCTTCAAATTGTTTCTTTGATCTAGCTTATTCCATCCCTAACAAATTGTAAGAGAAAGTAAACCATTAGGTGGAAAAAAGTACCCAATGAATTCATTTTCCATCACATTCCACATTTTTTATTTGTTGACATATGTGAGCTCCAAGCAATGTGTTGGTATTTATAACAAACACTTTGATAAAATATGGTTATAGTGCATCCAAAATATACTTTTAAGTTTCAACAACGCCTCTTTAAGTCTTTGCACAAATTTTCATTCAAAACAAGTTACAAATTTCCTTAATTTTTCTTGATAATCCTTTTGTTTGGCATGTCAGGGGTGTTATGGTTCCATGCATAATGTTGGATCTAGGTGGAAACCTCACTGCAGGTAAGCTTTACTTCAACAAATTCTTCTATAGGTGGTATAGATTGCCTCCAAGATACTTCAAATAAGCTTCAATGGATTTATTCAGAAGTATTCAATGGTATGTTTGACATATCTTTCAATGTACTTAGGTCAAGAATATAATCTATTTCAATTAGTCTCCAAAGTCTGCTCCAAAAAAAACAAGCCTCTATAGATCATATCCCACATTTTGTCTCATATTGTCACAGGTCAGGTTTCTTATCATCAAGAGATTTATCATAGATACATTCTAGTGCTCCAAGAAGGGTTATCAAGATCTATTACCAAGAGGCTACTTCAATGGATTTCAATTATGCTTAAGTGAGGCTTCTTAAACAGGGCTTCAAGTATTCAAAAATATCTTCATCAATGCTTCAAACAAGGTCTTCTATGAATGCTCCAAGAATGTCTGCTCATATAACAATATATTTCACTCCTCAAATCACTTAGTATCCAATCTCCAATTTAGCAGCTCCTAACTTCCTTCGTTGAACTAGCTCTTCACTTTGTCCCCTACCTTGCACTTGTTTTCATAAACTGAGATTTGAAAATATTTGGGAACATATAACACTAGTGCACATTAATGAGGCTCTACCGCCCTAACAAAAAGAGTAAATAAAACTAGTAGTTCCTTCTTAATATGGTGACAATATTAAGAAAACAAAGAATGTATAATCCTCTTCCATAAGTGATCCTCTTCCATAAATTTAGATTCATATCATATCTATCTCTATTATGTCGGTAGTTTATGAGCTACAAATAGTGGTGCTCATCTATCTTAATTGCTAGGGGCCAGATCTGATGGGTAACTACTATGTCAAGGATGCTCAAACTTGATGCAAGTTTCATGTTCGCATCATAGATTGTTTAGTTCTTGGTGTGTAGATCCAAGCCACTCTTCAGATTAAGAATGTTTTGTTTTATTTCAGAAAATTGTTTATGGGAGTTTTAGATCACTAATATCAACTGATGAGGTTAGAAATATGATGTGGTAGAAATCGGTTTTAGTGGAATGGTGTGGGTTTACATGAGATATCTTAGTGAAGGGTAATTTGCGAAGGTTGGATTGAGATCTTACATTTTAGACATTGAGTTTCATTTATGTTTTTGGTTGCATTATGTGTATTTCTAGGCTGGCTACAATGAATTTATTTTAGAATATATAGATTGCAATGTTTTTTATGGCTTGTGATTCATCGAGATCATATGGGTGCTAAGTTGTTTGGGCCTATTTGGAAGGTTGTTTTATGGGCTTTGAACCGCTATGAAATTAGGTCAGGGGCTAGATAGTGTTTCTGTTATATTTTTTATACTATTTTATTTTTGGGTTGTCATGAATTTGATTGCATATTTCTTCTCTTTTCTTGCAGTTTGATAACTTATATGGATGTAGATCCTCTCCCACAGATGGTCTTATGCGAGCCACAGATGTCATGATTGCTGGTAAGGTTGTTGTTGTGTGTGGATATGGAGATGTTGGAAAGCCATTATGTGCCGTGCAACCTCTTGTGGAAGCCCTTACTGAGTATGTACTTGGCACTACTGATATTTTTGTGAAGAATAATGCAATTGTTTGCAACAATGGTTTTTTTGACAGCAACTTTTACATGAAAGGTTTTGAAAATTTCGCCGTTGTTGAAAAGTGTAAGCCATCACAGTACCTATCAAGGTCATCTTCCATCACAGTACACATTCCTTGAGATGATTTGATATCATGGCACCCGAGATCCCACTTTGCAACAACGAGATAGATCTATGAGAAGGGGTACTACAACAAAGAATTTGGAAGGAATTCAAGGAAGTTGGCACTGAGATACATCCAAATTCATTAAATGAACTTGCAGAACTACTGGCTAGATAGTATCACTCACAGAGGAGGAATTTATTCCTTCTAATGGAACAACTATGTTTAAGAGGCACACTCAGAAAAAGCAGGATAAGAATCCATAATAAGATGAGGGAAAAAGGAAATATAGTAAGGTTTTCTAACAAGATCTAGATCAAAGAAGGTTGAATGAAGACTAAATATTTTCTCTACTTGGTGGCTAGGGATAACATTTTCACTGGGGATCAGTGATGAAAATATGCATTCGAGGCCCCTCTAGGTTTTTTTTGTGTAAAGAGGAGGAATGGGCTAACCATGTCCTTTTGAATTGTACCAATGCTTGGAGGTCTATGGTGGAATTCTCTAGTGTTTAGATTTCTAGTTCGTGGCTAGGCATTTTCACAGGGGATCGGTCATGAAAAGAGGGGCATTCAAGACCACTCTAGGTGTGTGTTGTGTAAAGAGGAGGAACGGCACAACCATGTGATTTTGAATTTCCACAACACTTGGAGGTCTATGGTGGAATTATTTGGCTTTTAGATTTAGGATAGTCCTAGCAGGAATTTTTTTTTTAACCAGTGGCAAGTAGGTATCATTCCTTGAAAACAAAATAATTGTCTTGCTTATGGAGGATTATCTCACATTCAATGGTTTCTTGGAAAATCTCATATAATAGAATGGTCGAGAAATATCTTTTTTTTTTTAAATAATTTTTTGTTGCCGTCAGTATTCCGACGACTGGTTTTTAAGAAAATATTTTGTGTCGTTGGTATTCCGACGACTATTGCTTCTAAAATATAATTTGGAACGTTGTGCTTGCAACGATTGAGTTCTTTTAAAAATGTTTTAAACGTCTCTCTAGCGACACTTGATTTTTTTTTAAATGCTTTGAAATGTCACTCTAGCGACACTTGGTTTTAAAAAATGTTTTGAAACGTCACTCTAGCGACACTTGTTTTCTTTTAAAATTGTTTTGAAACGTCGCTCTAGCGACACTTGATTCCTTTCAAAAACTGTTTGTTTTGCTTCGTCTTCTAAGTTTATTTGTTTTGTTATTGCACCATGTCCGTCGTATCTTTACGTTTCAACAAGTCATGGTATCGTAGAAATAAAGACACGCAGAGGTTGCTCAAACAGCGACTGTAGGGTTATCCAAATAGCACGGTAGGGTTGTTTCTAAATAGCGTACGATGTAGAGCCGCTTGAATAGCATGGTTTAGGCTGCATTGAACATTAAACTGTGTAGGGTTTCGTTTCATAAAGTGAAGGTTATGGTTATTGAACAGCGATGATGACTTCATCAGCTCAATAGCGACTGCCCAGAACGCGAAACAGTTACACTATCCAATAGAATGAATGCTTCTTCTGACACTTAACTAAAGTGTCGGAATTGCGACTCTAAGGAAAACCACGTTTTTCCCCACCTCAAAGTGTCGCTCTTGGGACGCCTATGTGTCGCAAGAGTGACATTTTGACCGTCAGAAATTGGGCCAAATGTGCTAGTGAGTCGACAGCTTCATTCATCACAACAAGCCCACCTTGCCTTTTTAGCAACTTTTAAGCCTAGCAATTTTGAGGAAGCTAGTCAAGATGAACACTGGGTAGCAGCTATGAATGAAGAACTGGATCATATTGAGAAGAACGATACTTGGGAATTGGTTCCACGACCAAAGGATAAAAATGTTATTGGAACTAAATAGGTCTTCAGAAACAAATTAAATGAGGATGGACAAGTTACGAGGAATGAGGCAAGATTAGTCTGCAAAGGATATGGACAAGTTAAAGGAATTGATTTTGAAGAAACATTTCCTCCCGTTGCCAGAATAGAAGGTATCAAAAATTTTCTCGCTTATGCATGCTCGAGAAAAATCAAGGTCTGCCAAATGGATGTTAAGTCAACATTTCTAAATGGTGAATTGGAAGAAGAAGTTTACATTGAACAACCCGAAGGTTTTCTTCTCTCTAAAAAGGAAGACTATAACTGCAGATTAAAGAAGGCACTATATGGTCTCAAGCAAGCTCCTAGAGCTTGGTATGCTCGTCTTGATGGATATATACATCAACAAGGATTCAAGAAAGGAAGCGTCGACAACAATATCTATGTGAAAGTGGATCAAGACAACCAAACAATTATCGAGGTATATGTAGACGATATAATTTTTGGAAGCAATGATGATAGATTAAGTAAAAATTTTACCACAAAGATGCATCGTGAGTTTGAAATGTCTCTACTTGGCGAGCTGAAATAATTTTTAGGGCTTCAAATATCTCAATAGGATAAAGAAATATTTATATATAAAACCAAGTACATCAAGGAAATGCTCAAGAAATTCAATATGGAATATTGCAAGCCTGCCTTTACCCCAATGGTAACAGGTCTCAAGTTAAGTTTAGATGATTCATCAAAGAATGTGGACCAGAGATTGTATAGATCTATTATTGGAATTATTCTATATGTCACAGCTTCATGGCCAGACGTAATGCAAGCAGTTGGACAAGTAACAAGATTCCAAGCAGCACCAAAATAATCTCATATTATTTTCGTCAAAAGAATTCTTTGATATCTTAAGGGCACAACAGAATATGGTTTATGGTATCCCAAAGGAAATAATCTAGTTATCCAATCTTATACAGATGCAGATTGGGCAGGAAGTGTTGATGATAGAAAGAGTACAAGTGGAGCAGCATTCTATCTAGGTGGTTCCCTTGTTTCATGGTTAAGAAAAAATAAGTCTTCAATTTCGTTATCCATATCAGAAGCAGAATATATCGCAGCAATAGCCTGTTGTACTCAAGTTCTCTGGATGAAGCAAACTTTGAAATATCTTCAAGTAAAGTTTGATGAGCCTATTCCCATATTTTTTGATAACACCAGTGCCATCAGTATCTCCAAGAATCTTGTGTTGCATTCCAAAAAAAATCACATTTCGATCAAATATAATTTTGTTAGAGAGAAGGTCACCGAAAATAATATCAAGCTTCAATATGTTAGCACAAAGGAACAAATTGCTGACATATTTACCAAACCATTACCTTGTGAAGCATTTGAGTATCTTCTCCTAAATCTTGGGATTCTCCCAAGTTCTCATTAGACTCTTTCTCTTATCTAACTAAGTAAAAAAAGGGGTGATTTGAGGTGTGTACAGGTCTGCAGGATGCCGTTTGTCAGGGTGAGTTACCCTTTTCCATTGATGACAAATGGCAAGAGAATGTTGTAGGAAGAGGTGCCATGATCGCAGGGGGAGTACTTGTGTTTCCATCATTGCTAAAGGGGGGTATTGTTGATTAGTGGTTGTCATTGATGTCAACCCAAGCAGCACCAGGGGCTACCCCGATCTTGCATAGGAATTTTGACTTGACAACTTACTATATTCTGAGTCAAGGATATTTTGGATGGTTTCTACTTGTTGATATGTTTCAGTTGATATAAGGCATGCCACATAATTCTTCACGGTATGAGATATATTCATGTTTGAAGTTAGTAACCCCAGTTAGTGGGGTAAAACCCCATGGGGTTGTGGCATGACACTAATCATTGGTTGTGGTCATTGAATTGTCAACAATTAATAATTTTTTAAGCTCCTAAATTCCCTCCAAGGTTCACTTGTTTAATACCTTCTCAACCTAAGAATTTATATAAATTGTGACCCTCATTTCCTCCTCATGTAAGGATTTCGCTACATATAACAGGACATCGTGGAATTTTTGCTAAGAATTTTTTTATGCGAAGCTTCAGACGCTGAAACTAAAAACCCATTTGGGAAAAATCCTGAGGAAGCGCTTGCCCGAATTTAAGATATTGGTTCACTATATTTTTGGAGATTTGATCTGAGGAAGTCAGGGTTTTTGCAGGATCCCAAATTTCATGTCAAACAGGTGAATTTTGGAAAATCATCATAAGTTTCTCTCTTAGCATTGGATTCAAATGTCATAAAAAGTGACAGAAATAGGGCGGGCTGTAGTTTGTTTTCTATCGTTTTCAGGACGAAATGTTGAAATAGTAACATGTGGCACTTCGTACAAGTTCGCTCCACTGAACCAGTCTATAATCAGGTCATCGTAGGAGATTGGGCATAACTATTTCTTGAAGAATCCAATGTTGATCAGACCTATGGGGTTGGAAAGAGGACTCAAACTGATACCACGGGACAAAATTTCAAACCTTGGAGATCTGAAATTACACAAATACAGCAGATTCAATATTGAGCTTCTAGAAGGCAAGAAAAAATATGCATTCAAGGATCACTACAATAAGGAAAACACGTCAATAGTCAAGGGTAAGTCTGCTACAACAAGGTATGTATGATTAGTGTTTGAATTTTAATTTGAATACCATCTCTTACATGTGTATTTTAGGACAGTGTAAGTCTTTTGTATGTATGTTCGATTGGGTTTTGTTCATAAAAGTTGAACATATTTACATTTGAATTTTGAATATTTCTATGACATATGGTTTGCAGGACAGTGTAAGTATTTTGTTTGTATATTTGTTTGGGTCTTGCATGTGTAGGAATGAGGACACAATAGGACAACTCAAAAACATACTAGAAGGACAATGCAATGCCAAAACACCATTACTTGAAGCAAGCACAACAATACCTCAGTAGTTGCTAGTGTTCAAAGAAGCAGTGTCAAATCAAGTATCAGGTCGTGTCAAAAGCCAATATTGTAAAAATCATCATTGTAAAATTGTAAAAGAGTCATTATTGTAAAAAATTCAATCTTAATAGAGTTGGAGAGGCATTTTCGGGAGGTATAAGTGTCATTGTTGGATAATGTTATGGTTGGGTTGCTGGTCATAGTGTGATTGGGTGATTGGTCTAGTTCAAGAAAATAATTTTGAATCATATTGTATCGTGGATAATTGTCCCTGGTACGGGATTTCACACTCTTGTCTTATTTTTTATCATTATAGGGTGGCATGGAGGTGCTAGGTTCATGCATGAATTCACCTACAGGTTAGAGCCTATGAACACTTAAGGGTGGTAGGTTGGTCTAATATGTTGGGGCATTCATTCAGTTGACCATTGAGGAAACCAAGGCGTTGGGGCGTCTTTCCAGTGGGAGCTAGAGAAGAATTATTTTCTATAATTCTAGGAAGTTGTACCTTTCATTTTAGTTTGGGCTGAAGATTAAAGAATTTATTAGAAAATTGTTCAGTAGTTTTTTACCCGGAGGGGATTTTCCACCTAAATTTTGTGTGCCTATTGTGTTATATGTTTACTGTTGATAATGGATAAACATCAAGAATAATTTAAGATTAACTAATGCTCTGAAAAGATTTAAAAAGTGTTAATTGATAAGAAATATTGATTCACCCCCCCCCCCCTCAGTATTTCTAACATTTATGACTTCAATTTAACAAAGAAAGTAACTCTTCTCTCTAGGACGATAGATATTATTAAGAGGTTGCTACAACAAGAAACAATGTTGAGATGGCAGTCTGTTGAACCCAGTCATAGATCTAGAATAATTTTGAAACCTCAAGTGGTGGGAATGCATGTTGACTCAAATTGGGCACTAGTTGATGAAAGAGAAGAATATGGAACATCTTCATCTACATACAGTCATTCATCTGAAGATGTGAATTATGATGGTGTGCAAGAAAATATTAGTGATTTTGAATAATTGTGTAAGACAATTGATGTAAATGATGTTTGCATTGATCAATGAAAATGATATTTTAACTTCCCTATGATCTTACATGAAGTTATGAGTCATTTTATGTTTTTTGGACTATATGTTTTAATTATGCTCACTTGTCTAAAATATTAACAATGCAAAAATAACTTGGAGAAATAATTTATGTTTCATTGGGTTATTTTAGTCATATAATTTTTTCATAATATCATGGTTGAAATATTTTGAAAAGTTAATATTTTTTAATTCTATGGGTGAAAAATTGTGAAATATATTTTATCTTTAACATTATGGTTGAAAACAATTAGAATTTTAGCAATTGTTAGTGTCATGATATTATATGTTACATGACATGTATAAAAATTATTAGAATTTTAATGTGTTTAAAAGCTCTTTATTTTATATTTAACGTCATTACTAAAATTATGTTGAAATTGTACCCAGAAAAATAAAAATGGTATTATAGCACCAACAATTGTGTGTTTTTTCCATTTATTTTTACATGAAAATTGGCTTTACTTCCATTTTTTTTAAAAGTTGCAAATTAACCCTGAAAAAAATAAAACCTCATTCTGGAATACACACTTTTCGTTTTTGGGTTGTTTTTCATGTTTATTGGGGTTTTTTTGGCTATAGTTCTCGTTTTCAGTTTATAGTTCATGTTTCAAAGTTTACGTTGTTTATTGTTCAAGTGTATCTTTTCTCCACTTTCCAGCTTTAGTGATGTATATCAAAGGCCCTTTACTGCATAGTTATTGTTGTCTCCTAGATCCATTGCATGAGATGATGGTTCCTTTGATAGATTATGAATTTTTCCAATTTCTCTCATCGTATGTATTGATGCTCCACTATCAATTATCCATGTGTTGTCATCATCAAGAGTACCTGTAAGTGCAACCAAGAATCCTTCACTCTTGAAATTCCTAGATAGGTTGTAGATCATCCTTCCAATCCATCTTCCTACAATTCTTATGATAATGAATCTCATCTTCAAGTAACTTTCCATATATGGATTAACCTTTTCTTTCAAGCCAACAAAGTGATCTTCAACTTTATTCGACCTTAGCTATGATACCATGTTGAGAAATCAATGCTTAAGGGGATTAGGGTTTGATTCCTCTTTCTTGATAATTACTTGTGAATTATGTTAGCCTCTCTTACTTCTTAATTATTTTATCTTTCATAAAGAAATTACCAAATTATATGTATATGAATATCACAAGAACTAGAGACACACGATATAGATTCTTAGCCAGGGAAAAACCCATACAAGGGGAAAACCCAGTCAAAAAAAGTTCCTTCAGTAGATTCAAATCAAGGTGAGACACTTCCAGACTTATTAGACCTAGAAAGAGACCTCCTCCAAGCACCAAGTTAGCCCTTTCCTTCAATACATTATCCTTCAAAAAAACTCTAAGTGACAGCTCACCAGCAGCAACTTCAATCCAGAATTCTGGCCCCTTAGTAGCAGAACTTCGACCCCAGCAAAATAATTTCGGACCTACAATAGACACAGAATTTCAGCCCCAACAACTAACCAAAAACTTCACATGTGTGAGATATCGATAGCACAAAAATTCAAATTACGTATTCCCAAAAAAATTCGTCCTTCTCCAACTACTTCGGTCTCTTTTCTGCTTCTCTTCCTTGAATATTAAACTCGTTGAGTGAATGTGACAAATAGGTCGAGCTACCTCTCTATATATAGCCTTTATGCTAGATTGAATTTCCCTAATGTAGGTCGACTTCATGGGGACGAGGCTGAATTGGTGTGGAGGTGAAAAATAACCTTTTTAACTCAAAAATAATTATTTTTACAAGATACAAAAGTCCAAGAAAGTTCTAATAAAAATGACAATGACTATAATGACTCAAGTCAAAACCTAGAAGCCTTCGATGGAGGCTTTGACCTAGAAAACATTGAACCAAGCATGAAACTCATGCTTTAATAAGTCATTTTCTTTAATAATAAATTTTATTTTGATAAGTACAATTATGAAGACCGAAACTAGTTACATTCTTCAACATACCCAAACCCTAGACCATGTCCTCCTCTAAGCACCAAATCAACCCTCCAAGAATCCCTTCCAATTAGGTCAAAGATGAACCAAACCAATAAGGATAAATTTTGCTTCAACAAGCTTCCAGCTTCAACTTCGGCCCCTAACTTTGACCTGCAATTCATACCTACAATTTCATCCTTTCAGGAGCTACAAAATCCCTAACTTTCGTACGTGTGAGAGAATAGAGCCCAAAAACATATTTTCATTATTCTTCTTGGTTTCTTCTTGCTTCCTAGACCTTTGATCTTTCTTTCTCCTTGTTCCCAACTTCAGATCAAATTTCTCCTTGGGAGAGATCAAATTGGTGTCTAATGAGGTCAAATCTACTTCTATTTATACACATTTGTGGGGTTCAAATTCCTCCTTTTAGTTCAACTTCTCCCTGCAAGGGCCGACTTGTACTTGGAGGTTCATATAACTTTATAGACTTGAAATAATTATCTTTTACATATTACAACTTGCCTGATAGGGTCTTATAAAAATTATTTGAGTCAAGAAAAATATTATTTTGACACTACAAACCCTAGAAGCATTAAGAACATGCTTAACCTTGATGACCATCAAAATTGAGCATGAAAATTGTGTTGGGTGTGGAACCTAATTATCTTGTTTATTTTGTATCACAGCATTGGACCCCTGTACCTTAATGGGGTGGCAACGCCGCCTGAAATTAAATGCTGCCTTGGGGGTCCAAGGGGGGGGCCGGTTACGACTTTATGGAGCCCCCCCCTAGCAAGGGGTTTCGGGGGCAGCGCCCCTGAAGCTAAAAACAGATGTAAAATTGCCTTGTAAAAGTATAGTAATTTCGAGTCAATCTGGGTCGTTCATTAGGCGGATGATCTGACGGTAGAAGTTATGTTTAGTTTAGGGTTTTTTCCCCTAGAAGGAAACCCCTCGCTTTGTATGAGGGTATTGTCTTGTGGCTGTGTATTGTATGTGTATTCTCAGAGTGAGAAACAGATATGGAGACTTTGAGAGAGAACAAAGGATATTACGGCAGATCTGTTGTAGGTTGTGTCTCTTCATTTTGCTGGCTAATAGAAAGGAAGGACTGTCTGTTTGGGGTGGACGTAGCCCAAACTGGGTGAACCACTTATATTTATGTCTCTCTGGTTTTATGTATTTTATGTGCTTGTGTTTTCCACATTATTTATGTTTCACATTGATCTATAACATATAATCTTCTAACAACTTGTTGTTGCTAAATATCCCCGGCGACGGTGCCAGAAGATGTTGTAGCTCGTAGAGACAACCCCCGGGTTGAGGAGAGTTCAGTGCCTAGGGAATATTAGTCTCTCTTGAAGATAAATCAATGCTACTCAAGAGATAAATGTAAAATGATTTAAAATTTGGCTCAATCACCCTTCTCAGAGGCAGATTCAATATACACATGAACAATATATCATTCCCAAGAATAAATGTTAAAGCTTGGTGGCCTAAAAATAAAATTCAACTTGATTGGTCATTGCAATAAATATGGAAATGAGAAATATAAGGAAGGAACCTAGTGCAAATGTTGGATAGACACAGAATCTTATGCAACAAATCTTAGTAGAATCATGAAAAGATAAAGGAAATGAAGTGCATAAATAATCGAGCACATTTTAAGGCTTTCAACTAAATATCTCATAGGTATTATCTGTTGTATCATAACATAGGTAAATTTTTAATTTCACAGGTATCATCTACTATTACATAACATAGATAAATCTACAATCTCACAAGTATCATCTGCTAATAAGTAAATATGTGACTTAAGAGTGAAACCAACAGCTACGACTACACAATTTCTGAAGAAGAAAAACACAATTGAAATGACACACAAAGATAGAATGCGTACTACATATCCCAATGCTCGGAATTTCCAAAAAAATATTCATTAATCTTTAAGGATGACCTTCATGTCACAATACCAAGCTTGAAAAATCTGCAAAACAACTACAACCTCTTAAATAGGAAAATCGAACCAAAACTTGCAACCTCTCTCTGAAAATGGAATTTGGAAACCTTCTAATGAGTTTGTCCTCCCTTTTTATAGGGTGAACCAAAATAAGGACAACTTACAAAATATCTCAGAATGTTACAGCTGTCGGAACTTCCCAGCTGTTCGAGCATGTCATTGGCCTAGTTGTCCTAATGATTACCTAACATAATTTATTCTTTTCTTGAAAATGTACTATCTACAAAACATGAAAAACAGGAGGTGGCATGATTGACACAGCAAAATATCTACATCTCGATTCCTCTAATTTCCTTAGGTGGAATCAGGCTCCATTATCTAGATTAGTGGTGGGTTGATGATTTGACCACGCCCCTATCATTGTATTCCTACCACTGTTACCTTCATTTCACCTGTCTCTTTCTCCCTCTAACCACTTGGATTGTCCCTTTTTGGAGTTGGTTGTGGTTTGATGTGGTGGTGTCAGAGGTTCTTCGTAAAAAAAAAATTGACCCATTCAACCTTTATTACATGTGTTTTATGCTATCAGAGCTCGATACATTTGGTAACTTTATTAAAAATATGTTACATTATAACAACATCTTTATTTCCAATCCTTTCTGCTTATCCCCCTTACCATTTTTCCTCCTAGATAGGACCAAGTGTTGCAACTGGCGGCATACATTTAGGTGCTAAGGCCTTTAGAATCGCACAGGGGGCCTATCTCCCTGTGTATTGGCTCTCCCCCCTTGTTTATTTTGGGTCCCTAGAACAAAGTTCCAATCAACATCGAAGATCCCCAGCCATCGTAACTTTGTCAAAATGGTTTTACATGTTATTCAAGGTTGTCATTGATGTCAATATGGAATTTTTTGTGATGGAAAATTCCTATGATGCGTGATGTTTCCCTAAATTTCCATTGATCATAATTCCCTAGATGTCCTCAACTAACCATGAATAACTACAACATACTTGATGATATAGGATGTCATAATTGAAGACATGATAGTGGATACCTCACTTAAAGCACTTGATGACATATGATGACATGGGTTGGTGGGAGTGTAAAAACTCTGGTAAACTGATAAATATATATTATTAATGATGAAAATATGAGATGATTACAATGAGGGATCGCCTAGGCCTTAAATATAGCCTCAAGGTGTCCCTCGGCGAAGAGGCATGATCTTTGATCATGCCCTTTCACTAATAAAACCTAATATAACTATATCTAACTAACAATTAATAAAATTTACATAACATTGCCCCTCTCTTAAAGATGCTTTGTCCTCAAAGCATATGTAATGATGGACAATGTTGACGAATGTCTGGTTTTCTCAAGCGATGAGCTCTTGCTTCCCATATTTTAAAAAGATCGTGGAGCAAATTCTCGAGTTCAATCTTTTGTTGATCTGGATAGGGAAAAGATCTGATATCGACAGAGTTGGATACTGTCTTGACTTCTATTGGATGTTTGATTTTCCTATCGGAAGGCACTTTTATGGGTAGATCTTGGAATACTTTTTCATATTTCCCAGCTATTCCTTGTTCTTCTGGTGATTTTTTGTGATTCCTTTTTAGATTTAGAGGTAAGTTACCAACAATTATTGTCTGATGTAACTTCTCCTCATCATCACATGCTTCATTGTTAACAACCATATCTGCTTCATCACCGAAGGCCTCAACAGCTTCTGTCGTTATATCAGTGGCTTCGGATGTGTTTGTCGCTTCACATGTTTCGTTCAACTCTGGGGATGGAACATTTTGTTGTTTATAAACATCTGTATTTTCATGGGGATGTGGGGAATCAGTTTTTTCCTGATGCTCTTCCGAGTCCCCTGAATCTGCAGAATTGTTTTGTTGATTTTGTTCCCTGTTAGGAGATATTGGGGATTGTGTCGGACTTAACTTATCTATTTTATCATTTAGCTTACTGTAGAGTTCTGTCATATTGTTCATGATCGCATTAAATTTCTGCAATATTTTGTTCTCTTTGTCCTTAGTCTCCATTTGTTTTAGCCATATTTGTCTTTTTATCTGATCAATCGTCATCATTGATAAAGACATATTGATATTTTTCTGCGAAATTTTCCTCTTTTTCTTTAAAATTAATTAATTAATATTTAATTAATTAATTTTTTTTGAATTAATTAATTAATTAATTTTTTTTATTTTTTTTTTAAACTATATAATTATTATATATATATAATTTTTAATTAAAAATTATATAATATATATAATTTAATTATATAATTATTATATCTATATATATATATATATATATATATATATATATATATAATTTATTAAATGGAAATTATATAATATATAAATAAACTATATAATTACAATATATATATATATATATATATAATTATCAATTAAATTATATAATATATATTTTATATATAATTTAAAAAAAATCGTGTTTTTAAAAAAAAAAAATGTGCCTGTTCACTATCGGTCAATCCTTCACACAGAAAAACTCGTCCGCTTTTAAACGAATTACCCGTCACTATATTTTTACAATCCGCTTGTACGAAATGTATGGTATACGGTATACGGTATGTATGGTATGGTAAACGTTAAAAGAATTACCCGTCACATAATATGTAAGGTATACGGTATAATTTACCAGCCTTGTCACCGTATTTAACGTTTCAATGTATTTAACGCTGTCCGCTTAAATTATACCCGTCCACTATGAATTATATATATTATAATCGTTTTAACTGACTATAATAACCATTCGTTTACCAACCGTTACCCTTTCCAACGACGACGTCGGATCGACTTAATGTTTACCTGTCTGTTTACTTAATGTTTAAACGTGACTGTATATTCGGATGCGGTGTAATTGTAATTGTAATTGAAACGACACACTGTTCACGTTTTTTTTTTTTAAATAATTCGATGAGTATTTTTTTTACACGCTCGAAGGACACATGGATGCGATTCTAAAATATGATCGACCCAAAATTCCAGCGCCTCCTCTCCTCTTCGGAATATGGCTATGTGGAACTCAAAGGAGACAGGGGCAATTATGAACGTGCCAGACAAACGGCGGTGACTATTGCAGATGTGTACAGTTGAAGAATCGGAAATTTGCAGTTCCACAGGTCTGCAATGATTTTTAGAAACTGTAATATAACCTGAGCTTGAGTAATGGCGTTGACTGTTTTATGGTTGTCACAATAAAAAATGAGCTCAGTAAAAACCGAATGGTCCACCGAAAACCTTGAACACGCCCACTGAAAGAATTATTTTCTGATTTTTCTAGATATGACTTATTCCTTATGTTACTGAATTTCTGGTTGTTGTTTCCAATTGCTGGCATTTTTAATGGGGAAATGAAATGGTGAGCGGAAGCTGTGAGTGTAGAAAGATGCAAAATTTCTTCAGCAATTCTGCACTTAGTTAAAAAAAATTCTGAAATTCCTTCAAAATTCTTTAATATGATTGATGATGAACCTCAGAACTTAAAATTAGATTTGTGTCACTGCTGTCGTCTTCAATTGCAGAATTAAATTTCTGAAATGGCTGCTGAACAGTTCGGAAAATAACTCTGCACTTGATAAAAAAAAAATCTGCAATCTGAAATTGCAGTTCTGGAATTCTGTAATTCCTGGTTGATCACACAGATCCCGAAGAGCGATGGCTCCGATACCAATGGAGTGTAAAAACTCTGGTAAACTTGATAAATATATATTATTATTGATGATAGATAAGAGATGATTACAATGAGGGATCACTGGCTTTAAATATAGCCTCAAGGTGTCCCTTGGTGAAGAGGCACAGATCTTTGATCATGCCCTTTCGCTAATAAAACCTAATATAACTATATCTAACTAATAATTAATAAAATATTCATAAATAGCTGGAGACCACATGATGACGTGAAAACGATATGATGACATAAGACATGACAATGGAGGAGCCCTAATAACCTCATGCTGTCCCAAACACCTTATGCATAGAAAAATTCTAGGACAATTACAAAGAAAAATAATTTTTGACATCTTGGAGGCATCCTATCATAATGAGTCCTATACCATCCTAAAGAGGATTTTTCCCTCTTTCTAACAAGCCCTAAATTTCCCTCAAACTCCTAGTAGTTATTGAGAACATGAATTTTTTAAGTTGAAATATATATATTTTATGGAAATGCAACTTATGATTAGACCCCATGTCGGCCATTTTCCCAAAAATTCACGTACTTTAAAATATGACAAACCACTATAAATATGAAGTTAAACTCATTCGGTTCAGTCAAGGAATTTTGATGATTATCTCAGAGAATTCGTTGAAGAAGACACCTAATTTGGTCAACAAGTTCAAAGATATCTACATGAGGGCGAGGAGCAAGAAAAAGTTATTTTGGGAAAATTATTTTCAGATAGTCTTGTGTTAAGGGTGGGGTTTATTGTAGGTTTCCATCATTACAGTGGATATCTTGTTGTAGCTCATATACCCTCAGTGCATTCTTGTTGTGGTTGGACCCATGTGCATATGTTTGTAGCTCAGGATTAAATCACAGTCATAAGACTTAGTGCATACTCCACAAACATGTGCTTACCCTTGGACCTGCAGTGATTTCTAAAGCTCGGACTCTTCTAAAACTTGGACATATGGACTCAGATTGGAACAGAATTCTATGTCTCAGACCCTTGGATCGGTAGTGATTCTCTCATTTCATATACACAGAACCGGTGCAATATTACTGCAATACTTTCCTTGCTCACTATAATTACCTTCAGACCATGTTCATTGTAATACATTGTTGAACCACAGTACCTTAGGACATTTGGACCCACTATAATATACATCCTTGATGCCCGGGTATAAGAAGGACTTCTTCACCACAGCGCTTGATTTTCACGTCCATTGTTGAGGACTAAACTCTCTACTAGAAGCTACTCTTAGCAACAAAGCTCGGACGCCACAATTACTTTTTGGGTTAGGCATTACACCTCTTATATATTAATGTTTTGGATCAGTGTAGTAAAACAAGACCAGTGGTGAATTTATAAGGATTGATCCTTTACATACATGTGTATTTCTATACTTTACCAGTGAAGGAGGAGATAACTAAAATGATAGCACACAGATACAGTCCAACACCTTGAGGTAATTGTGGTGCCATCATTAAGGCATATGCAGTCAATGGTGGAGGCCTAAATATTGAAGGACCCCGGACATTGAAAAGAGAAGAGATTGAATTTTGGATAGTGAATCATTAAGGCATTGCAGAAGCATTAAGGCATTGGGAAGTAAAGAGGCAATAAGATTTTGACAAGTGAATTTTTGTATATTGGAACTTTTGGAACAAGTTGAGAACTTGAGGATTTGTGGACACTGACAAATTGAAGGCTCAGCGTTTTGAAGACATATTTTTGAGAAGCCTTGACTAGCCTTAGATTTAATCTTGATACCATAATGAATTATTGAATTTCTCATGAAGTGACCTTGGGAATCTAGTTTGGTTTCCATGAAGAGCAGTGGAGACACTTTCATGAGAATGAAAGGTTTTCATTGATGAAGTGACTTGGACATTAAGAGAAGGCATTGTTGAAGACTTAGACATGGCTCATTGAAGAATATATTGGGAGTCATGAACAAACATCAAACTTATCTTGACGAATTGACGTTGAGGGTTGGAGCCTCATAAAGTCAAGGTTGGTGCCTTGGAAGATAGGGTTGGAGCCCTAGAGGATAGGAGTCCTCAAGAAACTAGGTTGGAGCCTGTACCAGAGATAGGATTGGAGCCTTATAGGTTGGTGCCTCAAAGTTAATAATGTTCGATCCTTGGGAAGTCAAAGGCAATGCTTGGAAAAATACATGTTGGAGCCTAGGAGATTGAATATCGGTGTCTTCATCTAGGTTTGGGGCCCTACACATATATTATACTTGATTTATTGTAAATAATAAATTAATAAATGTATTTATTCTTATTGTTCATTTTTTGTTCTAAATATAAGTGATCTAACTCGTAGAAATAACAATTGAAAATAAATATTGATTCACCACCCTCTCAGTATTTCTAACAATTGATATCATAGCCAATACCTTCACTCATAAGCCTAACAGCTTGAAGGTTGATCCGTAGAATACAAATGGAAAATCCAAGGAAGAAAGCCTCCCATCCTTCTAAATATGTCCCTTCCTCAACTGTGAAAACTGAATACAATCAAATTGGGAAAGCTCCATTTTTCAATGGAAACTTTGATGTATATAAGGTAAGAATGAGAAATTTCCTAATGGCTCAAGGCGTTGAATTATGGGAATCAGTGATTACTGAAAGCATGATGGAAGGAGAATCCAAGGAGTACAATGCAAGAGAAATGAAGGAAATCTTGAATGGGCTACTTGATCCTATAAAGGAAAAAATGGAAAAATGTTCATCAGCAAAAGACATGTGGGAAAAACTTCATGATCTTCACTCAAAAGGAGCATTGACCATGACTGCTAGTCAAGAAGATGATGGAAAAAAGAAGGAAATATATAACTCATTAAGGAAGTTGAAAACAACAGTGAAGACATCAAGGCCAAGGAATACCTAGAAGATGAAGAAAATAAATATGACTTTGAAGAAGATCTCTTGGAAAAGCTTGTAGTTTCCCTAGAAGAAATAAGCATTTTGAAAAAGGAGAATGAGGAGCTCAAGAAGAAATCACAAGATGGTGACCATGAACTTGAAAAGACAGGGAATGAAGTTAACCTATTCAATATTTAAGAAGACTTGCATATGGTGTCAAGAATAACAGAGGCAATGGATATCATCAAAGCATCCCAAGACAAAATGAATTTGGAAGTACATCAAGGCAATCTCCTCCTCCAAGTACCAAGTATATATTTTGGTTATTTTTATTCTTGTACAAATTTTGGGCACATGGAAAAATATTGTAGGGCATACCACAAGGATAAATATAATGGTCTCTGTCAATATCCTAGAAGCAATTTTGCAAGAAGAACTAATGTTTCCTCATTCGTGAATAAAATGGAATGTTTCAATTTCCATAAAATTTGACATATGGCTCGTAATTGTAACTTGGCTCTGGTCCCTAAACAAGATAAAACCATGAAAACCAAGACAAAGAAGAAAGTTACACAAGTATGGAGAAGGAAGAAAATTGGATCTGAAAGTATTTAGAACACTTCAGCCAACAACACATGTTCTTGATTTAATGAAGACGTCCTTGGAATATTTGGCATTCCAAGTGTTTGATGTTGAGACTCTTCCAAAAAGAAGACCACGCATACAGTTATGGGTATCTTTTGATCATTCTTTCAAAATATATCCATGAAAGGGCCCTATGAAATCCTTGATGAGTCATACATTGACAATCATCTTTTAATATATCATATCTCGGGAGAAACTCCATTGAAGGACATAATCCCTTCTTATCTGATGGACCATTGTTGAATATGTCATACATTAGATCAAAAATCAAGAAATCTTTCTTAAGCTAGAAGAGTTTATGCAAGCATGGGGAGTTGGTTCATCACATGAATAAATGCAAACACATATATCATGGACCACATCTCTAGAAGGAAGAGCACCATGATATGGGGAGCAACATACCTATGAATAACTATTATTGATGAAGAAAATATGATGAAGAGAAGAAACTTGATAGGGCCAGTACTTGGGCACCCTGTTTTCCATTGATGTCAAAGGGGGAGAGAATGTTAAAGGGAAAGATTATTTCCATAAATTTCAATATGGAAATGTTTGTGATGGAAAATTCCTATGATGTGTGATGTTTCCCTAAATTTCCATTCATCAGAATGCCCTAGATGTCCTCAACTAACCATGAATAACCACACCATACTTAATGACATATGATGTCATAGTTGAAGACATGACAGTGGAGACCTCACTTAAAGTACTTGATTACATATGATGACATGGTTGGAGATCACATGATGACATGAAAATGATATGATGGAATAATACATGACAATGGAGAAGCCCTAATGACCTCATGATGTCCAAAACACCTTATGCATAGAAATATTCAAGGATAGTTACAAAGAAAAATAATTTTTGACATCTTGGAGGCATCCTATCACAATGAGTCCTATACCATCTTAAAGAGGATTTTTCCCTCTTTCTAGCAAGCCCTCGCCCTCAAACTCCTAGTATTTATTGAGAAAATGAATTTTTTAAGTTGAAAAATATATATTTTATGGCAAGACGACCTATGATCAGCCCTCATCTCGGCCATTTTCCCCAACGGTCATGTCCTTTCAAGGATGAAAAACCACTATAAATATAATTTAAACTCATTCGGTTCAGTCAAGTAATTTCAGTTATTATATCAAATAATTCGGTGAAGAAGACATAGAATTTGTTCAACAAGTTCATAGATATCTATAGGAGGACGAGGAGCAAGAAAAAATTGTTTTATGCAAATTATTTTGAGACAGTCTTGTATTAAGGGTTTGGTTTCTTGCAGGCTTCCATCATTAGACTGGAGACCTTGTTGTATCTTAGATTACCCTTGGTGCATTCTTTTTGTGGCTGGACCCCTGTGCAGTTGTTTGTAGCTCAGGATTAAATCACAGTCATAATACTTAGTGCATACTCCACATACTTAGTGCATACTCCACAGACCTGTGCTTACCCTCGGACCTGTAGTAATTTATGAAGCTCAGACTCTTCTAAAACTCAGACCTATGGACTCAGATTGGAACAGAATTTTGTGGCTCGGACCCTTGGACCTGTAGTGATTTTCTCAATGAACATACACAGAACTAGTGTAGCATTACTGCAATACTTTCCTTGATCCCTTTAATTAACTTCGGATTGTGTTCACTGTAATACACTCTTGAACCACAGTGCCTCAGGACATTCAGAACCACTATAATATACATCCTTTAGGCTCAGGTATAAGAAGGAATTATTCACCACAGAGCTCGGTGATCATAGTCAATTTGGAGGACTAAACTCTCCACTAGAAGCTACACTTAGCAACAGAGCTCGGACACCACAATGATTTGTTGGGTTAATCATTACCCCTCATATATCTTAAGGTTTTGGATCAGTGGAATAAAACAAGACTAGTGATGAATTTCTAAGGCTCGTTCCTTTATATACATGTGTATATCTATACTAGACCAATGAAGGAGGATATATCTACAAGGATAACACACAGATACAATCCAACACCTTGAGGTAATTGTGGTGTCATCATCAAGGCATATGCAAAAAGTGGTGGAGGCCTAAAGATTGAAGGACCCTGGACATTGAACAAAGAAGATGTTGAAGCTTGCAAAGTGAATCATTAAGGCATTGAAGAAGCATTAAGGCATTGGGTAGTAAAGAGGCATTAATATTTTAACAAGTGAAGTTTTGGACATGTGAATTTTTGGACAGTGGAACTTTTGGAAAAAGTTGAGAACTTGAGGATCTGTGGACAGTGAAGAGTTTAAGGCTCGGCCTTTTGAAGACATCTTGTTTAGAATCCTTGACTAACCTTGGAGTTAATCTTGAAGACCATAATGCATTATTGAAGTCATCATGAAGTGACCGTGGAAATCTAGTTTGTGTTCGATGAAGAGAAATGGAGACACCTTCATGAGAAGAAAAGGTTGCCATTGATGAAGTGGCTTGGAGATTAAGTGAAGGCATTGTTGAATAAAAACGTGAATGCTTAGACAGGGCTCGTTGAAGAAGATATTGGGATTCGTGAACAAACATCAAACTTACCTTGACGAATTGAAGCTGAGGGTTGGAGCCTCATAAAGACAAGGTTTGTGCCTTGGAAGATAGGGTTGGAGCCATAGAGGATAGGATTACTCAAGAAACTAGGTTAGATCATGTACTAGAGATAGGTTTGGATCCCTAGAGGTTGGTGTGTTAAAGTTGACAAGGTTGGAGCCTTGGGAAGTCCAATTCGGTGCGTGGAAAAATACAAGCTGGAGCCTAGGAGATTGAAGATTGGTTTCTTCATCCAGGGTTGGAGCCCTACACATATATTGTACATGATTTATTGTAACAAATAAATTAATAAAATTATTTATTCTTATTGGTCATTTTTTGTTCTAAATATAAGTGATCTAACTGGTAAAAATAACAATTGAAAATAAGTACTTATTCACCCCCTCTCAGTATTTCCAACATTACAATGGAGTGTCAATATCTCTATCCTAGACATGTTTCATAGCTCTTGAGTGGTCGGCCTTGATTATGGTTATTTTGAGTAGGCTATGACCAAGTGCCACTTAACATCGTAGCCCCTTTCATCATAAAATTTTCAAATATCATTTCCACCAGAGTTACAAGATCTAAACCCTCTAGTATCCTAACCTCCAAGATACTTTCCATGTGGTGTCTTTACAGAACTAGGTGCTAAGGTATACTTTATGCCCTTGGTCCTTTTGATCCCCACAACCAAATGCCAGTCATGTCATAGCTCCAAAAATCGGATCGAAACTTTCCCATAAAACAAATGGACAGGAGTTACAAAAATCCAGATACTTTATGCCATTGGTCCTTTGGATCCCCACAACCAAACGCCAGTCATGTCATAGCTCCAAACATCGAATTGAAACTTTCCCATAAAACAAATGGACAGGAGTTACAAAACTCCAACCTATGAAATTCAAACCTCTGAGATGACATCATGTTGATGTCATCATCTCCACGTGGCACCTCTTTAGTGGTGACACGTTTCATACTGATTTTCTCCATTAGGCCACCTAAAACTGTCAAAATTGACGGCCATGTTTCCTCCCTACTTCCACGTCAAGTTGATTTCATCTTCCTTGTCAACTTCTCATGGCCAATCATTTGTTTCAATGTGTCCTATTAGAGGAGAGAGAGAGGGTCCTAGGTTCTTTGGTTTTGCATGTGATTTCCTTTGTAAATATCCTCCTCGAAACATCAATGTTTATAAAAGAATTTAGTTGTTAATGAGTTACCAAACTTCGAGGCTCTGAAATCTCTAGGTTTTGATATCAGCCTGTTATGAGGTCCGACCTCCCGAAATTTGGGGTTCATTGTTTAGACCTTCCAATATTGGGCTCAGATATGACCAACCTTCGAATATCGGGTTCTGATATGTCTCTTGTGCCAGTATTATCCAATATCCAACGTTTCGATGATCGGATCCCGAAATTTCGGCTTTCCCTTTCATCTTTCAAATTTAGCTTCTGAATTCCAGCTTTCCCTTTCGTCTTTGGTTTCGGATTTTGGATTTTTTCCTTCCCTTTAAGCAACCTAGTCTGCACCTGTCTTCCTCTGTACCTAGAATAAAAATAGGACCATTTGACACAAACGCAAGATGATATTATAGGTAACAACATCGGCTCCAATTGGGTACAGTTCCTTGCTGGCAAGTTGTTGAGAACCTGCATACTAGTAGCCATCACCATTGGAATGGATTCAAAAATATATTGAATCTGTAATACTAGAAAATATCCCCAGAACTTTATTTTTTGGGAGTCCTCTCATAAAACCCGAAATGCAAAACTATAACTTCCAAAAACTAGAAATTAAATGCTCACCTAGTGAGCTTATTTATGTACATATCCTACCTATGAGTAGGGCTCAATTCACCCAAGTGAAGTCAAGCATCCAATGATACCATCCCAGCATCTGAGTACTAGACCTTATGCGTTTATGTTGTTGGGATTCACGAATCAAAATAGGCATGCACCATGTCAAATTTTTAGGTAAAACATTTAATACATAAACAGTTTGGAGGTTTCTGTGGTGTAGATTTTGAGATAGAGGGCTCGGAATATCCACAGTATTCATTTTTACATCTACGTTTCGAGTCTAGAACAAGACTCATCCTCAGGAAAAAAGCTACTAAGAAGAGAATCAATCAAGGTACATAAATATAGGATGTACAAATGAGGGGAAGAGTAGAGTCGACCAGCACAATACAAGAATTAATTTAAATTTATTTATTATTAAAAAAAATTATATATATATATATAATAAAATTTATTTAATTTTATTAAATTATTATTTAATTAATTAATTTCTAAATGGATCTGATTTTTTAGATTGGATTTAATGTTTAAAAAAGAGATCATACATATTAATAAAATTAATTTTTATGCTAATAGCTCTATTTATATTAATAATTACAATTTTAAATTTACATATTATTAGTATTAATTATACCAGTATTAGCAATGTTAATAATTGCTTACATTAATGAAAAAATTAATATTAATAATAATAGGGTGGAATCTGAATTAATTAAATTATTTGAAAAGAGATAATGAGGGTGTGTGAGAGGTCTAATTAATGAATCCATATTACTAATATCAATTATACTATTAACTAGTAATAGATTAACCTATTACTCATAATATTTATTGATTAATACTAATAATAAGGTTTAAATATTTTCCTTTTTTCCTTTTTTATGGAAATATATCTAGATGTGTTAATTAATATAATATGAAAGATTTGAAATATTAATTATTACAAAAGGTTAAGTTAATAAATGTATGTTTTTAGAGGGTTGTTATTAAAAATAAGAATAAAATGGTGATGAGGATACGGAATGAAGTGAAGGGGGAATGGAGAAAAGGAAAGAGATGAAGGAAAGTCATGAGAAATTTAGAAGAGGAGGTAATGAACAATGTGAAGGGGGAGGGAGGAGGATTATGTGCAACTTGTAGTAAGGGATATGATAGGGAAATATGATAAATTGATAATGACGATGCAATGATGAAAGGTGAAAGCAGAGGGGAAAAAGGAAACAAATGGGTTGAGGAGGCTTATTGGGAAGGTTTTTTATTTCATAGAGCAAGGAATAACGGGGATCGAATTTATTCTAACCTCCAAACCCCCATCCCTATTGAGGTTGTGAGGAGGTTTGATGATTTCAAGGGCTTCATGAACTTTACACTTGAAATGATGTTTTTCATTGGAAATGACCACGGTGTCTTCTAGACATATGTGGTGATAGGTTTTATTGGAGTTTTATGCCAAAGTTGAGGTTCTAATTCTTCCATTTCTGATGTCAGCACCATGTTCTTTAAGCCTAGTCTTGAAAGTCCTGCATGTTTCTCCAATATTTCAATCCCTGCAAGACCATTTAATTTTGTACACACCTTTTTTTTGGATGTGCTTAGGGTTGTCTCTAACAGATTTCATCCTTTGTTTGATGGTCATTAGAGGCTTGAAAGAGGTTCTAATGTCCTTCTTACCCATAACCTTAGCTATCTTGTTAGTGACTCCCTGAATATATGGAAGATATGCTTTTGCAGTTGGGGAATTATCAGGTGAATTTATTTTATTTATGGATCTGTCCCTTTGAATTGCTTTGATGATGTCCTTATTTTTATACCCAAAGTCTATGAATTCCTTTCTTAAGTATTCAATTTCTTCTTCAACATGATTTTCGTCGGATATTCTTAAATCTCGTGTGAAAAGAGTCATAAAAACCCCCATCTTTTGGGCGGGGTAATGGTGTGAATCGGCGTGAAGGTAATTGTCAATATGCGCTTTCCTTCTAAACACCTTGTGTCCAATAGATCCATATATATTTCTTATGAGGATAATGTCAAGGAATGGGATGCATTTGTTGTCCTCTCCTTCCATTGTAAATTGGATATCTTTGGATATGCTATTAAGGTGGTCTAGGAATATTTTTAGCTCCTCATCACCATGTGGCCAATTGACATTGTTATCATCTACAAACCTAATCCAAAATTTAGGTTTCAATGGGTAAGTATCGAGATCTTTCTTTTCAAATTTATCCATGAAGAGGTTAGCCACTGTATGAGATAGTGGAGATCCCATAGCTACTCCAAATTTTTGTTCAATTCTCCTTGGAAGGTAAACAAAGTGGAGCGGAGACATATTTCAGCAAGATTTGCAGTCTAGGGGTCTGCGACTTCTTTCACTACATGGACATCTTCTTCTAAAGGGATTTTAGTAAAGAGTTGGACAACATAAAAAATAACAATATTTTCACCAGGATCTAGCCTTGCTTTATTAATGAATTTTACATAGTGATTGGAGTCTTTGATGAATGAGTTGGTTCTACTGACTAGAGGGGCGAGGGTGCTAGCCACAAATTTTTCTAATTCATATGTTGGTGCCCAGATAGTATTAACAATAGGCCTAAGAGGAGCACCAGATTTGTGAATTATAGGGCCACCATAAATGCAGGGTGTGATTTCATTATCTGGTGATAGGCGTTTTTTAAATTTTTCATCGAGATTGGATTCCTTAATTGATTTTTTTACAATTTTTATAATCTTGGAAATAGGGTTCTCTTTGAATTTTTTATAGCTACCGTTGTTATGGAGGTGGTTTCTCATTTTATTTATGTACTCTTCTTTATCCATAACCATTGTAGCCCCTTCTTTGTCTACTTTTAGGATTACAATGTTATCATTACATCTTAGGTTTTTTAGGGCTCTTAATTTCTCATTACTCAAATTTCTTTTTGGAGGTATGATTTTCTTAGAATGATGGCACATTCTTGTCTCACAAGTTCTTTTTCTTCATTGCCAAGAGACTTGATTCCATCCTCAATGTTGCAAATTATTTCCTCTTTTGGAATGTGATTGGGGCCATAGCGAAAATAAGCCCCTTGCCTAGAATTTTTGTTGTAAGGCAATAGTGAGGCAGGTGAAGAGAGTTGAGAGGGGGGTATCCATCCACCATACTTAATACTCACCTTATTTCGGGCACAAAAAAACCTCTCCTTTTAGTCAAGACAGCTTAACACTTCCTCAACGTCGAGCTCTGCGCCTTAAAGAGCTATTAGGGATGGTTAATATAACTTCAGGTGATTAACATTAATCACATTGTGAATGCCCAATTGAGAAGGTAAATCCAGCTGATAAGCATTGTCATTTATTTGTTGTAGGATGGTATATGGACCATGGCGAATTGGCTTGAGCTTATGATGCTGCTAGCCTTTGAAGCACTGCTTGTCCATGTATAACTAGACTTTCTATCTGACCTGGAACTGCACTAGGATGTGATGGCAATCCTGAAGTGATTTATAACGTGCTTGAGATTCTGCTAGAGCTGCTGCGACCTGTGAATGGATGTGAGCAATTTTCTGCACAAATGAGGAGGGCCTATGTTGTTCACGTTGCTGGTGTGGCGAAGCAGGAGGTAGAAGTGTGACAGGCAATTCATAAGGAGGAAAAGGCTAATAGCCAAAGCATGTTTCGAAGGGAGAATAACTAGATGAGACATTAACTGCCCTGTTGTAGCTATGATGGAGTACATGTAAGTATGTATCCCATTGCGTGTGCCTGTTGTATGATATTAAGAGTGCATGTACTAGGATACAATTAAATACCTCAGTTTGGTCGTCCATTTTTGGGTGAAATGTCGTAGATAAACTCAGCTGACACCCCAATAACTACCAAATAGATTTCCAAAAAGTGATTAGGAAACAAAAGCATGAATCTGAGTTCTGGCCTGTGTGTTAACAGTCCTCCCTGTGGAGTCGCCATGTGTTTACTCTAGTGATATCAGGGGGGTGGAGGCATGAAATATTCTATGGCAAGAAAGAAAGAAACGAACCTAAGAATGAATAATATCTGAGTTGCTCTGCTCTCAGTCTCAACCAAGGCTAGAACCTCCGGGTACTATAGCGGCACGCGTGAGGTGCACTACATCAACGGCTCACCACCTCACCGAAGTCAGGCTCACCTCAAACCTTACTTATCTATAATGTTATATCAGCATGTGAAAAGACCTCACTGGCGCACAAAGACCCGTACACAATGAAGTGATCTCACTCGTAGGGGTAGGGCCCTATCCGTATGATGGAAATCAATATGTGCCCAACATTCAAACATTCAATAATGAATCCACTAGCACTCATGGTCTTCCAGCCAGACCACAAAAAATGTAGGTAGTTAGCAGGCTCAGAGGAAGCACCGAAAGCGCTACTTATCACTCCTGCCACTCCTCAGCATCCACCATTCTCTCCCTCAAGTACGGAAAGTTTATGAATGAGGCAGAAAGCAAGTGAGGGTTCAGAAAAACATGCACAAGTTTGTTTATTCAATATAATCGATAACGTGACGTGACATTACATAAAAGTATATAGATTTGCCTATATCAATAGGAGAAGGCAGCCTCAAGGGACTGAGCCTTCATAAGTAAGTGGATCCTATGTTCCACCTTCAATTTGTGGATGACGCAATGCTTCTAGGATCACCCTCAGCCAAGGAAGCCAAAAAGAAATCTGAAATGAGTGGGAAGCTCAATAGGCAAAGGTGGCCTTTTCAATGAAGGTGGTAAATTTGAGAGGGAGAAGGTGGCACCTAAAGGTGGCGTATGGAGAGGGTAAACTGTAGAGTGAAAGGGTGGAAGTGATGATAGGCCCGGAGGGACTCGACTGAGGTTACGAGGTCGAGGAGCTTGCTCTCTTTTATTGGGGGGAGGGGGTGAGGGTGAGCCAATCGAACTCTCAACAACAAGCCCGAAGGGTGCGTCAACACGCTCGACTAAAAAGCCCGATTTATTGCTCACCTTCCCTAAAAAGGTGAGGCCTGGTAGGGTGAGGTAATGAACTCTCGACTAAAAGAAGAGGGACTCGGCCGAGGTTACGAGGTCGAGGAGAGCTTACGAACCCACTCTCCCGACCAAAGAAGGGCCGCCATTGGCCCCAATAACAGAGAGGGATAGAAGGTAGATCCAACAGAAAATCCATAAACTGACTACTTGTCTAGTAGTTATTTATATACAACTTAAGATGGTCTTCACTTCAGGAACTAGATGGACTAAGTAGTACAAATCTTCTTATCCGATGAGAATCTTCCTCTCCGATAGATATATTACTCTCTGAAGCTCACACAGAGTCATTTCACCTAATACAATTTAAATAAATAATATATGCATCATGAGTGAACTCTGTTAGACCATGTGAATAAGCTCCCAAACAAGAGGCAAGTAAGAGAGAAATAAAGTGTCCAGCAGTTAGGGCTAAGACTGAAGCTAGTCTACCAATTCATAGGGAGCTCTATAGCTTAATAAGACTAAGGCTAGTGTGTGTCCGGCTGTAGAGACTAAGGCTTTTTCTCTTAAGGCTTGTTTCCCGTAGGACCAAGGCAAGATGGCTAAGTGGACTAAGGCTAGTAATAATTGATATGATGGATCTATTTAGAATCAATCTATACATCACAGATATTTACATAAGATACTCACATATATACGTGATACAGGCATAGATACGTTAGACTCACATATCAAAGTGAGACTCACATATAACTTTGATGAGAGCTGATTTGTGATTCACTCTAACTCCGACGAGAGAGATTGATATATTTCCGTTCACTCCGATGAGAGAGATTATTTTAATCTTACTCTCTGAAGAGCTCTTCCTCTCCGAGACTTGTCTATTAGTTATGTCTCTTCAGCTTAAGATGATCTTCAGCCCAATGGACGAGACTCTATCTTAAATTCTTGTTTCTATGGAGACCAAGGCAAGACACCTATCATACCTATCAATATGATGGAAAATTCAGGAAAGAAAGGTGGCCTATCGAGTCCTCATATGCTCATTGAAAGCTAACTGAATGGGTCACGGTCGAGGGGGCAAACAGAAAGGGGGGAAGTCAAAGGGAATGTAGTAAGGCAAGGTTCGGTCATCAGAGGTATCATAGGACTGAGTTTCAGGAGGTTCAAAAGTATATTCCCACTAAGGCTGTAGATATGATACCTAGTTTACCAAGGAGGTTTCCAAGGCGGAGGTCTGATGCATAGGTTTGAAAAGACAAGTCCAAAGGCAGTAGGTCTGGGGTTACCAAGTCTAGTCCCACGCAAGGAGGTAATACGCAGAGGTTATAGATAGAGGTGTATTGGCTTGAACATAAAGGGTATACATGAACACCTCCTATCCTGCCACCATTGGTTCACATATTCGCATTTGTTATTTGCACCAGGCATGGAGTAGAAAGGTCGTTTTGACCCACCTCACTCACACACTTAGGTTCTGTCTGCGACCTTCCAACGGAAAACTTAAAGCGGAAGGCAAGGGGTAGTAAGGCGAGTATCAATCATCATAGGGTAAGTCTATCAAGGATCGGTCATAAGTCAAGGGTAAGAATTAAGTCGAGGTCAGAGGTCAGAGGCATAGGTTTTCAAGGCTGAGGTCAGAGGCATAGGTTTCAGAGTTCATTCCAAAGGCAGTATAGAGGTGAATTCTTAGTTTCTAGTTCGGAGAGTAAGTTGAGGCAGGAAGGCAAGGTCATAAGTCGAGGAGGTTAGTAAGGCAAGGTGATTGCGTGTGGGTATTGAGCACAGTCCTCCTCATCCATCATCATGGGAGCTTTGATTAGAATATGAGACCTATATGTATGCCTATTCATTCATACTGAGATATTACACTGTATAGGGCACTAATTATGGATATAATGGTAATGAATCTACATAACTAAGCTCAGCTGTAATGATGATACCTTTCTTCAACTGGTTCGATTACAGTCAATCCACATAATGATTCCAGCTGTATTAGACATATATCTATAGATGTAAGCTGTGTTCCTTATTGCTCCTATCTAATCCATGTATTGACCTTAATCATTGCTTATATTAGGGATAATACGTGTGATGAGAGTGGTACTAATTCCATTATATCTGGGAAAGCTTACTAGTATGGATTGGTATCAAATGATTACTATATGCTATTACTTGCTTTAGGGGTAAACTCTATAACCTTATTAGTATCATTACCATTAAGATCATTTGTATCATAGCTAATGTAAACTCGTCTATTATTAGTACAATTCCAGTCATTCTATCTAATGAACCACACTCAAGTATGTCGCATATACGATTCCCTTTAGTTCATCATATCATATGATTCACACAGCTAATATAATACTTCAACTTGGTTGTTTTTGGTTGTGTATAAGTAATCCCATGGATATCATAGTATAAGCATAACCATAATTAGGCAATAGAGTATTTGAAATGAATGAGATATAGATACCACTTCCGAGTATAAGAACATGATAGCTCGATGACTGGTAAGGAATAATAGATAGCAATGGACTTACTACGATAGGTGGTATGATATAAGCTGGTTGTTACATATTAGGTAATATCACATCATATAAGCTCATAGGGTAATCAAGCTAGATCATGTGCGATGCTCTGTGTTCTTTCATGCCCATACTACCACTTGTTACTAGCAAGTATAGCTTACATAGTACCAATCCCGTATGTTCCTTATCTTATACAACTTGGAATCCATAAGAGGTTGTACAGCTTAACATGAGATGAGTTCTTACATTAGTCATGTTGTGTTCTCCATATGCGTGAATGCCATTGATATTTAACAGGTATACTTACTGCTCTAAAAGGATCTGTGTTTCAACCCCATGTATTCCATTATGTGAAAGAGTGTGTATGATATGTTCAAGCTTTCATCTTATTTATAACACTAACAAGCTGTAGATTACGTTACTGATGTTCTATACTGGTTAGGTTCCATAGATCAGCATGATGATTATTTCATTACACTGGTATGTCGATCATAGGGGAATAAAATACAATAAGATCAAGATGTTACATTACCTCTGCTCTCATTGTTACTAAGGTCACCATATTAGGGAAACACAGAAGCTCACTACATAGGACATAGCTCATAGGTCTCTCATATTCATACGAGAAGCACATGGAATCTGTACTAGTAACTCCATTGTATCAGTTTAGAGTACTATTATATCGAGTGTGATTGATTATGGAATATGTATTACTGTTTACATAACGTGTATACTCTGTTTCTTTATATAAACCTTTGTTAACTATAGTTGTGATAGTACTATTCCACTTACTTGTAAACAGTCATAGTCAATATTACGTGAATAGCTTACGTGATTGGAACTAGTGTGTAAATGGTTACAAGCTTATAACGAGCTAAGCTTAGTTTACACGTATTGGAAGATGGAATGAATGAAACCCATTATAACAGTGTTCAGCTTAGGACATAGGTTAAGTACAACCACCGTGTCTAAGGTTACAACATTGAGATTACAAAGCATTCAACTTATACCATCTACTGGAGTAGTGATTCCATTGAATACAAGCTTCATTAGTGAATCTCATCATGCCGAGTAATAGGTAAAGCTATTCCCATATAGGCTCTAGTTTCAGCATGTACCATACACTCTGTAATCAAGCGCTTCATTGATTAGGGATATGCTCATGACCGAGGATGACCGTAACAAGCATGTATTAGTTAGAGATAAGCAAGTGGTTATTATGTATAAGTGATCTCATAATATAGGTAAACTAGCTAGTACTAATCACGAGCTTCTTGTTCCACTACTGTTAGGATAAAGCTAATGGTCTAATCCCTTTGGATCCCATTGATTTACTGTGATTTCATACGTGTTAAAAAAGCATTACAAGGAGTTATGTATACAAGCTATGAACACCATTCATGTTATACTGCTCATTAGAGCAGAGCACATATGACTAATCCCATAAGTAAGTTGATTCACTAGTATGACTAATCACCTTTTTCTGTAATCATTACACATATGACTAAAAGCTTCCATGTAAAGGTTCAAGCACGTTACCAATACGACCTACTAGTATTCAACCTTATTAGGATACCAGTAATCACAACTCTTATAACTAACCTGGATAATAAGTAGAGCATTACTCTTATCTATGGCATTTCAAGCATAGTTTACATATATTGATCCTTATCAGAATGTTTAAGTAGCTTTCTTGTTTCCACAAACCAGAGTAGTGGTCATAAAATACAAGGTTACATTGTTATTACCTTGATACTTGAATATGTACCTAAGCTAAGTTGTTTGGTTACTTACTATACCATTGCTTTCATTCCAACTCTATAAGTAGTCTATAAACTAAAACCTTATCACTATAGCATAATCAGTGTCATTAGTAACCTTCTAGCTTAATTACCTCTGGGAGAGGAATAATGGCTCACTCGACAACCCCACCCCAATCCCCCGAAGCCGCTTTTCCTTGCTCTCGGACATTTATGAATGGAAATTGAGGTAATTTGGAATGGATAGGAACAACTCTCTTTTGGGGGAGGGGCCCCAAAAGAGAGGAACTCGAAGAACTAAAGGCTGCCATCGACTCGACCGAGGTTACGAGGTCAAGGGACTCACTATTCATATGGTGAGGCCCAGTAGGGTGAGGGTGAGCTTGCCGAACTCTCGACAAAGGAGAGGTAACGTGTGAGGAGACGAACAACTCTCTTTTGGGGGAGGGGCCCCAAAAGAGAGGAACGCGAAGAAAACAAGGCCGCCATCGATTTCTTGCTCACCTGACCTAAGAAAGGTGAGGCCTGGAGGGACAAAGTCACTCACTAGTCATATGGTGAGGGATTTCTCTCTCTATTTCCTAAAAAATAGAGGTCTGTAGGGTGAGGTAACGAACTCTCAACTAAAAGAAGAGGGACTCGACTGAGGTTACGAAGTTGAGGGACTCGATTGAGGTGTTACGAGGTTGAGGGACTCGGCCAAGGTTACGAGGTCGAGGAATTTCTTGCTTGCTCGACAAAAGGCCCAAAGGGTGAGCTTGCCGAACTCTCGACAGTAGGCCGCCATCGACTCGGCCGAGGTTACGAGGTCGAGGAGAGCAAGGGTTGATGGACGTATTCCCATTCCCCTCTACAAGATCAAATTGTATCTGGCACTAACAGCTAGCTCCTGGTCTGGCAGATTCCCATTCCACAGATGGTCTAGGGCAGCTCCCTAAAGAGAAAGTATGTAAGGTGTATTCCCAAGGTAAGGTTTAATGAACTGATTCCCAGTTGCACAATTGCATGGAATCTAATCTGGATACAGGTGTTGTAGCATTTCCTCAAGCTTGGAAGACCATCCATATGGTGCTAGGGCAACTCTCTAAAGAGAAAGTATGTCTAGCAGGTGGTAGTATTCACCTGGGTTTCTAGGCGGTATTTATATTCAGGGTAAGGGCTTAACTCAAATTCGCAGCTGTAGGCAGGGTCTACATGAGGTTGTCTTTGGGTGGTAGCTGCATGGTAAGGCTTCCTAATGAGCATCCCCAAGGCAATTCCCATATTGTTGAAGTGCGAAAATCTCTGCTTCAAACATTGGGGAAAACCACCCGGTCGGGACCTTAAGACAGCTCCTTTTCCGTTTGGGATGGTGGCTCCGACTGGATTTAAAGGACCAGTTTCCTTATAACTGAGTGGATTGGATTGGATGGGTGGAAACGGGACTAAATTAACAGAAATAAAACTATCTAATCTAAGCTAAATACTGATAAAGAAATTCTAATACTAACCCGGGTAATTATATGTGAATACAGCTTGAGATTGTTTCAATCTAATAATAACCATGAAAATGTATTATTAATAAAATTGAAATATGCAGAAACAAATAAAGATAACTCTGTTTAAGAAATTAAATAGAGTTATATTAACATATTGCATTCATCATGTATACCATTTATATATGCTTATAAAAGATAACATTTCAATTATACTCAGAAATGATATATAAAAGGAAACGTTATGAAAACCAAATATATAAATGATAGCAAATTCTTCAAACGAATACCATATAACAAAGAAAATCAACAGTGAACAGATAGAAATACCTCATTCATCTTGAAGGCTGTCAAATGAAATGTGATACTCTGATCCAGTAACTCCGATGTAAAATTAAATCCAAAGGTACAGAAATGCAACACTTCAAAGATAATTTCAGCACAAAAATCACCAGATGTGATCCTTCATAAAATATAATAAGGAATGGAGTACAGAAATGTTAGCTCCAAGTCCAAAAAATATTACAACTTCGGATCCCTCTCTAAATGCATGAGAGGGATTTAAATAAGAAATTACATAACAAAATCCTACTACTACTACTACAATCTATCAAATTAAAAACTGAAAGGCTATCTTAAATGAAACTGATTCATTGTTTTTCTCTCTCGCTTGATGAAGCCAAGTTGCAAATCTTCAACATATCTTGGAGTCTCGGTGGATGACTCATCTCGGAATGCAGCTGTCCGGCATAGGTGGCATCGGAAAATTCTGGAATTAAACAATCAACGGCATTTGAAAGGAATTTGATAGCCATTTTTTGATTGTTTGGTTTGATTAAATGAGTCCACATACTGTCCCAGGATATTGTTTGAAGTTTGTTGATTTGTTGAATTTTCTTCTCCATTTCTTCTCTCCATCTGTTTTCAGTTTCTTTTACTTTTGGCAAACTGCCAGGAACACAGTCTGAAATGAGATTGATTGAGTATAAGCTGTCATTTATGAATTGCGTGATATTATTCATCATACTCCTGGCCCTTGATATTGCTCTCTCAGCTTTCATTATTTGATGTTCCCATTATGTAAACAAGACTTCTTTGTGTCTTTCCTCTATTCTAGGAAGATTGGCTTCTTTTCCTTTTTCTGTATCTTGCCAATTGAGAAATTCGGAAATCTTTTCATCAGCATCATCTATTTCTTGTCTGAGAGTAATAACATTTTGGATCAAGGATGAGGTAATATCACAAAAAGGTTCTGCCTGTGATAGCTTTGCACAAAATTCATTCAATTGCTGAGACAATAGTTTATTAGCCTCAAGGGCTTCTGATTTGAATTCACTTAACTTCGAGAAATCTTTAAACTTATCCAAAGTTGTTTGAAATTCCTTTTCTTGTACCATCTTTGCATTTTTCTCATTTTGTAACAGACTTTGTAACTTGGAAATTTCTTCATTAAGTTGTTGTTGTTTACCTAAGAGCTGCTCATCAACTTTCTTCTTTTCTTCAGCAAGCTGTTTTTCCAATTCTTTGGACCTGAGTGTCTGATTTTGTAGTTGTTGTTGCAATTGGGTAATTTGTTGCTGACTTTCCTTAGCTTGCTCTTCAAGTGAAGCTATGTGGAGATCTTTCTGAGTTATCATCTGAGAAACTTCTACAACTTTATCCACTGTCGCAGCACTATAAGCTCCTGCATACTGGGACAATTTTGTGAGGTCTTCGGATGGATTCACCTCATTGTTTTTGTAAACAATATTCATAAACTCTTCCGATGGAGTAGAAAACATGTCCTGCTCTGTCTTTCTTCTTTTTCTTTGTCTTCTAACAACAGCCTTATGTTTGGGGCTGTAAAATACATCTAAAGGAGGGATCTCCTCGACCTTCAATACAATCTGCCCTGTCGGATGTTCAGGAATGATTTCAACATCCTGCTCTATTTGTTCTTTATATTTATCTTGCAATCCCAGCTGTTGAGCGAATTGATCATATTGTTTCAATAACTGAGAAGAAACATTAAGATCAGCAGAAACTATAATCTCCTTAGTTGTTTCTTTTCCTTTTTCTGTATCTGTGTTCTGCTCAATGGTTTTGCCATCCGATCCACCTTTTTGATTATGCACATCATCATTGGTACTTGTGCATTTTTCTGTTGTTTGAGCAGTAGACTGCTGACCAGTATTTTGATCGGATTTATCATCAGTATTTCCCTTTTGGGCATCAGGCTTGCCAACATCGACCACCTTTTGAGTATGTACAGTTGGCTGGTTAACAGCCGATTGTGTAATGAATTTGCCAGTAGATGTTTCCACTGGCGTTTTGCTAGATGTACCTTCTGTCTCTGACCCTTGTGTTGGAATTCTTAATTGGTCCAGAGGAACTCTTAACAATCTCTGGCTTCTGAATAACAAAAATTTATTCATTTCCTCCTTTTGAAATTTAGACTTGGCTAAGTCATAAATTTTAGGGAAATTATCCAAAGAAACAAACAAATCATCAAACGGATCTGGCTCATGCTCAAATCGAGCAATTGAAACTGAAGCAGTAACATTAAATGCTATCTGTCTTGGATCATATTGTCTTCCAAGAATGGTTGCAAATTTACAACCTTTTATCTTGGAGACTTCTTTTTCAGCATGCTTGAAATCATTTAAGGTAAACTGACCACAATTGAGTGGGAATTGAGGCCACATTCTTTTCTTACTGTTATTCAAAGACCTAGATATTCCTTCAGCTGTTAATTGATAGGAAATTTCTTGAGCAAGAAGTTTGTCTGGCACAAAAAGAGGAAGAACATGTGGTTCCACAATACTACCAAAAACCCTGATGTATGTAAATTTCTCCTCCCCAAACCAATCTCCTATTGCAGATAAGTCGGCCTTAGCTTTATCAGAGAATCTAGGAGGGAAGCGATTAAAAATGGTTTTGAAAACAGGGATAAGGAAACCATGGCAGATCCTATATACATTATCTTGGAAATGAACCTTCCAAAGCAGTTTATGATAAATATGAATTGGGGTAGGGTCTTTGGGAGTCCATTTCCATCCAAATAAGGGAAACTCGGAATTAAAACAAAGAGCATCAAGAATATGCGCAAAAGAAAAAGGGAGTGGAATTTCCAGCGTTTTTTTCTTGTCTGTACTCAAGTATCCTATTGGCCATTCTATCAGAAAGAATAACAGCCCAATCCATGATGTCGGAATTGATAGCAGCTAGGATTAATGGGACCATTTGTATAGAAAACCTAGCTGAATTATCATTTCCAAATAATCTACACATCATGGCAGCGACATAGCAATACAGAGGTAAAAGGGAATCTACAGAATACATACCGGACGCTTCATTTCGGTGCTTCTCTGGATTTTTCTTCCAATCTCTGATAGGGTCAGATTGGACTTTGTTATTATCAGCAAAAGTCTTTGATAAACTCCTTGTTATACACCTTCTGCGGGTCTGGAAGGTGATACATTGCCTTTAGGTCTTCTGCTTTAAACGAGCCAAAAGACACTCCAGATGCTGAGACAAACGTTCTGTCTTGTATCTTCACACTGTCAATAACCCATCGAACTGCATCATAATAAGGCATAATGCTCGCTCTGGCTGCAATTCGATGCAAAAATGAATTTGCAAGTGATTTTTCAGTGATCTCAGAGTCGGAATTTGAGCTATCTTCGTCTGGAACCGATGCCTTTTCCATTGTGACCTTGGGGTTTTCTCTTTCTAATAGGTTGTAGACTCCTTCCCACGTCATACTCCCAAGCCCCTGGCATGATGTATCTGTGACTAATCTTAGTTTTGTGGGATTTTCTTTTGAAACCGTAGGAGTCTCAACAAACTTAACTGGAACAACAGTCTTGTTTCTTCTCGCTCTCTTCGACATTTCTGCGTTTGCTATTGCTTCCCTTTGTCTGTGAATGAAAGGGCTTAGTGTTCTTTGGCTCTGCAAGACAATAAACTCTCAGTCGTGACAAACAAGCAACTCAAACGGGATGATTTATGAACTTATGATTTTTATTTATTTATTTCGTATACCGCGTAAATGCTCCTTTTGGGTCACACTCACGTATTAAAAAACAAATCATTAACAATATTCATTTGATTTGTTATTGAATGCCCTCGTACAAACTGAGATTTGGCGCTTGTGAAATATTAAAATATTCATCCCTTCTGAACTTTTCGCATGTAATAAATGACATTTATCAATCGCATCGAAAGTTTTCGAATGGCACATAAACATCACAATAAGTTTTTCTCGATTGGCCGATTCCGATTGAAAACTTTTCCGATTTCTAATGGTGGGGTCTACCATATAAGATTTTAAACGAACAAATGTTTGATTTTCTTTTGAAAGCGTTTATTGTAATAACGCGCGTCGGATCGGGGAATTTTAATTGACCGTAAAGAGTTTATTAAAGAATATCCCGATTATTCGATTGCGACTGGACGCATCGCATCGGAAGTTATATAAATAAACAATTTAAACTCTTAGCGATTGAAGATTTCCGATCGAACTAATCGCATCGAAGGATTTGAAATAAGTATATGAAACTTCTTTTAAGGGTTTTCTCCGATTCTCCGATTGCGATTGGACTTTTAAACTTGATTTGTTTTTTTATGATAAGGCCTTCTATATTGGATCGGATCATAAGTTTTGAATGTTGTATTTGTTTAGCAAAAAAAAGATGAGTTTTTTCAAAACAATGAATTTTTATTTCTAAGTCTTTTATTTCTATAAAAAGAGAAAGGGACCCTATTTCTAAATGAATTTTATTTCTAAAATTTTAAGAAAAAATGGAGGGTTGTTGTATAGTACATAAGGTATTAAAGTTGTGTCGCTCCAAAGCGCTAATGTTCTAGGGCCGGTAAAGGTAAGTCTGTCTGGCGGGTGTCTGGTGTCCATCCATGACCCAAGGGAGTGTTAATGGCATACTTGGGTACTAGTCGTATTCCTGAGGTTTGTGGTTCCTGCATGCTCCTAGGTGAAGGTGGTGGTAAGATATGGGTAAGGTATAGCATCGCCTCCCGATCCCACAGCGTCTAGGTGGTACCAACATGGGTGACTAACTACGTGATTCAAGGTTTAGGGCTCTAGGTCTATGTCTGGCAAGTGAAATAAAGGTAGTGTGTAATGGCATGATGCCCCTGTCTGTCTACGTGTGTTATTCGCGGCTTCTAGAGTGTATATTGTATGCTCAGAGGTTTAAGGTATAAATAGGGTAGGGGGGGCTAATGAGGCATCCCCAAGCAAATTTCCCATGGGTTATAAGGTATAATGAACCAAATAAATGGCATAAGCTGCAGGTAAGGTAAGTGCTGTAGATCCTCCTCCTTCCTAACTACGCTAGCTAGCTACGTGATTCTTATTCCTGGCATAGGGCTCTGGGTCTAGAAGTTCTGTCAAGTGAAAGAAAGACAAGGGAAATGTTTTCTAAGATGTGCTCCTGGTCATTGGGGTATTATTTTCCTAGCTGATAGGTGCTTCTTCCATGCTCCTAGGATTCTGGTATCAAGGCCAAGGGGTGTAGTGTAATGCCATATGTCAATCCCATCAGCAGGTTGTAAGGTTCTAGCAACACGGGTGACTAAGAACATGCCATGATGAAAGAGGGCTGCAGATCTCCATCCAAGTTAAGTTAGGTGGGTAAATAAAGAAAGGTATGTTCCATATGGCTATTCCATCCATCCTGGCTTCATAAGATATTGAGCATGAGATTCCATCCCATGGTGGTAGGGTTCGGTCTAAAGAGAAGGTTCTCTGGCAGGTAGTATGGCAGTTCTAATGCCGGTTGTAGTAGGTCTAAGGTAGGACGAATAACCCCCTTCCCTCCATCCATCCCATAATCCCATTCCATCCCATCCCAACTCTGCTCTACTCTCTGATGTCCCAACAAGAATCCAATCCATGCTACCCACCCATCATGGGACCCAGTTCTCGATATGTTCATACGGATTGTTGGAGACTCTGTTGTTTCGCTTGACATTGTCGTAGTCCATGGCCGTTGATTCCCATGACATTGTTGTAGCCCCTGTTGTGATATTCTTTTGCATGCTGCCATCGGAACTGTAATCCCTTCCTTCACCGATTGAACTCGTGTCTGAGGTGGGGGAACCTTGGATGGTGGATGTGTCTACATCAATTTTTGTGGAATAGTGCAAGGTTGCGTGCACGCGTGTTGTCATCGAAACGTAGGATGGTGGTGTTGTGTTCGATATGTGGATCAATGGCGTAGGGTTGTTTGTTCTGCATGCCATCGGAACTATAGTCCCTACCATCGACTGAACTGAGATCCAGGGTGAGAGAACTATGGACGATGGAGGCTGCGTTAATGTCGAGTTCGTTATTCTATGAATCGAATAGCCCATAATTGAGACGTATTGTTGACCAAATAAATATGACATATAGTCAGCTACTAGATCATATAACTGATGAGAAAAATTTACAGTGGCCTTCTTTTCTTGAACAGTTCTCAGGAAGGAATCTTTATACAAAAGGCAGCCATATACAATGTTTGGCTCTTCAACTTTGGGCTCTTCTTGAAAAAATTGTTGTTGGTAATATTCTCACCAATTTCTTGTATATTAATCCCTTTGAAAATCTACAACAATCTCATCCTCCTTTGAATCATATGAATCATAAATTGGAGAATCTTCATCAACTTCATTAATAACTTATTGAACTTCAAAAACAAAGGTAGGTATAAACATGGGCAAGTAAAACTGATCGGCAGCAGTTGATATATACTCAGAAGAAGAAGTTGTCTTTATTTTTTGGGAATCTTTTTTTTCTTGTGGTTGTCTTTGGAAAATGCTAATACATTGTTCTCCATCTGAAGGATGTAAATCGTAAACTGGAGTCTCTTTTTTTACCCCATTGTCTGCTTCCTCTTTTTGTGCAGCTGCCCGTGACTGGGACTATTGTGGTTCTGCAGCACCCAACTCCCCATCTAATTCATACAAATCATATAAAGGAGAACCATAATATTCAACAAAATATGATCCCTGAGGCTTTATTTGTAGCCTCAAAATGTCTCCTTCTTCGTTTCCTTGATTGTTGGGAAGTGCTTCTTGATGCATGTATATGTTTTCTTGGAGTTTATCACGACAAATATATTCAAGAGCATCGTTAGTCTTAGAATTATTTTCAACATTATAATATTCACAATAATCTTCAAACAGAGAAGTTTTTCAATACAATATTTTGCAAAAATCATCATAAGCTATGTGAAATATCTTCAAAGAAGATATGCTTCCATGAAGTAGGGTTTTGTACCAAAGCCTTACTTCTTCATCTAAAGATTACATGAAAATTTTCAGTTTCACATATTCATGAACAATACCTTGTTGCTCCATGCATTCATGAAATTCCTTAAGGTGTTGGGTCGTGCTTCCATCTGTGCTTCCATTGAATATAGGAAAATATGCATACCATTCTTGAAATGTAGGAACATGATGAGGGTAACCAACAACAAAAGAAAAAACTAATGGGGAAAACCACTTTAAGTGAGAGATCTTGGGGTCGAATACAGGGGGAGTTTTATGTTGAGTGTTAGAACGAGTATGAGGCATTTTGAAAGCCGTGATGATCAAACGAAGCTTAGAACAGTCAAGTCGCCAATGTGAGGGATCTTCAACCCACACCCCCTTTCGCTCACATAACCAAGGGGTGTACAAGTGTCATAACCAGGGAAAGTATTCTTATTCTTCCCTAGAAACAGCGCCAAAAGATGTTGCTAAACATCCCTGGAAACAACGCAAGAAGATGTTGTAGCTCCTAAGTACAACCCCCGAGTTGAGGAGATGTTAGTGCCTATGACATCTTAGTCTCTCTTAAATATTAATCAATGCTACTCAAGATATATATTTAAAATGATTTAAAATTTGGTTCAATTACCCTTCTCATAGGAATATTCAATATACACATGAACAATATATCATTCCCAAGAATAAATGTTCAAGTCTGATGGCCTACACACATAAAATGTGGCTTGATTGGTCGTTTTTGTAAATATGGAAAGGAGAAATATAAGGAATGAACCTAGTGCGTAAGGATGGACAGACACATAATCATATGCAACAAATCTCAGTAGAATCATGAAAATATAAAGGAAATAAAGTGCAGTAATTATGGAGCGCATATTAGGGCTTTCAACTCAATATATCACGGGTACTATTTTCTATATGATAACATAGGTAAATCTACAATTTCATAGGTATCATCTGCTATTACATAAGATAGATAAATATACAATCTCATAGGTGTCATCTGTTATCACATAACATAAGTAAATCGATGACTTAAGAGTGAAACCAGCAACTACAATTACACAATCTATGAAGAATTAAAACACACTTGAAATGACACACAAAGGTAGAACAAATATTATATCCCAATGCTTCGAATCACCAGAAACTTCTTCATTAATATTCAAGGATGAAATACATGTCACAATCTCAAGCTTGTGAAATCTGCAAAACAACTATAGGCTCTAGAACAGGAAAATCGAACCAAAACTTTGAACATCTCTCTGAAAACATAATTCAGAACCCTTCCAATGAATTTTTCCTCCCTTTTTATAGGGAGTACAAAAATAAATACAACTTACAAAATATCTCAAAATGTTACAATTGTTTAAACTGCCCAGTTGTTTGGGCATGTGATTCACCTAGTTATCCTAATGACTACCTAACAGACTTGATTCTTTTCTTGAAAATGCAATATTTACAAAACATGAAAAACAAGAGGTGTCATGATTGATAAAGCTAAATATCTCCACATTGATTCCTCTTATTTCCTTAGGTGGACTTAGGCTCCATTATCTGGGTTAGTGGTGGGTTTATGATCTGGCCATGCCCCTGCCATTGTATTCCTCCCACAGTTACCTGTCATTTCACCTGTCGCTTTCTCCCTCTAACCGCTTGGATTGTCCCTTTTTGGAGCTGGTCGTGGTTTGATGTGGTGGCATTGGAGGTTCTTTATAACTTATTTGTCAACCCATTCATCCTTTATTATATCTGTGTTATACTATTGGAGCTCAATGCATTTCATAACTTTATTAAAAATATGTTATGATATAATAACATTATAATTTCCTTTAGATCCTTTTTTCTTAGTCCCCTTACATTATTTCCTCCATAGAACAGAGTGTTGTGACCGACAACTAAGCGTTTTGTTGAACCCTTAGTTAAATTGAGAGGGGGGGTTGAATCGTTTTAATATAATCATGGACTTTTAAACTTTCCTTTAAACTTATTTATACCTTCATTTCATGACCAACTTATTATATAATGAAACAGCAATCTTAATATGTGAGTAGCAAGTATTAAGCAGATTGAATACAAAATATCAACATATAATCATCATGGACATGGACAACAGATATAAGTGGAAACACATAAGGGAGAAAACAACATCTTGTTATTGTTGTGATGCAAAGGGAAGTTCCAACTCCATCTCATCACTAATTTTTTGTAGGCTCCAACCTACAGGAGGCTACTATCTCAAATTCTGCAAGCTACAACTTGCAAGGAAGCTCCAACTCCCATTTGTTTTATGCATGCTTCAAACCACAGAAGGCTCCTACCTGAACCAGATCCTACTGGACATCTATCAAGCTACAACTTGAAACGGAAGCACCAACTCACATGCATTTTTCGTAGGCTACAACCCACAGGAGGCTCCTACCTCAACCAGCTACAACTAGACATCTATCAAGCTACAACTTGATATGGAAGCACCAACTTCCTCACTCTACAATAAAATCATATGTTGATTTACCTGGATATCATCTTTGTTTTCCTCCTTCATTGCTGCCCTTCTAGCCTTCAATTTTGTTTCATATTGGCTATGGAGCTTCACAGCTTCTCTATCTTCTCTCTCTCATTCTTCCTCTCTCTAACATTTTGCAGCTCTCTTACATTCTTATGCTCTTTTCAATTCTTCAGCATTTTAACCTCTTCTGCATCCTCTCTCTTTCTTTTTCTATTTTTCATCACTTTTGCACATGGATATTACCTGTTTTATACAGATACCTTCATGATTGTTTGCATTCTCTATGGGAATATGAAGTGAACAGACATTACTCTTGCCTTTCACCCACTCATTTCTTCACTCAGCATATTCCGAGTGTTACAACAATATGTACAATTATTACAGTCTCAAATGGAGTTTTGCTTTGCCTGGGAGACTTGCCTTTGCATCACAAACAATATAAAATAAATAATACATTTACAGTTACAATCAATTTATTTTACTTAGCCCCTTTCAGTTTCTTAGCTTCGTTGTGTGTTTGTCCTCTTCTTCTTGCTGTCCTTTTGTCTTTTCTGTTTCTGCAATTATAATTCAACTATGTTGCATAAACGCCTTTTTTTCATGGAAACTCGACCCATGTTGTTGCACTGCTCTACACGAGCGTCGGGTCCTTTTTCTTACCCAAGCCTTTCTTTTTTGTGTTCAGCCTTTTTATTTGACTCACAGCTGCAACATTGTTCTACACGGGCTCCTGGTCCTTTTTCATGCGTTCAGGTCTTTCCTTTGTGACCTATGGGGTATGGCCCACATAAACTCCATTTTAACGCATGAATTACAATTTTCGAGTTTTATCAACATACATATGTTTCAGCAATCAAACAACTCATATTAACATACATACGATTAGCAATCAACAATGTATACTTTATAAAATGGCGCATATAATAGGATGCACATATACGTGGAATAAGAGTTTTCGGGTCCCACAATCCTAGTACTAATCACAAAACATTGCAAATACTTTCCCACAACTTTTAACATTTATAAATTAAACATATCTCCTATCTTGTGCGATATGTGATCGCATCGCATCGCATCCCCTTACCTTACCATGTGAAACTTAAGCACAAAACCATAAACACTGTGATGTGCACTAATGCACAGAGCTAACACGTGGCTCTTCCCTCATCGCATCGCCACTTTCTAAACTTATAGCATCGCAAACAAGTTACCATACCTTAGCGCTATATGTCAATATATGTGATGAGCGAACTTGTGATCCGTCATCCGTCGTTGATCTGCGCCCAGATCTAACGGTCCTCACCTGATCGCACTTCGCACTTTATAGTATTTACTTTGTGGTTACACTCTATTTCTTGTGATCTGCGATATTGTGTCATGCTAGCACGTGTTTTCTCCACTTCACATCGCAAATACTTTAACATACCATGGGACGCCTTAACGCTAAACTCTAAGAGTTGCGATTTGCAAAATCGCTCCCGGTGCGATTCAATCTCCGCCCTTGGTCTTTGAGGGATCAGACGGTCCACACTTGTTTTGCTTATCAACTTCGCATTACTGGTTAAATAACTTACAGTGTGAAATCTTAACAATGTCCACTAAATCCTGCGATGTGTGAAGTCTTCACAGGTTTATGAGATGATCCCCACCGTTGATTTGTGCCTAATCTAGCGAACCTCGTTGTTGCTTGCAAATTCGATTATCCTTCAATTCTTAACACATAAACACTGTAATTCCCAGTTTGTGATATGTGCTTTCATTCTCCACCCGACACATGTTCACATCTCTGCCATTAATATTAAATCTTCAATTCTGTGATCTAATCCTGATCGTCCGCTCATCCTTCACACGGCTCTTCTTCATCTCTTCTGCCCACTCTTATCTCTGTCGTTAATAATTAATACTTTGATTCTGCAATTCGATCTTTGTCATCCGATCGCCTCCATTGGAATTCTTCTAAGAGTTCTCTGTCTTAGTTGATTTTTCTTCTTTTTGCGAGTACAACTACTCTGCATCTTTACTATCCTTACTAAGATTTATTTAGTTTCTAAATGCGTTGATCTCTCCTGAGTTTGTTCTTCTATTTGTTATTCACTTCAATTTGGGATTCTTATGCTTGCTACAGGCCTTTGTTGCTTCTCTGCAGCCATTGTTTCTTCTCTGCTGCCTTTGCCGCTTCTCTGCTGCCATTGTTGCTTCTCTGTTGCCTTTGCTACTTCTCTGTTGCTTTTGTTTCTTCTTTTCTGCCTTGCTGCCTCTGTTGCCTTTGTTGCTTCTCTGCTGCATTCGTTGCCTCTATTGCATTCGCTACCTCTACTGCATTTGTTGCCTCTCTGATAGTCTAATGCTGCTCCTTGCCTATATGTTGCTCCTTTGCCTCTCTTTAATCCTTTCTCACTGCATTGTTGCTTGATCTGATCCTTTACCTTATTGATGGTTCTTCTCTGCTCCTTTGCGTTTAAGTGTTGCTTCTTTGTGCTCCTTTTCCATCAATGACAATATTTCCAACATTCTCCCCCTTTGGAATTGATGGAAACACATCCATCAATACCCCAATACTTCCTCCAAGACTTCCTCCCCCTTTCATTCTGAGAAGTTTCTTTCTTCCTCTGCTTGCTTTCAAGAAGAGCATTTCTTCTTCTGCTTGATTTTCCTCCCCCTTTGACATCAATGGAAAAGGGTTGCACATTTCCCAGTGTAGTTTCTATCTTTTCATTTCCTCTCTCTAAGTTGTGTTTAGGCCTTGCTGCTCAAGACTAGTGTAAAAGAGTTGTTGGGAGAAAACTTTGAGAATCATAGAACTTGTATGTATATAGACAGTAAGTTGATACCATCCCAAAGCACATACTCCTTGCACTTGTATAAAGCTGAAAGTGATGATAAGGACACTTCATAGAAAAAAATGCACCAGACTTATATAATCAGAGATGCATCGTTGGAATAATACTAAAATACTGATAATGCTCCATACGACATATAAAGTCTACTCCAAATATACTTCAGTCTATATTATGATATTCATCTAAGATACGTATATGTTGAGGAAGGTTGTAGATGGAATATGTCTTCTTCTACTATACACATTTGCAGTACACATCTGTTCAAATATGATGATGACAATATATCTTTTGTAGATGTGGTTCACCTTTACTGGCTGTTGTTGGTGATATGTGCTAGACTGCTAACAGGGATATTACACTAACAACCGAAAGGCCCTTGATACTGATGTGAGCACTGAATTACACCAGAACTTACAACTTATTGTAAGATTATACAACATCTTTCAATCTGAGAGACCAAATGACTTTAATACTGTACAAAGAACTTTAAAAAACAAACCCTTGAGGCTAGATACTTCAATGCATTGGTCAGTCTCACTTATCAACTCTGCAATTTTATTTATGACATAAGGGGGTATGTATGTCAAAGATTAACCTTTCTACAATGGTGAAATACCATAAATTCATTTCTGCTGAAGTAGGCTTTAGATGAATCAATAAAAGACTCTTGAGCTTCAAATGGTAAGATTAACACAACTATTCCTTCAAACTTCGGATACTTTAACTATTCTGTCATGATGATCTTCAGCAAAACATCTTCAAGTTGTTTAAATGAAATCTCAGGAAACAGACTACACATAGTTTTATGAATGATCTTAAGAAAGAGGCCTTGAAGATATCTTTGTACTGACTTAAGGAAGGCGTGCAGTTATATCTAGAAATAGATACTAATTCAATGCTCAATATAATACTTCAAGTGTAAACAAGATAATGATCCTTTAGCACTGTTATTGACCTTTTTATGCTTTAATAATGCAGATAACGTTGGGAATACTACCTTGATGTACTTCTTCCATAATACTTTGATCTTGAGGACCTGTACCATACCACTGCTCCTCTGATAACACTTGGTATTGTGCTGATATGCCGGATTCTTGTTCCAAATACCAATTGATACTAATTTGACAAATCATGCAGTAATTTCACTTCAACTCACACATGCACCCATAGTTAAGACAGCCTTCATGGTTTCTATCATTGAGCTCTCCACAACAATCATAAATATATTGAATATGATATTGGCATCATTAACCTTTTGCTTATTTTGTCATTATGTTTTAATATAATATCACTGCATATTCCTTTCCAGGACTTCTCCAGAATCATTGATGCTCTATATACACTTCAATTGTTCTAACATAATGATCTTCAGGAAGACATCTTTCCTTTCTTTACTTGGAATCTACAAGGGACATACAAACATTTCTCTTAAATTGATATAATGATGATAAACATTTCTCTTACTCATCCTTCTTAATTTTGTTTCATTGTTAACACTTGCAATGTGATGCATAGTGTGATCATCCTCTATGGATCTTTCCAGTTCTATAACTTGAAACATAATTTTTGTGATTTTAACCATTCATCACTTAGAGTGTTGTTGTCTTCTTAGCTTACATGTTAATGGTTGATGTTCCCTCTACGACCATGGTTTCTTGTTTCCTTATCTCCTTCCATCAACCTGTTAGTTATTGAATGCTTCAAGTATCCTTCTTCCTTTATAGTTCTATGTCATAGGAATTGTCCTTTCCCTACCTGAACTTTTAGTTGTTCTTATTCCAAGGAACTCTTCTTAGACTAATTTTATGGGGACTATTTATGAACTGATCTCCCCCTGGGATGTTGCTTCTTATCTATTAATGGCTAGATATTTGCATTGCTTCCTAGAGCAGCTCCCCCTGAAACTATGATGGATTCATTATGTTATTGAGGTAACAGGTTCCCCCTTTATCTTTTCCTTCCATACTTTATTGGGGTTCTTCATAATGTCTGCACTTCTTTTTTATTAATATTTTTGTCTGATTTGATTGGATTCCATCATCTATCTAGAGTTCTTTAATGTATATGGCAGCTTACATTCTTTTGCTTTGTGCCCAAGCTTGAGGCATGAATAACATCTTATTTTACCTAAGTAGGGTTGAGCTGATGTATGGCATTTTTTCCCCTTTTTTAACACAATTTACATTCAACATATTTATGTCCAAATTCATTACATGAAAAACAGTAGCCATCGAAATGACTTGTATACCTGGTTATCTTCTCCATTTGTTTGCCTGAGGTATTATTTTCATTTTCTGCATCTTTTATTGATTGGACTGGATTTTCCTTCTCTTGCAGTATACCGCAATATGTCCAGGTTTCTGGCAGGAAAAACAAGTGATACTTTTCATAGGAGGAAAAAACCTCCTTTGCAAGCTTCCAAATTTATTCAATTCATATTCAGGAGTGTATGAACCTTTTGCAACTGACTGTTTCTTCATTTCATTCTTTGTCATTTTAGGTTGCTGCTTGTTTCCGTTTACTTCATTACCCATCAAGGTCTTGTTGGCTTCTAATTCTTTGAATCTCTTTTGAATTGCTTCATCATCTTTCTCAATGTCTACCTTTTCCAAGTTTTCCTTAGAGGTAATCTCATCCCTGAGCTACTTACACAGCCTTCTCCTTTCTTCTATCAGTCTTCTAGCTGCAATAATCTCATATTTTTAAGAGTTGTCATTTTATTTTATTACAGTTTTCACAAAAGTGATATTCTTGTTATCTTCAACCTTGGACTTACTGTTTTATCCTTCACAACCTATCTTGGTCTTTATAAGAGGATATATTTGAGCATTTAGTATTTTGTCCAACTTTTCATAGCTTTTCATCCGTGCAGTATTCATAGATAATTCCCTTTCAAACTTTTCTAATTTCTTTCTCAGGCATACAACTTCTTCCAATTTCTCTTACTCCTGTTTTTTATCATTTATTTGATTTATCATAATATCTTCCACCTTCTTAGCTTCTTCAAGTTCTAATTTCAACTGAATGATGTTTTCCGAACTTGGTTCTTCCTTTACATATTTCAGGAGAATGTCTTTATGTTTTCTGCACTTGAGTTTAAGTCTGTCTATTTCCTCCAAGGCACTCATTAGCTCCCCCTCAAGATCTACCTCACCTTCCTCCTCATCTTCCAGAAGGAATCCTTCAGGATCTTCCTTGGCCATCAACACCAATTCAAAGGTCCCTTCTTCATTTGAGGATTCATCTGAGCTTTCAGATGCACTTCTATCTTGTTGAGCATAAAAAGGTTTTCTATTGAATCTCTTCCCCTTCTGCCAGTTATTTATTTTGGTTTTATATGTCTCTTGTGGCCGACTCTCTGTTTTCTTATGAGGAAATTTAGATGCATAGTGCCCCACTCTTCCACGGTTAAAGCATTTAAATGGAATTTTACCTTTATACTTTCTTGTGCCTTTATCCAATCTTCTGACAAATTTGGCCTCTTCTTCATCAGAACAGGAGCATGTATCTTCCTTCTCTTCTTTGCACTTATCTGCCCCCCTTTGGAAGTCTCATCTCATAGGTCGTCAAGTTTCCAAGCAATTGGTTCATGGTCAGTGTTTCCCAGTTTGTTGTTTCTTCTATGGCAGAAACCTTAAGGTTAAACCTGGATGGTAAATATCTCAATATATTTTGTACAATTACACATTCCTTAATGGTTTCTCCTATAGTTTTCATGTTATTCAAAACTTCTGAAACCTTTAAAAAGAAACTAGCTACATCTTCATCTTCAATCATTTTTAAATTTTCAAATTGAGCTCTATAGGCTTGCAGTTTGGCCATCTTCACCTTTTTATCTCCCTCATGAATCTTTTATAAAGTATCCTAGATGTCTTTGGCAATCTCACTGTGTATTACTTTGATAAATTTTGTTTCACCCAAACTTCTCAAGAGTGCATTCATGGCTTTTACATTAGGTATGAAGTTTTGCTTGGCTTATTTCTCTGTGTTAGTATCCTTTGGAGCATATCCTTCTTCTACAGCAGCCCAAACTTCTATTACTAGAGACATTATGTATGTCCTCATTCTTATTTTTCAGAAGGCAGAGTTTGTGCCAGTAAACAATGGGGCTTTACTTGTTGAGAATCCTTCTAGGCTAGCCATTTTGGGGACCTAGGATCTCCTTCTAGTTTTTAAACTGATACAAAAGGAATTGGCTCTAATACTAATTGTTGAACCCTTAATTAAACTGAGAGGGGGGGAGGTGAATCAGTTTAATACATTCATGTACTTTTAAACTTTCCTTTAAACTTATTTATACCTTCATTTCATGACCAACTTATTATATAATGAAACAAAAATCTTAAAATGTGAGCAGCAAGTATTAAGCAGATTAAATACAGAATATCAACACATAATCATCATGCACATAGACAACATATATAAGTGGAAACCCATAAGGCAGAAAACCACATCTTATTATTTTTGTGATGCAAAGGAAAGCTCCAACTCCCTCTCACCACTGATTTTTTGTAGGCTCCAACCTACATGAGGCTACTACCTCAAATTCTGCAAGCTACAACTTGTAAGGAAGCTCCAACTCCCATCTGTTTTCTGCAGGCTACAACCCACAGTAGGATCCTACCTCAACCAACTACAACTAGACATCTATCAAGCTACAACTTGATATGGAAGCACCAACTTCCTCACTCTACAATAAAATCATATGTTGATTTACCTGGATATCAGCTCTATTTTCCACCTTCTTCACTGCTGCCCTTCTAGCCTTCAAATCTGTTTCATATTGGCTATGGATCTTCACAGCTTCTCTATCTACTCTCTCTCATTCTTCCTCTCTCTAACATTCTGCAACTCTCTTACATTCTTCTGCTCTTTTCAATTCTACAGCTTTTTAACCTCTTCTTCACTCTTCAAATCTATTGCATCCTCTCTCTATCTTCCTCTATTTTTCATCACATCTACACATGGATATTACATGTTTTATACGGATACCTTCATGATTTTTTTGCATTCTCTATGGGAATATGAAGTGAACAAACATGACTCTTGCCTTTTTCCCACTCATTTATTCACTCAGTATATTCCGAATGTTACAACAATATGTACAATTATTACAATATCAAATGGAGTCTTGCTTTGCCTGGGAGAATTGCTTTTATACCACAAACAATATAAAATAAATAATACATTTACAGTTACAATCAATTTATTTTACTCAGCCCCTTTCAATTTCTTAGCTTTGTTGTGTGTTTGTCCTCTTATGCTTGCTGTCCTTTTGTCTTTTCTGTTTCTGAAGTTATATTTCAACTGTGTTGCATAACTTCCCTTTTTGCCCGACTCGACCCATGTTTTTGCACTGCTCTGCACGAGCTCCAAGTCCTTTTTCTTACTCCATCCTTTCTTTGTTGTGTTCAGCCATTTCGTTTGACTCATTGTTGCAACACTGTTCTACATGGGCTCCTGGTCCTTTGTCATGCGTTCAGTTCTTTCCTTTGTGACCTATGGGGTATGGCCCACATAAACTCCCTTTTAACGCGCGAATTACAATTTTCGAGTTTTATCAACATACATACATTTCAGCAATCAAATAGTGCATATTAACATACATATGATTAGCAATCAATGGTGTATACTTTATAACATGGCGCATATAATAGGACGCACAAATACGCGGAACAGGAGTTTTCGGGTCCCACAATCCTAGAACCAATCACAACACATCGCAAATACTTGCCCGCAACTTTTAACGTTTAGAACTTAAACATATCTCCTGCCTTGTGCGATATGCGATCGCATCGCATCGCATCCAACGTACCTTATTGTGCGAACCTTAAGCACAAAATAATAAACTCTGTGATGTGCACTAATGCCTAGATGATCTGGAATGACTGTATTAGTTTTGTTGTGCTAAGTGTATTTTTAGTTTATAAACATGTGCATAATCAGTTCATTAGTTTGTATAGGGATTGAGGTGTTTGTCCATGAATTGTAGATGATTTTTAGTGAATTAGAAGCATAAAACAAGCTTAAATAACACTGAACAGCAGTGTAAAACAGAGAAATAAGTCACCACATGAAATTTACACATCAGGCATGATGAATGATTTCACCCCTCCTGGGCTACATCTGCTCGTCCAGCTCCCAATGGCTTGTCCATATTTCATTATGCTAAAAATTTTGCTATTACATGTAGTTACAATGCTCTAATTTTTTTTTCTCTACACCAATGGCTCTAGAATGGTCCAATTAGTCAAAAATGACTCTTCATTTAGTCATAATGGGCGAAAATTGAGTCTCCCACTCTTTTTCCCAATTTCACCTAGAAAAACTCCACTAAAAGTGGAGAACTCCACTTAACTGAAGTTAAATTAGAAATTTCCGCCATTTTTTTAGGCACACTCCTAAAATGCCACTGAATTGACCGTAGCAATAATGGTTAGTGGTTGGGGTGGCCACAAGCCAACCCCAAAACCCATGGTCTTGTTCGATGGTTACGGAAACCTTTGGAGCAGAACTCAGTAGTAATCACTGCAGTTATAAATTTGAACGGCGGTTAAGTTGTGGTTTGATGTGGTGGTTATAAATAAACCACGCAGAGATGCATTTTAACCATTTTTTATGTGACCAATGTATGGGGACCACTGGCGGGTTGGGACCGCTAGCGATTCCCCAACCCCCAACTCCATTTGCCATAAAACTTAAATATATCCCAATGCCTATACTGGTTAAGTAACATTGTGTAGCTTGGGTGGTTAGACGTACGTGTTCTAGGCATGAGTTCTGGGGGTCGATTCCTACGGCCTCCAACAAAATTTCAATGTGTAGTTGCAGGGACACGTGGCAGCCTTGGGGCTGGCCACGTGTCACCCTGTGATTGGCTCCTCCAAAACCACGTACAACCAATGAAGAATCAACACTTGTCAAACCCTAATTGGTTCTAAGGAAAGGAATGTTCCTCATAATATACCCTTTTGCTGACTAGGCATCCTTTTGCTGACTATGCATCACAGTCAAACCCGGTCAACCTGTCACAATTTTACATGTTTGGCATTTCGATCAGAACGCGATATCTCCCTCTTACGACATCGGTTTTTCGAACCGTTCACGGCGCCAGAATCCGAAATACGATATCTACGCAACCATCCTAGTTTCAACCCAATCCTGTAACTTTGAATTTTGAGCAAAATTTATGAACTCCTGATCACTCCTCCCCATTGGGAAGCTTTTGGACCCCAAAAGACTTTATTACCTGTTCAGTAGATGAGGGTACAGCTCCCTCACCTTTCCAACCTCCATCCATTTTTCCTTGCTTGGTTTAGTGCCTTTGAGCCCAACTCAAAGGTAGTCAACACTTCCCCTTTTTTATGCTCTTGTCCTCCTGTCAAGAATTGTATCTTCTTTGAGCTCATCCAAAAATTATGGCGAGAAATCTTCAATAGAAGGTAGTTGAACATCACTTCCTTGATCATCAATCAAATGTGGCTCATACAAATGTAAGTTTTCAACATTAACAACTGAATACATTTGCATGTAAGAAGGCAAGTCGAGTTGAAATGCATTATTACCAACTTGTTTTATGTTCTTGAATGGACCATATCGAATGGGTTTGAGCTTTTTACCTTTCCCTTGCATCATTTATTTTCTAATGTACAACCATACCTCATCTCCCTCTTGAAACTTGTGATCAACCTGAGGTTTGTCATGCCTCTCTTTGTATTTGCTTTGAATTTTCTCAAGTTGTTCTTAAACTTGTTGATTTATAATCTGAATTTGTTCAATGAACTTTCGAGCCTTATCAATATCACTATGGCCATCAATTGCAACATCCTTCCCAAAGATGAAGTCTAATGGTGATTTTGGAAAATACCCAAAGCATACTTCAAATGGTGAGGTTTTTGTAGAAGAGTGCTTTGCCCAGTTGTAAGCGTGTTGAATATAATGCAGTTGTCCATCCCACAACTTAGGATGTTTGCTACAATATCCTCTCAAAAGATGCACAACGGTTCTGTTCACCACCTTATTTTGTCCATATGTTTGTGGTTGAAAAGTGGTACTCTTTTTCAACTTTGTGTCCATCATTTTCCATAGATTTGACCAAAAATTCTTAATGAACCTGGAATCCCTGTCACTAGCAATAGAAGTTGGCAATCCAAAATGAACCCAAACGTGTTGAAAATAAATTTCAGCAGTAATGGTTTTCTTACATGGCATAAGTATACACATTTTACTGAATCTATCCACAACTACATAAAGATAATCATGTTGCTTTCGTGACATAGGTAGACCTCCAACAAAGTCCATGGAGACACTCTCCCATGGCCTTGATGGTACCGGTACAACCCAAGCTTCCTGTTACTAGGCTTACTGGTTGCACACATAGAACAACCTCTTATAAAACGCGACACATTATCTATCATGCGAGGCCAATAGTAATACCTTTGTAGATGTGCCACTGTTTTGCTTACCCAGAAGTGTCCAGCAATAAGAGATGAATGAGCTTCTCTCATGACACTTAGCCTCTCTCCTTGTGGAATACACAGCTTGAACAAATGAAACAGCAAATTGTTATTCATGTGATAATCTTTTTCTTCAACTTGATTCCCTTCACTCAAACTAGCATACACATCTTGAAAATCAATATCATGTGCATAGTTTTCTATGTAACTCTCATGTACAACAGAATCATTTTTTAGTAAAGTAGATGCACTAATGATTGGTCTTGAAAGCATATCTGCAACTTTATTCAAAATACCTTTCTTGTACCTTATAACCAAGTGAAATTGTTGAAGAAATCCTATCCACCTGAAATGTCTTGATTGTTTCAATTTTGTTTGTGACTGCAAGTACTATAATGGTTGGTGATCAGTATGTACAATAGTCTCTTTACCCATCAAGTTGTGTTTACACTTCTTGACACTTTGTACCAACGAATATAGTTCTTTTTCATATGTAGGATAATTAGTCACAGCACCATTAAAAGTTTCAGAATGAAAAGCGATAAGCTTACCATGCTACAAAAGTATTGTGCCCATGGCATAATCGCTAGCATCGGTTTGAATCTCGAATGGTTGTCTCAAATTTGGTCATGCAAGGAATGGAGCTGAACTGATCTTGTCTTCTAAAGCTTTGAAATATTTTTTTTGTTTGTCTCCCCATTGGAAGCCTTTCTTCACACTTGTCACTGCATGCATAGGAGTTGCGATGGAAGAAAAGTTAGCAATAAACTTTCTCCAATATTGATCTGCACCTAAGAAACTTCTTAACTCGGTAACTGTTTTAGGTGTGGTCCAATTCACAATGGCTTCCACTTTAGAATGATCAATCCTCAATTATCCTCCTCCTACAATTTGTCCCAAATCGACCAAAGAAGTCTTTCTAAACTCACACATTGACATCTTAAGAAACAATTTCTCTTTCTTCAAAATATCAAGCACTCTATTCACATGCAAGGCATGATCTTATCTTGTTTTGCTGAAAATTAAAATTTAATCTAAGTATAAAATAACAAAGTCGTCAAGGAATGGTCGCATGAAAGTTGTCGGTGCATTACATAAACCAAAAGGCATAACTAGCCACTCAAAGAGTCCTTGTTTGGTTTTGAATGTAGTTTTCCGTATATCACTTTCTGCAATTCTTACTTGATGATATCCACTTCATAAATCTAACTTAGTGAAAAAATTTGCTTCTTTCAGCTGATCAAGAAAATCATCTATTCTTGGGAGTGGGTAACGATTTTTTACCGTAATATTGTTCAAAGCTCGAAAATCTACACATATGCGCGAAGTCCCATCTTTCTTTGGTATCAAGAATATGGGTGAACCGCATGGCGAGGTGTTTGGCCTTATAATTACTTTATCCAACATCTCTTTTATTTTTCTCTTTATTTCAGCATTCTTCATTATCGACATGCAATACATATTGATGTTTGGAAGAGGACAATCTTGCTACAACTGAATCTCATGTTGAATCTATCTTTTTGGAGGCAATCCTATTGGCTCCTGAAACATCTCATGATGTGCATTAACCACATCATATAAATCTGATTTAAACTTAGGATCACATCCCTCAAATGATTCATGATTAATATCAACTTTAGGCTTAATCATAAGAACAACAAAATTCTTACTTGAATTTACCAGCCTCTTTACCTGTCCAACATTTACCATAGCAATGTTTGTCTTTTTGTGATGTGCTCTAACAATGAACTCCTTGCCATATTTGAATAAATGGTATTTGTTCTCATGGCGATGGAAGATCGCTTTCCTGTCATACAAGTAAGGACTCCCTAATACAATACCTGTGATGTCAAGCGAAACCACATCTAATTCAACTGTGTCAACAAAATTTGCAATGATTGCAAACCGCAATATACATTTCTTTGAAACCTCTAGATTTTCATCCTTACAAATCCAACCTAATGGATATGGTTTTGAGTTTGGTATGGTCTCAAGGTTTAGTTTGTTGACCAAGTCTTCAGAGATTAAGTTTGGTTGTGACCCACTGTCAAACAATGTGTCAATATTGATATGTTTGGATATGACCCTCACATGAAACAATTCTATTCTCTCTTCTTCATTTGGATTGCTTATGTGACAGTTTGATGTATTGGTACTGGGTTTAGTTTCAATTTATTTTCCCTTCATGTTCTTCAATCCCATGGTTGTAATCTTAGATTCATCACCTAAATCAGATCCTAAATCATGTTGAGCTGTAGCAGCAGTTTTTTGTTTCCCTTTGTTATTGGGTTTCTTTGGCCTCATTTCATAATGTAATTTCCAACAATGAGTTTCATCATGGCCTTCTTTTGAACAATGTTTAAAAACCACTTTTTCTCCCTCTTTCTCAACAGATGAATTATTTTTGGTTTTACCTTTTGAGGTCTTCTCCTTGGCTTTACCCTTAAAAAATTTCTTCCTACCCTCTTCAGAAATGTTCTTCCCTCTAGCTTTTAGATGTGTGGCATGAACACATACTTCATCTAAACTGGTGGGGTTAAACATGAGAATAGTATGTTTTAGGTAGCTATGTAAACCTCCTATGTACTTGAGCAAAGTATCTTGGCTCTACAAATATACCCCTAATAAGAGAGCTCTTCTCCTAAATTCTTGGGTGTATTCTTGCACATTTTGTCCCTTTAATTGCCTAAAGTTCTGCTAGTTCATGGTGGTTTTTTGCATATGAGCTAATGGATAAAATGGTTGTTTAATAGCAGTAATGAAATCTAACCATGATATAATAATCTTACCAAGCTTCCCACCAAACAAGTGTTGTGCCTTCCATTCTCAATGAAGCTAATTGAATTTCGGTATCATCATCTTGAAGGTTATGTATTCTCAAATAGACCTCCAATTGTCTAATCCAATTTTCAAGCTTTTCTGCATTGACTTCACCATTAAACATTGGAAATTCAAACTTAACATCAAGTTTTAAAAAATGACTTTTACCAGTGTTCTTTGACTTGCGTGGCTGATGTACTGAAGAAGAAGTAGAGGATGATGATGATGATGATGATGATGAGGGTGAGGATGATGGCTCTCCATTTCCTCCATTTCCCTTTTATGACTTATCTTCATCATGATGACCACCTAAAGATCCTTGTCCTTCCTTGTGAATTTTAGATCCTTCTCATTCTAGTATCTCATTCCTTTCTTGAGAAAGGATTCTAACCATCTCAGTCATGTCAAGAAATGCTTTCCTGAACACTCTTTCTTCCTCCTTGGGATCAACTTCTTCATGGATTTCTCCTTCCTCATGAGGCATGCTTAATGGAGCTTCTGCTTCTGTAGGAGGTGAAATAGGTGGTGGAGATTGTTGCAATCTTGCTCTCCTTTGCTTTGGCTCTTTTTGAAACCCTTCTGCTTCCACCAATTTACCTTCTCCTCTCTTGATCTTTGTAAGCATCTAAAACATGCAAACAGTTAAACAATTCTTTGCACTAAACAACACCATAGAATAAACTCTAGCTCTGATACCAACCTGATCTGAAATGATTGTATTATTTTTGTTGTGCTAAGTGTCTTTTCAGTTTATAAACATGTGCATAATCAGTTCATTAGTTTGCATAGGGATTGAGGTGTTTTTCCATGAATTGTATATGATTTTTAGTGAATTAGAAGCATAAAACAAGATTAAATAACACTGAACAGCAGTGTAAAACAAAGAAATAATTCACCACATTAAATTTACATAGCAGGCATGATGAAGCAATTCACCCCTCCTAGGCTACATCTGCTCGTCCATCTCTCAATGGCTTGTCCATCTTTCATTATGCTCAAAATTTTGCTATTATATGTAGTTGCAATTCTCTAATAGTTGTTTTCTCTGCACCAATGGCTCTAAAATGCTATAATTAGTCAAAAATGACTCTTCATTCACTCATAATGGACGAACATTGAGTCTCCTACTCTTTTACTTGGTTTCACCTAGAAAAACTCCACTAAAAGTGGAGAACTCCACTTAACTAGAGTTAAATTAACAATTTCCACCATTTTTTAGGCACGCTCCTAAACTGCCGCCGAATTGGCCGCAGCGATAATGGTTAGCGGTTGGGGTGGCCACACGCCAACCCCAAAACCCGTTGTCTTTTTTGGTGGTTAGGGAAACCTTCGGAGCGGAACTCAATGGTAATAACTGCAGTTGTAAATTTGAATGGCGGTTAAGTTGTGGGTTGATGTGGTGGTTAGCAATAAACCACGCGGAGATACGTTTTAACCATTTGGTATGTGACCAGTGTATGGGGATCGCTGGTGGGTTGGGACCGTCGGCGATTCCCCAACCCCCAACCCCATTTTCCATAAAACTTAAATATAACTCAATGCCTATACTGGTTAAGTAACATCGTGCAGCTCGGGTGGTTAGACGTGCATGTGCTGGGCAAGAGGTCCGGGGGTCGATTCCTATGGCCTCCAACAAAATTTTAATGTGCAGTTGCAGGGACACGTAGCTAGCTCACCCTGTGATTAGCTCTGCCAAAACCATGTACAACCAATGAAGAATCGACACTTGTCAAACCCTGATTGGTTCTGAGGAAAGGAATATTCCTCACAATATACCCTTTTGCTGACTAGGCATCATTTTTGCTGACTGTGCATCCTAGTCAAACCTGGTCAAATTGTCGCAATTTTACTTGTTTGTCATTTCGATCAGAACGCGATATCTCCCTCATACGACATCGGTATTTCGAACCGTTCATGGCACTGGAGTCAGGAAGACGAGATCTACGCAACCATCTTGGTTTCAACCCAATCCTGTAACTTTGAATTTTGAGCAAAATTTATGAACTCATGATCAACAAAACTGACATGTGGCTCTTCCCTCATCGTATTGCCACTTTCTAAACTTACCGCATCGCAAAAAAATTACCATAACTTAGTGCTATCTATCAATATATGCGATGAGCGAACTCGCGATCCGCCGTCTGTCGTTGATCTGCGCTCAGATCTAACGGTCCTCACCTGATCGCACTTTGCACTTTATAGGATTTACTTTGTGGTTACACTCTATTTCTTGCGATCTACGATATTTCGTCGTGCCAAAACGTGTCTTATCCACTTCGCATCGCAAATACTTTAATTTACCATGCAACGCATTAACTCTAAACTCTAATAGTTGCGATTTGTGAAATCGCTCCCGGTGCAATTCGATCTCTATCGTTGGTCTTTGAGGGATCGGACGATCCACACTTGTTTTGCTGATAAACTTCACATTTCTGGTTAAATAAATTACCGTGTGAAATCTTAACGTTTTCCGCTAAATCCTGCGATGTGTGAAGTCTTCATGGGTTTGCGAGATGATCCCTGCCGTTGATATATGCCTGATCTAATGAACCTCAATGTTGCTTGCAAATCCGATTGGTCTTCGATTATTAACACATAAACAATGTAATTCCTAGTTTGCGATGTGTGCTTTCATTCTCCGCTCGACACGCGTCCACATCTCTGTCGTTAATATTAAATATTCAATTCTGCAATCTAATCTTGACCATCTACTCATCCTTCATGCGGCTCTTCTTCGTCTCTTCTGCCCTCTCTAATCTCTATCATTAATTCTTAATACTTTGATTCTACGATTCGATCTTTTTCGTTCGATCACCTAACATGGAGTTATTCTAAGATTTCTATGCCTTAGTCAATTTTTCTTCTTTTTGCGAGTACCGCTACTCTACATCTCTGCTATCCTTCTTAAGCTTTATTCAATTTCTAAATCTATTGATCTCTCCTAAGCTTGTTCTTGTATTCGTTATTCACTCTAACTTGGGATTCTTACGCTTATTGCATGCCTTTGCTGCTTCTCTGCTACCATTGCTACTTCTCTGCTACCTTTGTCGTGTCTCTGTTGCCATTACTGCTTCTCTGTTGCCTTTGCTACTTCTCTGTTGCCTTTGCTGCTTCTCTATTGCCTCTGCTTCCTTTGTTGCTTCTCTGTTGCATTCACTGCCTCTACTGCATTCGTTTCCTTTGTTGCCTCTATGATAGTTTAATTGTGCTCCTTTTCTCTCTGCTACTCCTCTGCCTCTCTTTTCTGCTTTCTCATTGCATTTTTGCCTGATTTTCTCCTTTTCCTTATTGTTGGTTCTTCTCTGCTCCTTTGCCTTAATGATAGTTTAGGTGCTTCTCCTTTGTGATCCTTTGTCATAAATGACAATATTTCCAACATGATTAGGTGCTAAGGCCTTTAGAATCTCGACGGGGGCCTATCTCCCAGTGTATTGCCTCTCCCCCTTGGTTATTTTGGATCCCTACGACCAAGTTCCACTCAACATCGGAGTTCCCCACTCATTGTAACTTTGTCAAATGCTTTTATAATGGAGTGTCGATATCTCCAACCCCTATATGCTCCATAGCACTTGGGTGCTTGATCCTTCTCTACGCATATGGTTCTTTTGATTCCCTACCACAAAGTGCCACTAAACATCAGAGCCCCTTTCATTGTAACATTTTCAAATATCATTTGCACCGAAGTTACGAGATCTACATCCTTCAATATCCTGATCTTCGAGATACTTTCCACGTGGCATATTTCCAGCACCAGGTGATAAGGCCTGCTTTATGCCCTTGTTCCTTTGGATCCCCACAACTAAACACCAGTCATGCCGGAGCTCCAAACATCAAATCAGAACTTTCCCATAAAACAATTAGACAAGAGTTATGAAACTCCAACCCCCGAAATTTGAACCCTCGAGATGATGTCATGTTGATTTCATCGTCTCCAGGCGGCACCTCTATAGTGGGGACATGTGTCATACTGGTTTCCCTCATTAGGCCACCCAAAATTGCCTAAAATTATTGTCATGTGTCCTATGTACTTCCACATTAAGTTGACGTCATCTTCCTCGTCATATTCTCAAGGTCAACCATTTGTTTCCATGTTTCCTATTGGAGGGAAGAGAGAGGGTCCCTGGTTCTTTGGTTTTGCATGTGATTTCCTTTGTAAATATCCTCCTCGAAACCTCAATTTTTATAAAATAATTCAATTTTTAAGGATTTATGAAACTTAGAGGCCTTGAAATCTCTAGTCTCAAATATTATCCTACTGCGAGGTCCGACCTCCCGAAGTTCAAGTTCCAATGTTCAGACCTTTTAATATCAGGCTCTGATACAACCAACCTTCGGATATCGGGTTTTGATAATGGTTTCCTACTCCAGTCTTTGTCGATATCCAACATTCTGATGATTGACTCCCAAAATTTCAACTTCTGAATTTTCGTTTTCCTTATCGGATTTTTGATTTCGGTCTTTCCTTTAGTAAACCTAAATTGTACCCGTCTTCCTCTACATCAGGGATATAAATAGGACCATTTAACACAAATGCAAGATGGTATGATAGATAAAAACAAAAACCATGCTTAAAATAATATTTTTCTTTATTCTTTCTCTTGTAACATAATATATACATAAAAACATGAGTATATTAACAATTATGAAGACCGAAACTTGTTATATTTTCCAACAAACCCTCTTAACTAGGGAGGTATTCATAATTGTACAATTGCTACAATGTTATTCTCAAACTTAAGATTTCTCCTAAGAAGATTCGAATCGGTAAGCCATCATTAAGAATCAACATCATGACCAACATTGTCAACATAGTAAGGCATTAACTTGACAAGCTATTTCTTATACAAGAGCATAATGTTGGGAGGTGTTGTCACTACGAAAAACACCCTCCAAAATTTTGCGTACACTCAAATTTTGAAGCCTATTTTGGATCTTGTGATCGGTCGTTCTATATTCACTTCTTGATAAGCTGACGCTTTTAAGCTCCCTTCTTGGATCAAAAGTGTCAAAGTCACTTGCTCACACGTGCCTAGTATGTAACAAGTCCATGAATGCATCCTTTTATGCAAGTTTGGATAATCATAGCACGTTTCATCAAGACTGTGATTGTGCGATGTCCAATCCATGTCGAGAGTCAGTGTGCAATGACAACGATAGTTTCTCACATTCCATTTGTGTACATACTTCCATTTTGGTGAATTTTGAAAATTATCGCTTTCGCTTACCTTTGTTTTTGTGCGTGTCGTTTTCATGTTTTTTGTTATCGCCTTTGATTTCCTTCACTCTAATTAGTTTCGTTTTCATGTTTTTTGTTGTCGCCTTTGATTTCCTTCACTCTAATTAGTTTCGTTTTCATGTTATCTTTGCTCTAGCATGTGTTAATTTCACTATCATCTACATATCACAAGAGTCGTTCACACTTTAGCAATTGGCGTCTTTTTACATGTTAGTTGTCACACAATGTATGCATGTTTGTTCTAGTGGTTTCAAGGGGTTATCTTTGTGTGAATGAGATGTTATAACCATGTAAACATCATTCATACTCAATCCCAAATTCTTAAGCACTCTCGCACAAGTTTTGTCACGATCGTCGCAATGTGTACCTTTAGTGCCGCACTTGTCATAAAGTCATTGCAAGGTTGTCACATTGAGGGAAATATGTTTTCAACATGTTCGGATGATCTACGTTGTTGTGTTGTCAAAGTGTTTCAATTGTGTGATCATAGTCAAGTCATATCATTGTTCATATCAGTATCTTCGGTCCCACACTTAGCCAATTTTTAGAAATTTCCCAACAACCTAGCCTCATCCGACCTTCCTCAACTGTGCACTGCATAGTTCCAACCCTCAAGATACATCCTTGTCACTTAACACTAGGCAATGCACAATTCATGCCTTCCAGTACTATTCGCTTCGAAAATTCAGTGCTTAAGCTTGACCCTGCCTTCCACGACTACACACTTCACAAATTTCGTGCTCAAGCCCAACCTTGCCTCCCAAAATTTCGCAATTCATCTTCCCATCCTGGCCTCAACTGTGCAATCTCTAGCCTCAAGCTCATCCCGTGAGCTCCTGAGTTGCGCAATTTCACAATGGCCCATCCTCCTCTGCCTCCCATAACTACGTAGCTTTCCCAAGCAATGCAAAAGCCCGTATTTGAGCTCATTGAGTCCAGAAAATGCACATTTTTTCTCCCCAATACTGTCTGAACTGCGCAGTCTCAAGGATCAAGCCTCAGCCTTTAGCTCTTGAACTGTGCAGTTGCACAATAACCTTGACTCATCTTCCCTCCAGAACTACACAATTGGCTGAAGCATTGCAAAATTCGTCAGCATGTCACCCTAAGCTCATACTATATTTTTCTTCCTCATCTCAGCCTGAACTACGCATTGCGTAGTTTCAAGGCTCTAGCTTCACCACTAACTGCATGAGCTACACAATTGCGCAATCATTGAGCCTCTTCCCTAGCCTGTCACCTGTTCTCGCTTAGTCAATGGATCAATATGCACCATCTTAGACTATTGGTTTATCGAACAGATGTTGTCTTGTCATGAATGGATCGCAGATGCGGGTACCCTATCATGCTATGACAAGATGATCAATAAGGAGATGGAGGACATGCTAGAAAACACATATGGAGCTAAAAAGATAATATGATCATCAGGAAATAAGACGAAGGAACATGGAGCTCTAACAGAAGATCAAGATCAAGATCGCATGGAAGATTCATCACCTTCAAGTCATAAGGAGGAGGAGGAAGAAGAACATGTATCATATGTTCAAGAAGACAAAGAAAGAAGCAACAAGAAGGAAAACTTGCCACTCACATCATCATGAAATCCATGTCATCAGTGTCATGTCATGTCCTGTCACAAGTCATCATATGCCACATCATTATTGCGGATCATGTATATTCAAAATGTATTGTAAAGTGGAAGTCCAAAGGACACACATGGAATATGAAGAATCGTGTAAGTCGAAAAGTCATAGGAATTCAAACAGTCATGAGGGTAGTCAAAGATTCATAAGGAGGGTGAAGCATCACCCCTTTATTATATATATACACCCTCATTTAATGAGCAAAGGAATTTTTCACATTAGCTCCTCCCACAAGGCATTGGAGAGATAAGCTAGTTCTTTTGAGGAGCAAGAAGTGGCTCCAATGTTCCACTACTAGATCTAGTGGTGTTCATTGCATATATGTGTCTTTGAACTTTTACTTAATATCAGAATCCCTATGGGCTAGCGCATTCTTCATGCATGGATTATGGATATTTGTAAGATTGTTATGTGAATTTTTTTAATTCATGTTTTCTTTCATCTGTGCTAAAGTAGTTGAACTATTTTGGTTATTTTGGTACTTATCATATTGAGAATGTGTTGCAATTTATATTATTGTTGTCGCGTCCTCGTGGACTATTCCATTAGATATTAGACAAATCTTCCTTGTCATATTGGTTTCAATGACCGCCTCATCTCTGTGGACTATTCCTCTTGATGTTGTATGAACCCTTATTGTTCATGTGTGTTTCTACTAGGGTGGTACTACTACCTCTCTCTTAGAGGCTCACTTCTCCTCCCCTCCACAGTGAAATAAATTTTAAACACGTGCGATCGAACACTCACCAGGCACACCCCCTTGCTTTTTGAAGGCGCATTTTTACTCCTCTCTCTTGATGACAGATAGAGCCAAGGCATATACTTAAGATATATTCCAATTGGGCCAATATTTCAGATGGGGATCCTACTCTAAATGATGTGAGGTCTAATTAGGACTTCACATTGGGGAGACCCTTTGGTTGACATATTTCAAGGACTGTCAACATGAGGCTTCACACTACCTCTTCAAGGTACATATCCCATCTGAATGTTCACTAGATATGTCCTTTTAGGACTATTCTTGTCTTGGATTCTCAATCCTCAAAGAATATTGGTCCTCTTTGACCGCTCTTGTCTTGGATGTTTGTCTAATCCTCAAAGAGTTTTGGTCCATCTCCGATCTTCGATTTTCTATCCTCAAGGAAATCTCAAATGCTTATCCAATCCTCCATCCACAATTCTCCCTCCATGGCATTCACTTTGACTTATGACTGTTAGTCTTGGTCAAGTGCATGACACATGAAGAGGAGAATACAAATGTGATGTACATCATCACTCCCTCTCAACCAGAGAGGAGATCCTCACTCCCCTTCATTAAGGAATAAATATTTGTTCCTAACTTCCTCTCACTTTGGAAGTCATAACCACAAGCTCTTTATCTTGTCTTCATAAGTGTATCAACTACCATTTCTTTGTGGAGATAGATACATGGCTCCCTCTTTCCTTTTGTATCTCATCATACAATGAACTTCTTCTTTGCTAGGTATTGTGGATCCATCCTCTACCTTAAATCTTGCGACAAGATTCAGGCCATCAAGCTTGCACATCACTTTCCTCTAGTCATCATAATGAAAGCATTATATTAAGCATTCCAAAACATAGTTCCCTCTAAAAGTGATCTTTATTAACATCAGGTTATCATCTTGTACTACTATGTTTCAATCCCAATGAGATGATGTAAACATGTTGACTTCATAATTTCCAAAATCATATACTCAATTCATATGTTCTTTGAATTGAGTTCAGTGCCCACAGTTGAACTTTCCTCAACTATCATCATGCATTCCTGCAATATCCTACCAGGTAGCAAAATAATATGTTAACCACATAACCAATATCAAGGTATTAAGTATCAGAGTTACCTTGTCATGATGGCCCTTATTGAATTTCCACGACCCTGGTGTCTAGGATAGAATCTTAAAATCTCTGACGCTTCCAAACCAATAATCTCAACAAAGCTACTTTGCACAATGGAATATAAATAACAGTAAATCACACATGCACAAATATAGACAACGTTTTACAAAATATTGTAAAAATATGTACAACAACCCAATCTTCGTTATATTAAACCAACTTAGTAATACAACAATCTAGGGCTCTTGTACCAAGGATAATGGCCCTCAAATATCCAATGGAAAATAATACAAGATACAATGACAATCTCACTACTCTAGTGCACAATCACAGCCTTTATGTCATATCTAGTCTTGTTGGTCCTTCTCTCTCGATCTGCAGCAATATAACTCTGCCTCTATCAATAAAACAAGTCCATATACCCACTAAACACGGATCCACCTGCTCTCACACTGATTGTAATTACATCTACACATAAACACATCGAGACTTTGTTTCAGTTGTTCAAAACTCCTTTTGTGAACAACTCCCTCTGCACACTGCTGCTCCTCAGTTACAAATGGTCTTATTCCCTCTATAGCCTTCCATTGTTGCTATAAGAAGGCTAACATAGGGCAAGCAGGCTACCACCTATCATTGTTGCAAGTCTCTTCTCCAAGAATGAAGATGGGTTGATCCAATATGCTCCTCTAGGCTGGCCAATCCTTTAGCTACAAAACTACCTCTCCTAGTGGTCACTTTAGTCCATCAAAGTGCCACCTAGGCCATAAATTCTTCACCCAACTCATAGTCGTCTAATTTTTTTGTTCTAGGGCTACTTTTGGGTCACCAACATGTTTCCCTCCTTCCAATCAAAAGGAACCCAATACATTTTTCCACATTAGGACTCCATCCCTGGCATCATACTCAACATGAATTTATCAACTAATACATACATTCATGGGTTGAATATTGTTGTTGTGAATGTGGTATGGTTAGGGCATAATGGCACTCCGTGTCATCCCTCCCAATATTCCACCTAAGCTCCTCCACAACTGTGTCCTAGCTTCATTTATCTCTTGTACACATTCGCTGCCCCTTTGGCTAATAACCAACCCCAAAACCACCCTTATTTAGCTTTGTTTAGGGTATAATAAGGCATGCAGCCTACTCTTCTTTCCTACCTAAACTGCGACCTCATGTACATGATACAAAAATCTCCTAAACCACATGGAAAACCTCCTCCAATCTACCTAGAATTGCAGCTACCCTTTTTGCTCGAAATTCGGACCTACAGAGACATCTTCTCCACCCAAATCATGCATCGATTTTTCCTCAAATAGTGATTGTCCTCTTATAGCAGCTCGGTCCTCTCACAAGTGTAATCTCACCACAAAACAGACTCAATCACACTTTGTCCTCCTCTTAATCTTATTTGCCTCTTAGATAAATTTCCAATGAGATGATGCTCTTGAATGGTTGAAATGACTTCACATCACCTTGCATTTATACTCTTTACAAGGGCTCCAAGAATTATTAAAGAGATGTCTTTTCGAAATTTTTACTTCAAGCCTACATGACTTGCATGTCAAAAAAACCCATCATTTTCTTCAAAAATTCATCTCTCATTAAGGACAACTCGGATTTAGATTACTCTCAATGAGTTGGATTCTTTTCATCATCCTCTATAATCTTAATCCATCACATGTCCAAAATGTTCCATGGTTTTTGCCCAAACATCAATGGGTGCAAAACCCCAACCTTGGGTTCCACTCCCACAATTAATTTTTTGGCGCTCCAACCTCCAAACCCCGAACCCTAAGGCTTGGAGTACCTCCCAAGATACTCAAAAATCAACACTCCCTCTTAGAAAGGGAGGTACTTCCAAGACTAGGAAGTAGCTCACCATCATCATTACTACTTGCAACACTCGCCCAACTCATGGCACTCACAATTGTATCAATCCATGCAGTATGAACTACGTCTCTTAGAAGTGTCGTCACTGGAAGCACCCTGCTTCTTCTTCTTTTCTTGAAATGTCTTCCATTCTCTCCATGATTCCTTCTTCGTAGTTGTAGGAGCACCCTTGCACCCCACTAACCACACACTCTTCTTAGGCTACAAAGTCTCCCTCTGAACATGAAAACTTCCTCTAGAGCTCGGCTCCCCCTGAATCTCTGGAACCTGGACCTTATTCTCTAGAAACTATACCTGCTCCTCTAAAGCCTACACCTACACCTACTTATTTGGAAACTACACCTGGTTTTCTTACTTCTTCTTCCCATGATCCATAGGATTTCCTCTCAGCCTGTATACACCATGCTCTCTAACTCCAAGCACAATACCCGCAGAACTAGAGCCTCTAGGTCTGAGTCTTGCCTTCCTATTCTAGAATAATACCTCAAAACCCTTCTTCTCAATCGTTGAGACATATATCACACTATATCTAAGTCATGGTACAAACAGTACACCTTGGACCTGCATCACCCATCATGTCTCCATCCTGCATGGCACAACTCTTGATCCTCAGATCTCCTTCTAACTCTTGTCACCCAACACCATGTGCAACTTGAGTCCCATTCAGCTAGAGTCTATAAGACCTCATGTAACCTTTTCATATGTTTCAGCACACCACTTTTGACGTACCATCCATCCTCATCGATAGTACCCTACAAGAAATGAGATATCACAGAAAATTCCTCCTCCTCCAAACTCCTAGTGAGAGGATCTATCTCAGCAAAGGTGGCAACACTGGTGACCTGCTTCCCTTTCTTATTCTCGTCATCTCCCGTATTTTTCTTCATCGGACATCTCGACGAAAAATGACCCATCTCGTCATAGTTGAAACACTTGATCTTACTCAATTCCTTCTGATTACCCTTCATTCATGTTTCAAAAGCCATGTCATAATCTGAAGCCCTCTTCTTTAGATGAATATCCTCGTCTCGCAACTCTTCCTAAATGAAATCATCCCACAACCTATTCCAATTTGGCAACTTTTCCCTGGCAACGGTCCCATTAATGAATGGCTTCCACTCTAGAGTAAACCTTTTCAAGGCAATCCTCACCATATCAAAATCCGAAATAGTCACACCGACGAAAGCAAGCTCATCTTTGACCCGAGATAACCTCTTCATATACAAAGTCACTCCTTCACCCTGCAACATCTTGGTGAATTTCAACTTGTCCTCCAATACCAGTACTCGGTTCTCATTCTTGTTTTGGAACAAATTCTGAAGATCCATCCACATCTCATGAGCAAAGTTCTTCCCAGGAAAATGTTGTATTAGGGAATCATTCACACCATCTAGGATGATTAATCTTGCCTTCGTATCCAATTCTTCATACACTTTCAGCTCCTTACAGTCATACGACTTCTTGATGGCTTTCTCGGCAAACTCCTAGATCATGTTGACTTGTAAGATCAACTTGATCCTTTCCTTCCATGGACTATAATTGGACAACCTTTCCAACATGTCCTCATACTGAAGACCAACCTGCAACTTTTCCATTGTAGTGAGCCCTTCACCTACATTGTGTCCAACTCCCTTTTAAGTTATACTTTGTTGTGCACCCTTTGATTCACTGTCTCTCAAAGTAGCTCAGACATGCTATAATACCATGTTGAATTTCTACGACCTTGGTGTCTATGATAGAATCTTAAGATCTCTGATGCTACCAAACCAAGAATCTCAACAAAGTTACCTTGCATAGCGGAATATAAATAGCAGTAACTCACACATGCACAAATATAGAAAACTTTTTACAAAATATTGTACAAATATGCACAACAACCCAATATTCGTTATATTAAACCAATTGATTTATACCATAGTCTAGGACACCAATACCAGGGATAATGGTCCTCAAATATCGAATGGTACAAGAATACAAGATACAATGAAAATCTTGTTTCTCTAGTGCACAATCACGGCCTCTATGTCGTATCTCGTCTTGCCAATCCTTTGCTCCCAATCTGCAGCAACACAACTATGCCTCTATCAATAAAAACAAGTCCATATGCCCATTGAACACGGCTCCACCTGCTCTCACGTTGATCGTGATTCCATCTACACATCGAGACTCTATTTGAGTTGTTCAAAACTTCGTATGTGAGCAACTCCCTCTGCCCATTGTTGCTACTAAGCTACACAGGGTCTTCTTCCCACTATAGCCTTCCATTGTTTCTATATGAAGGATAACATAGCGTAGGAGGGTTGCCACCTATCAATGTTGCAAGTCTCTTCTCCAACAATGAACATGGGATGATCCAATCTACTCCTCTAGTTTGGCCAATCTTTGAGCTACAAAATTTCCTCTCGTAGTGGTCACTTTAGTCCATCAAAGTGCCACATAGGACATCAATCCTTCACCCAACTCACAGTTGCCCAAGTCTGTTGTTCTAGGGGTACTCTTGGGTCACCAACACGCTGCCCTCCACCAGTCCAAAGGCACCCAATACATTTGTCCACACTAGGACTCCATCCCTAGCATCAAACTCAATATGAATTTATCAACCAACACATACCTTCATGGGCTGAATATTATTTTGTTGACTGTGGTCTAGTTATGGCACAATGGAACTCCACGTCACCCCTCTAAATCTGCCACCTAATATCCTCCACAATTGCGGCCTAACTTCCTTTATCTCTTATACACATTCATAGCTCCCTAGGCTAATAACCAACCCCAAAACCACCCTTACAAATCTCTGTTTGTGGAAGAGTAAGGCTTGTGTGGCCTACTCTTCTTTCCTGCTTGAACTGGGGCTTCCTGTATGAGAGACAAAACTCTCCTAAACCATGTGAAAAACCTTCTCTAATCCATCCAGAATTGCGGTTTCCCTTTCTGCTCAAAATTTTAAACCTACAAATATATATTTTCCACCCAAATCATGCACTAATTTTTCCTCAAACAGCATTTGTCCTCTTGTAGCAGCTCGGTCCTCTCACAGGTGCAATCTCACCACAAAACAGACCCAATCACACTTTGTCCTCCTTCTCTTGAGCTCATTTTCCTCTCAGATAAATTGTCAATGAGATGATGCTCTTGGATGGTTGAAATGACTTCTCATCACCTTGTATTTATACTCTTTACAATAGCTCCACGAATTCTTAAAGAGACGTGTCTTTTTGGCATTTTTACTTCAAGCCTACATGACTTGCATGTCCAAAAACCTGTCATTTTCTTCAAAAATTCATATCTCATTAAGGACAACTCTAATTTTTATGATTCCCGATGCATTGGATTCTTCTCATCATCCTCTATCATCTTAATCCATCACATTTCCAAAATGCTTCATGGTTTTGGCCCAAACATCAATTGTTGAAAAAACACAACCATGGGTTCCAAGCACACAATGACTTTTGTGGCGCTCCAACCTCCAAACCATGAACCCCAGGGCTTGGAGTACCTCCCAAGCTACTCAAAAATCAACAACCCTCTCATCAAAGCATCAACTTACTTGAGTTCTTTGAGATCAACATCCTTCCGTATGATCCATCTCCACAAGAATATTTCTTCATGTATTCATTTTAATCAAAATGTCGATCGATCAAACTTGATTACCAAGTTACAATATCTTCCTTGGATTTGTTATTATTAATTCCCTTTTTTTTTAAACCATACTTGATGTTGATCAATTCCTTTAATTCATGTTATCTGGAGAGAGTCTCGATCTCTAGATATTCTAAAGAAAACCAAACTTCTTCTAGACATCAAGTAACCACATGGAAGATTTACCGACCACATCCTTATAACCAACTCTTCTTACATGATTCTAGTAGATATGAATATTATCTAAGGAAGAGTTTACTTAGTAAAATACGTACCTTTTCTTCCATATAACCATCTAGCCATCCATTGAACGAGCTTGTTTTTGGAAAATCCATAGGTTAAGTAGTTTAAACGAGTTTCCTGATTATGAAATTATATTGTGATGTTTTCCGTTATTGGTATTAGATTTCTTATTTTTCTTTTCTTATAATCAAGATCCATGCCAAACAACAAAAGAAGAGAGCAAAAGATATAGGCACTCTGCCAGGGAAAAACCCCCCTCGAGGGGAAAACCCAATCACAAAATTCTTCCTTAAGATAATACGACCAATAACCTAGATTGCATACTACCTCCATCAAGTCATCCTTGTTAGTACTGAGGTGTCATTACTACTGAGATCTCATTACTATCATTTAGCCGAGGTCTCCCCATTGTAGCATCATCGAGACTACGTCATCAATTCATCCTTGTTAGTACCAAGGTGTCATTACTATTGAGATCTCATTACTTCCATTTCACTGAGGTCTCATCATTGTAGCATCACCGAAACCTTATGACACCGAAACCGAAACTCTTACTGTAATGGCATCAAACATGTGATAGCACCAAACTGTCATGACTGAGAAGTCTCCTTGTTGTGATGATATTGACAATGAAAGAACACCAAATTATACATAATGATATTGAGCCAAACTGAGATACATCACCGAAATTATGTTTGTTATCTTTACTGCAATCCACACTAGGTATGTCAAGAATATTATCCAAACGATAGTTACCAGAAACACACCTTCTGCAATTAGCCTGAGATCTTTTATCCTTCTGCAATGGCACCGAACCTGAGTTATGATCCGAGATTCATTTCAGAGATATATCTGAACTTTTGTTCTAAGCCTTTCCTCTGAAATCACCAAAACTTCCTCTCCGAAATAGTGCGAGCTTATGTACTTCTGATTCGAGAAAACTATGGTAGAGAATGTGAGGTTCTAGTTTTTTATTTATAGTAGTTTGTCCAACATATGTGAGTCAACACGAGACCTTGAAGAGTTCTATCATTGTATTGAGCCGACATGTGCATATTTTAGGAAACCGACTTGAATACCATATATTTGACGTCAACTTGACAGGAGGATGACTTGATGATGATCTTAATGAAGTCAATAGAAGGAGACATGATGGAGGATGATTTGACTTTGACCCATATAAATAATCTTAAAGCCTACAATGGATGTTTGACCTATATATTTGACCCAAGCATGAAACCCATGCTTTAACAAGTCAAATAAACATAATAATAAAATTATTTTCACTTTCTTTGACATATACATTACATTTTGACTTTAAGTACAATAATTAAGATCGAACCTAGTTACATTTTCCAACACTCTCTCTTAACTGGGGAGGTATTCATATTTACATAAAAAGAGGGACATGGAAGATGTCACTTAATTTATGAAGAAGTTTGGCATTGCAATGCCATGGACTAGATTCCTGACCAGGGCAATCTATCAAGGTGGAACTAAGATTGACTCAAGATTTCAGCCACTCTAGGTACCATCATGCTTACTTGCTAGCCACCAACCCAAAGATCCAGGTTTGTATCCAAAAACAAAGCTCTTTAATCAACACAACCTTTCCAACTTCGGGATCTAGACATCAACACAAAGTGTCAGCCAGATGTCCTCCCAGGAAATGCTTCACTCACAAAGCCTCATCACCCCTTGATCCCGCAGATAAAGGATGACCAATCTCTCCCAATCAAATTGATAGGTAACCAGCATGCCATCGAATGCTTCGAGATATTTTCTTGTTCAAACACAACCCCAATCAATAAAATACTTTCACATGTACATACCCAAATACAAACCTCCGGGGTTGTTCTAGATGTTTTTTCTCAAATTATCGCATAGTGTTGGAAACACTGAGAGGGGGGGTGAATCAGTGTTTCTTATCAATTATCACTTTTAAATCTTTTCACAGCATTAGTTAATATTAAATTATTCTTGATGTTTATCCAATAACAACAGTAAACAATAGAACACAATAGGCACACGAATTTTAGGTGGGAAACCCCCTCCGCGTCAAAAACCACCATACGCTTTTCTAATAAATTATTTAATCTTCAGCCCCAAATGAAATGAAAGGTACAATTTCCTAGAATTCTAAAAAAAAAATCTTCTCCAGCTCCCACTGAAAGGACGCCCTACCGCCCTGGTTTCTTCAGTAGTCAATTGAATGGATGCCCTGACATCCTAGACTGACCTACCACCCTGAAGTGTTCACAGGCTCCAACTTGTAGGTGACTTCATGCACCAGCCTAGCACCTCCATGCCACCCTATAATGATCAGAAATAAGACAAGAGTGTGGACTCCCGTAGCAGGGACAATTATCCATGATACAATATGATTCACACTAACTTTCTTGAACTAGACCAATCACCCAATCAAAATATGACCTGCAACCCAACCATAACATTATCTAAAAATGACACTTATACCTCCCAACAATGCCTCTCCAACTCCAGGAAGATTAACTCTTTTACAATAATGATTCTTTTACAATTTTAAAATGATGATTTTCACAATACTGACTTTTGACACGACCTTATACTTAACTTGACACTGCTTCTTTGAACACTAATATTTGTTGAGGTATTGTTGTGCTTGCTTCAAGTAATGGCACTTTGGCATTGCATTCTCCTTCTAGTATGTGTGTGGGTTGTCCTATTGTGTTCTCCTTCCTGCACATGCATTAATGAACAAGACCCAAACCAATATACAAACAAAATACTTGCACTATCCTACAAACCATATGTCAAAGAAATGTTCAAAATTCAAATATAAATACGTTCAACATTTATGAACAAAACCCAATCAAATATACATACAAAATACTTACATTGGCCTGAAAAAACACATGTGAGAGATGATATTCAAATTAAAATTCAAACACTAATCATACATACCTTGTTGTAGCAGACTTACCCTAGATTGTTTATGTGTTGTCCTTACTGTAGTGATCCTTGAATGCATATTTTTTCTTGCCTTCTAGAAGCTTGATATTGAATCTGTTGTATCTATGTAATTTCGGATCTCCAAGGTCTGAAATTGCGCCCTGTGGTAGCCCTCTGAGTCAATATTGGATTTTTCAAGAAATAGTTATTCCCAATCTCTTACGATGACCTGATTATAGACTAGTTCAGTGGAGTGAACTTGTACGAAGTGCCATGTGTCACTATTTCAACCTTCGGTCTTGAAAACGATATCCAATAAACTAAAATCCATCCTCTTTCTGTCACTTTTTACAAAATTTGAATCCAATGCTCAGAGAGAAATTTATGACGATTTTCCCAAGGTCAGTTGTTTGACATGAAATTCGGGAGTCTACAAAAACCCTAACTTCCTCAGATCATCTCTCCGAAAATATAGTGATCCAATATCTGAAATTTGGTCACGCGCTTCATCAAGATTTCAGTTCAAATGGGTTTTTTTCTCGGCATCTGAAGCTTCCGAGAAAAATAAATAAATTACCAAAAAAAAAAAAAAAATTATATCGATTATTCCAAGATGACATGTTTTAAGAAGCGAAATCCTTACATGAGGAGGGTATGAGTGTCACAATTTTATAAATGCTTAGGTTGAGAGGGTCTTCAACAAGTGAACGTTTGAGGGATTTTAGGAGTTTAAAAAATTATTAATTATTGACTATTCAATGACCACAACCAATGATAAGTGTCATGCCACAACCCCATGTGGTTTTAGCCCACTAATTGGGGTGACTAATTTCAAACACGAATATCTCTCAAACCATGAAGAATTATGTGGTGTGCCATATATCAGCGGAAACATCTCAACAAGTAGAAAGCATCCAAAATATCCTTGACTCGGAATAGAGTAAGTTATCAAGTCAAAATTCTCATGCAAGATCGAGGTAGCCCCTGGTGCTGCTTAGGTTGACATCAGTGACAACCACTGATCAACAATCTCCCCCTTTGGCATTGATGGCAACACAAGTACTCCCCCTGCAATCATGACACCTCTTCCTACAACATTATATCCCCCTTTGTCATCAATGGAAAAGGGTAACTCACCCTGACAAACGTCATCTTGCAGACCTGTACACACCTCAACTCCCATTTTTATTACTTAGTTAGATAAGAGAAAGAGTCTAACAAAAACTTGGCAGAATCCCAAGCTTTAGGCGAAGATACACAAATGCTTCACGAGGTTATGGTTTGGTAAAGATGTCAGCGATTTGTTCCTTTGTGCCAACATATTCAAACTTGATTTTCTTCTCGGTGACCTTCTCTCTAACGAAATGATATTTGATCGAAATGTGCTTTGTTTTGGAATGCATCACAAGATTCTTGGAGATATTGACGGCATTGGTGTTATCGCAAAAGATGGGAATAGGCTCATCAAACTTGACTTGAAAATCTTGCAAAGTTTGCTTCATCCAAAGAACTTGAGTACAACAAGTTGTTGTCGCGATATATTATGCTTCTGTTGTGAATAACAAGATTGAAGACTGCTTTTTACTTAACAATGAAACAAGGCAACCACCTAGATAGAATGTTGCTCCACTAGTACTCTTTTGATCATCAACACTTCCTGCCCAATATGCATTTGTATAAGCTTGGATGACTAGATTATTTCCTTTGGGATACCATAAACCATATTCTGTTGTGCCCTTAAGATATCAAAGAATTCTTTTGACGGCAATAATATGAGATTCTTTTGGTGCTTCTCGGAATCTCGCTATTTGTCCAACTGTCTGCATTACATTTGGCTGAGAAGCTGTGACATATAGAATACTTCGAATCATAGATCTATATAACCTCTAATCGACATCCTTTGACGAATATTCTAAAATTAACTTGCAACCTGTTACCATTGGGGTAAGGACAAGCTTACAATCTCCCATCTTGAATTTCTTGAGAATTTACTTGATGTACTTGGTTTGATATATAAATATTCCTTTATCCTGTTGAGATATCTAAAGCCCTAAAAAGTATGTCAGCTTGCCAAGTAAAGACATTTCAAACTCACTTTGCATCTTTGTGGCAAATTTTCTACTTAATCTATCATCATTGCTTCCAAAAATTATATCGTCCACATATACCTCGATAATTGTTAGGATATCTTGATCCACTTTCACATAGAAATTGTTGTCGGCACTTCCTTTCTTGAATCCTTGTTGATGTACATATCCATCAAGATGAGCTTACCAAGCTCTATGAGATTGCTTGAGACCATATAGTGCCTTCTTTAATCTGCAGACATATTCTTCCTTTTTAGAGAGCAGAAAACCTTCGGGTTGTTCAATGTAAACTTCTTCTTCCAATTCACCATTTAGAAAGGTTGACTTAACATCCATTTGGTAGACCTTGATTTTTCTCGAGCATGCATAAGCGAGAAGCATTCTGGAAACGGGAGCAAATGTTTCTTCAAAATCAATTCCTTCAACTTGTGCATATTCTTTGCAGACTAATCTTGCATTATTCCTAGTAAATTGTCCATCCTCATTCAATTTGTTTATGAAGACCCATTTAGTTCCAATAACATTTTTATCCTTTGGTCATGGAACCAATTCCCAAGTGTTGATCTTCTCAATTTGATCCAGTTCTTCATTCATAGCTTCTACCCAGTGTTCATCTTGACTAGCTTCCTCAAAATTGCTAGCATCAAAACTTGTTAAAAAAGCAAGGTGGGCTTCTTGTGATGAACGAAGTTGTCAACTTCTTCTGGTTCCAATTCCTTCATTTATGTTGCCGATGATTTGATTTGACAAATGATTCCTTTGACGCCATTCTTTTAAAGCTTTTAGAGAATTTTCTTGTACATCTTTTTGATCATTTCTTATTTCCTCTTGGTTGACCGTTGTTTCCTTATTTGATTGGTCGTTCTCGACCTTCTTCTTCATCCTTCACAGATTCTCCCTCAAACCCCTCAAACTTTCTTTAAGGGACAATCTCATCATCATCCGTTGTAACACAACCTTCATCAAAAGTAACATTTATGCTTTTCACTATTTGTTTTCGCCTCATATTGTAGCATCTATAAGCCTTCCTTTTGCGTGAATAACCAACGAAAATACCTTCATCGACACGGGAATCAAACTTGCCCATTTTTTATCTTCTCTTTTGATGTAGCATTTGCTTCCAAATATTTTGAAGTATTTGACGTTAGTCGGTCTTCCTTTCCATAATTCGTATGGAGTCCTGTTACAATTGTTCCTTAGCAAACCTCTGTTTATAATTAATACAGTTGTGTCGATTGCTTGAACCCAAAATTTATCATCTAATTTTGAGTCATTTAACATTGTTCTAGCCATTTCCTATACGATTTTGGTTTTTTCTTTCAGCAACTCCATTTTTCTACGATGTTCTAGCTGTTTAGAGTTGTCTTTTTATTCCATTTTAATCACAGTACTGCTGAAATACCTTGGAAGTGAATTTTCTGCCATTATCTGATCTCAGACATTTGATCTTCAAATCAGTTTCATTTTCGACCAATTCTTTGAAGATTCTAAAACACTCGAATGCCTCAATTTTTTTCTTTAAGAAGTTGACAGCTGTCATTCTGGTGTAATCATCTATCATTAGCATAAAATATAATTCTCCATCTAAATCTTTTGCTCTCATAGGACCACATAGATCAGTGTGTACTAATTCCAATGGACGTGATGCAAAGTGTTCTTTTGTGTTGAACTCAACTTTTGTCTACTTGTCGTGCCGACAAGATTCACATATTGTATTGGTAGGTTTTGAAATTTTAGGCATTTCTCTTACTACTTCATTCTTGTTGATCTTGACCAAATTGTCGAAATTATATGTCCCATTCATTTGTTCCATAACCAACTTTCGTTTTCTTTCGCCAAAAATCACCCTTTAGGTGTCTCATCCAAAATATATGTCATTTGGAGCTCTGTGTGTTGCAGCCACAATTTTACCAAACTTGTCTTTCCTGATTTCACATTTCTTAGAGTTAAATAGGATCGTGTGTCCTTGATCGCACATTTGTCCAATGATGAGCAAATTGTGATTCATATTTTCAACCAACAACACATCTTTCACTAATGCATTCTTGCTTCCAAGTGTGACTGCACCTACTCCTATGGCATTTGAAGACCCATAATTTCCAAAAGACATTGTTCCATACTTCCTTTCCTTCCATGATAAGAACTTATTCATATCTCCAGTCATATGAGTTGAGCAACCACTATCAACAAAACAAACGTTTACGTTGCTTTGAGTCTTGAGAGCGATAGCACATTTTTCAGTCTTCTTTTTCCATATTTGTTCATTCTAATTTTGCGAGAATTCCTTTGAAGAACTTCCAAGTCTGCAATCTTTAGCAAGGTTTCCAAAATTGTTACATTTGTAACATTCAACATCATCTCTCAAATGATCAAATCTGTTAATATTTTGTTGAGTTCCGGAATATCCATTTATGAAAGATCTCTCGAAACTGTATTTATTCCAAACATATGTGCGACATTATATAGCTCTATGTCCAAACCTTCCACATGAATAACAATGACCATAGAAGATAGGTTGATACTTGGGAGGAAATATTCTTCGAGGAATTGTCTTCCATGGTTCTTCCTGTGAGTCTTGATCTCTTGAGTTGGATGGGAGGTCTACCTGCTTGTTATATTTTGCATATCCATATTCTTTTGTTGTCATAAAAGGACTTGGCTTCTTTTCAGATTTTTATTTGTAACCAAGACCAGTGTTGTCATTGTTTGATCATTGATTGTTGATGATTACTTCCAATGCCTTGGATTTGTTGGTGTATTTTTGAATATTTTTTCCATTTTTTACTCGCTTTCATAGAGAAACTATTTCAACTTCCAATGCCTCTCTTTCCTTGTTTCTTTCCTTTAATTCTTCCCTGAGCAATTCTTCAACTCGTTTGTATTCTTCAACCTTGATTTTAAGATTTAGGACATGTTCCCCTTCTATATTTAATTTGCCTTCAAGATTGTTGACATGCTTCTTCTCGACCTTGAGCTCTTTGATAACCCTGATCACTTCGTTTTGAAATTCAACCTCAATCATCTCTTCTTCTTCATCTCCTTCTTTGTTAGATTCTTCTTGATTATTATGCTTGGCCATAAACAATACTCTTACGTTGATTTCTTCTTCGTTATCATTGTCTTCATCAGATGAGGAGCTATCTTTTTTGAAGAAGAAACACTTCTTAAACCATTTCTTCTTTCCTTGCTTGTTGAATTTCCTCAGGCCTTTCTTTCCTTTCGTAACAGCCTCATTTTTGTGAGGACACTTGGCTGCAAAATGCCCAACCTCACCACAATCGAAACATATCAATGGAAGTTTACTTTTTAATTTCCTCGTAGCTATTCTCATTTTTCGCGTGAAGTAGGCAAATTCTTTATCTGAAAATTCTTCATCATCTTCTTCCTTTTCTTCTTCCTTGCAACTACAAGTTTTCTCTTTCGGAGTATGCTTGTCCTTACTAGTCTTCTTGGATGTGGCGAATATTGTTTCTAGGTGAGATGTGTCATCCTCTTCTTCAATCTTCATTTCATATGTCGTAAGCACTCCATGCAATTCATCTTTGTTGAGATTGGTTAGATTCGAACTATATTCCAAGACAACCTTTGGGTTAAATCTTGTCGACAAGGTTCTAAGGATCTTTCGGACAACAATTTTCGTGTCAACAGGTTCTCGCAAACCTTCCAATGCATTTTTTATTTCATCAACACGCTGTAATTATGCCTCAATATTTTCATCTTCCTTCATTTTGAGTTGCTCAAATTTTTCCCTCTAAATTTGAAGCTTTGCTTCTTTCACGTTTGAGTCACTTGCATATATATTCTCAAGATTGCCCCATACTTCTTTAGTAGTTTTGCAACTCAGTACCTTAAGATAGACAAATTCTATAAGCCCATTGATAATGAGATCTTTAGCCTTTGCATCATATACCATATTTTTCTTACCTTTTTCATCCTGGGTCACTGTAAAGCCTTTTTCAACGATTTCTCATACTTAGTATCCTTGCGCCAGCGAATGAACCTACATTCTTCCACTCCACAGTGCGTAGTTATTTCCATTGAAGAGAGGAACTCTATTCTTAGTATACTCCATGATCTCCTTCCAGTTGTTAGACTACTATTGAAGGAACCAAGCTCTGATACCAATTGTTGAAAATATTGAGAGGGGGGGGTGAATCAGTATTTCTTATCAGTTAGCACTTTTAAATCTTTTCAGAGCACTAGTTAATCTTCAATTATTCTTGATGTTTATCCACTAACAACAGTAAACAATAGAACACAATAGGCACACGAATTTTAGGTGGAAAACCCCCTCCAAGTCAAAAACCACCGAACGTTTTTCTAATAAATTCTTTAATCTTCAGCCCCAACTGAAATGAAATGTACAACTTCCTAGAATTCTATAAAATCATTATTCTCCAGCGCCCACTAGAAGGACATCCCAAAGCCCTGGTTTCTTCAGTATTCAACTAAATGTATGCCCCGACATCCTAGACCTACCTACCTCCCTGAAGTGTTCACATGTTCCAACCTGTAGGTGACTTCATGCACCAACCTAGCACCTCCCTGCCACCCTATAATGATCAAAAATAAGACATGAGTGTGGACTCTTGTACCAAAGACAATAATCCACGATACAATATGATTCACAATGATTTTCTTGAACTAGACCAATCACACTATGACCTACAACCCAACCATAACATTATCCAACAATGACACTTATACCTCCCAACAATGCCTCTCCAACTCTAGGGAGATTGACTCTTTTACAATTTTACAATGATGGTTTTTACAATACTGACTTCTGACACAACCTGATACTTGACTTGACACTGCTTCTTGAAACACTAGGAGTTGTTGAGGTATTATTGTGCTTGCTTCAAGTAATGGCACTCTTGTGTTGCATTGTCCTTCTAGTATGTGTCTAAGTTGTCCTATTGTGTTCTCCTTCCTGCACATGCATTAATGAACAAGACCCAAACCAATATACAAACAAAATACTTACACTGTCCTATAAATCATATGTCAGAGAAATATTCAAAATTGAAATGTAAATACGTCCAACATTTATGAACAAAACCCAATCAAACATACATACAAAATACTTACATTGTCCTGCAAAAACACATGTGAGAGATGATATTCAAATTAAAATTCAAACACTAATCATACATACCTTGTTGTAGCAGAGTTACCCTTGATTGTTGATGTGTTTTCCTTATTGTAGTGATCCTTGAATGCATATTTTTTCTTGCCTTCTAGAAGCTTGATATTTAATCTAATGTATCTATGTAATTTCGGATCTCCAAGGTCTGAAATTGTGCCCTGTGGTAGCCCTTTGAGTCCTCTTTCCAACCCCGCAAGTCTGATCATTATTGGATTCTTCAAGAAATAGTTATGCTCAATCTCCTACCATGACCTAATTATAGACTAGTTCAGTGAAGCCATCTTGTACGAAGTGCCACATGTCATTGTTTCAACCTTCGGTCCTGAAAATGATATCCAGCAAACTACAGTCTATCCTTTTTCTGCCACTTTTTACGAAATTTGAATCCAATTCTCAGAGAGAAAGTTATGAGTATTTTCCCAAGGTCACCTGTTTGACATGAAATTTGGGAGCCTGCAAGAACCCTAACTTCCTCAGATCATATCTCCAAAAATATAGTGATCCAATATCTGAAATTTGGTCACGCGCTTCATCATGATTTCGGCTCAAATGGGTTTTTTTCTCAGCGTATGAAGCTATTGGAAATGTTGTCATTGATGGCAAAGGAGGAAGCAGAGGCAGAGACAGACAAAGGACAGCAGCAGAGGCTAAGGAAAATACAGTGACAGGAGTGCAAATTTGACAGAGCAGCATAAATACAGTGACAGGATATGTACAGTGACAGGAAAATACAGTGACAGGATATGTACAGAGGCATAAATGGAACAGTCAAGCAACAGAGGCAGAGGCAGATCCGTTAACAAACCAACAATGAAATGATTGCAGGAGATGTGGAATCGTGCAGAAAGGAAGGAATCGAGGCTCTGTGTATGAGGGGAATAAACCTTATGATAGCGTTGGTAGAATTGTATTAACGTAACATTGAAACAGGGTTAATAGATTCAAGCGTTGAAGAAATAAGAAATAAAATTTTAAACACAAATTATAAGTATATAACGAAGACGCGAAACTCTTTATTGAAGCGGAACCATGAACTGAAGCGAAACCCCAAACATGAACAGTAAAACCGGAGGGCCACAAAACCAGTGGGTTCGCGCGTTGGTTGAAGTGGTAAGCTGCATTGCCAAATTGAACGCGATATGTGTCATTGAAGGACACGTGTCCTCAGGCGGTTTTGTAAAACAACTTTTTTCGCGTGATTTTGGAGAATGCGAGCATTTAAGTTGCGCGATATTGCGCGTCGTCCGTTGGATCATCGGAGTTAATGCGATAAACTGCCAGCCGTTGGATACAAGAGGTGTGTTAATGGAGCTGGGCCCCGAGAGTGTATATGTGTTAAAATATGTATCGGGTTTGATATCCATTGCAATATTGGATATATATTAAAGTTGAGTGCACATATAGAAATGGGTTATGTGTGAATTATATATTTGGTGCAAGTTAATACATTAGGTTATGCCGAGGGTTAAAGCCATAGTCGAAGATTGACTTAGGCTTATATATATATATATATATATATATATATATGTTCAAAGGGTGCTGTCAGTTGGAACGTACTAAAAGTGCAGAGTTTATCAAACACATGTGGGCTCCATGGAATGGCTTTATATTAAAATGTCGCATTGGGTTTAGTTATAAGTTGATTGATGATTCGAATGAAATGATACAAAGGGTGTGGACTTATAGCAACTTATATAATGTGGATATGCTTAACTGACGAGGGTGAAAAATATAGCATGGGACCCGTGAACCACCATATGATATATGTGTTGCATTAATATATATAAACCTTGAATGAATGCTATAAGCTCGGGTATATGTAATTAGAAAAGCCGGAACCCTTTGTTGCATTAAGACTAAGGTTCGAATAAAGAACATGGCTAAGTCTATGCTGGGAGCGGAAACATTAAACGAACTACGGAGCCCGAGAGGGTGGGACCCCCCTACATAAAATTCCGAGAATCACTACTCAAGCTGGAGGATACATTAAAGTGGAAGCGGAAGCTTATACATATACAACACGGTACATATGTTGTGCTTTATATACGAAGGCCCAAAGCATATATATATATATATGGAGTGCTTTATGGACAAGGGACCAAAGATATAATACAAAGAATATGTATTATATTATTGAGCGCGAGATCAAAAGAACCGGCCTATCGCTTTTGGTTTGAAATAAAATATTATATTGTGAATCACCAATCGTATCAGAGAAAAGGCAGCGAACATGTTATTGCAAAAGATTGCGATTATGGTTGAAGTTCTTGGGACCATGGGTCATAAACCTATATCCACATGCTGGTTCTGGCATTGTAAGTATATTAACGATCGTGAAAAAGCAAGAAGACCTGAGTACTATATTGAAAAGTTGCAAAGGCGTATTTAGTTCCTGACCGACATGGTTTAACTTATGATCTTGCGGCGTGTTTGAGTTCCGTATCAGCAGCTACACATATCGTACCCAGCGATTAATCGCACGTATTTAAACAATAAAGGATTGATTGCATTCTTAGAAGGAACAAGAAAGACCGTAATATAATGAAGTTGGGTATTGGTATCAATTCCAATCAAAATTAGTTTAGAAGGACATTGCATCCGTAGATTTAATGTTCTACAGTGGGTTTTGGGGTTATTAAACACTTATCATTATATCGCCGGAAGTTACTTAAGTTATATAACACGGCAGTGCACATATTAAAAACGCCTTATTATTATTATGTCGAGAATTGATTTGCATGATATAAAAAGCGCAGTTACATACATATAGGAGTTACACAACAGTGATAAACAGAAAGGCATACAGAGAAGAAAAAGGGACAAACACAGTCACAGAAAAGACAAGCACAGTGAACCAAGAGGCTGAATGAGTGAGTTGGAGCTCTCATTGTAATTAAATGTAAATGGTTTAATTGATTTATATATTGTTTGTGATGCATCGGCAAGTCTCCGGAAGAGAACAAATATCCCACTGTAATGTTAAAATTAGTACATACAGTTATATTTTTCTGAGTGAGCTGGAAAAGAAATGAGAAGGCAGAAGACTAAGAGGTATGGCTATCCATTTCGAATTCCCAGAGGAAAACAAATAGTCATCAGGAATTCTCTATAAGAAATATCATCTTGATATGCATAAAGAGGTTAGAGAGAGTGAAAATAGAGAATGTAGAATATGGAAAACTGAGGCAGAGAAGATAAGGAAGAGAGGAGCAGAAAAAAAATGCTACAGAACAGAGCTGATATTTGAGGAAAATCAGCAAACATTTCTTTTAATAAATTGAGAAAGTTGGAGCTTCCCTATCAAGTTGAAGCTTGATTGTTCTCAGTTGTAGCTGACTGAAGTTGGAGCCTCCTGTAGGTTGGTGCCTGCAGAAAAACAGTGGTGAGAGGGAGTTGGAGCTTGCCTTTGCATCACAACAATAATAAGATGTGGTTTTCTTAAAATGTGGCCTAAGCCTACATCTCAGGTTCAATTGTCTTATGTGTGTTATCATAAATACATCCTGATTACAAGCAACCGTTGCCGTTTTGTTGAGTTACATCAATAAGTTTGATGTCACATTAATTTAATTAAGCAACATATTAAGATTGTTCACATATTAAGGTTATAATTTTAAGTCAAATAAGCTGATGAAAATCAGCAAGTTTACAAAGGTAAGTAACCGATTCTGGACTCTTTCCCTCCCTCTCAATTTAACTAAGGATTCAACAAAAGCTTCCCAGGCAAAAAAATAAATAAATAAATAAAAATAAAAAATTATATCGATTATTCCACGATGATCTGTTTTAATAAGCGAAATCCTTGCATGAGAAGGATATGAGGGTCACAATTTATATAAATGCTCAGGTTGAGAGAATCTTCAACAAGTGAACGTTGGAGGGATTTTAGGAGTTTAAAAAATTATTAATTATTGACTATCCAATGACCACAACCAATGATTAGTGTCATGCCACAACCCCATGGGGTTTTAGCCCACTAACCGAGGTTACTAACTTCAAACACGAATATATCTCAAACCGTGAAGAATTACGTGGCATTCCAGATATCAACGGAAACATCTCGACAAATAGAAACCATCCAAGATATCTTTGACTCGGAATAGAGTAATTCATCAAGTCAAAATTCCCATGCAATATGAGGGTAGACCCTGGTGCTGCTTGGGTTGACATCAATGACAACCATTGATCAAGAAGTAGGAATATCAATCGAATCTTTGACAGAAGATTCTTTCATTGTATATTTTCCTTCTCCTACTTCTCATGTAGCAAAATATCCTCTGAAATTCATTCTTCAATCAAAACCAAGCTATGCCCTCTCTCTCAACCAGGAAGCATCTCTTCATCCAAACTCCCTCTTAATCTTAGGGAGAATTATTTTATGCAAGCTTCCTCAGGGAATTCAGCTGCTTCTTTTCGTCATCGAAGAATATTTCATGGCTTCCAACCATTTCATTAGAGTTATCATCATCTTAATCATACTTATCACATCAACAATCATCTTCACCGTATTGAAAATGGATTACATGCACAACTTAGGTAGCAAGTACAACCAAATCTATAGAAGCATGAAGTTGGCCATATCAGAGTCATGAAAGCATTTCAACTTTATATATATCAAAAACCCAATCAAGAAACATATACTCTTCAACATTTTGCTAAGGACTTTGTCATAAACCCTAGACTACTTCATAACATTTGTCGTCTTATCTAGGGTTTCAATGTTCTTTCAAAAGTGTAACACACCCTACTATAACATATAGCAAACCCTGGAACCAATATAGATCTACAAGACATCTAACTTTTTTCAGAATTCATGTGTAAGACTTTCAAAAAGAATCAATCAAGGTCAATCACAGCTCAGTCATGACCAGCTTCAGTTGCAAACCCTAGATTTTCAATCAACCATCAAAACTTAGATTTCAACAATCTTACACAAATCTCAAATCATCATATAGTCATCATACATCAAAGATTTTTACTTCTTCTAAGGTTCAACTCTAAAACCCTAGAATTTTACAAATACTATCATCCTAGAAAGACAAACTTTGACTAGGGCTGAGTTCCAAACCCTAGGATTCATGACCATCGACAAATAGGTCAACGCATACATCTAGGAATTAATCAGCATGCATAGGTATTTCATATCATGTATTAGTCAAACCCAACTTCACAAAGATCAATAAGATTTATACAACAAATTAGACTAGGGTTAGACATATATACCAGGGAAATTATTTGTAAGACATTATAAGGGTCTTGCTTGCATATTCCACCAAACCTTAATGAGTTAGGGTTTCAAAGTAGAAACATAGCAAATCCAACATTACCACAACTTCAAAGGTTCAAGATTTCAGACAAACATCATTCAATCCTAATAAGTTAGGTTTTCACAATCATATCGAATCCCAAACATGACATTATCAATAAAACTTCAAATAAGATTTCACAACAACCCTAATCAGTTTTGGGTTTGAGTCATTCATATTAGCATACCCTTCGATTAGGGTTTTCCAGAAACTATCTAGAGTTCTATAAAATCAATTAAGAATGTAGAGGGGTAGATTTATCAAGAAAAGAATCTTCCTAAACAAGAATCTATATGATCCAATATAGTTGGACATAATGATGTTAGTAACAGTAATATATGAATAAACATTTATTATAGAGAATCAATATTTTGTAATTTAAAACATACCTTTGTTTCTTGACAAACTTTATAGGGACTCCTTGAAGTGCCATGATATTTTGTACATGTGACAAATACTTCTAGACATAATACGAGATACCTAGAATATGACATTAGCTCTCAACTTATAATGGAGGATGGAATCCTTTATATGAGAATCAAGTTTATACTAATATTTACTTGACATCCTAGATTGCTTTATAAATCTTAGAAGGTAAGGTTTAAGGTTCTTTTATCTAAGCTAGAATTATATGGACCATGAAAGCTTATAAATTATTCGTACCTTGAGCTCTCATACCTTGAACTTCTATAATTGGGAGATCAATGATTGATAGGACTTGATGCTCTCCTTGGAAACTGTAAACACATTGTTAGAAGACTAAAGCACAAAGATCATAATACGTACTTGTGTTAGAAGTTGTTCTCAATCTTGTTGAAGACTTGGAAGAAAATAGTTTTATCACTCTGAACTAGGTCACTGTGATACTGAAGTTGGCAAGATAACTTTCGAATTGAGGTTCCTTAAGTCACACCGAACTAAAACGGCACTCAGATTGTGAGATGTAGTGGCACCGAGTCTTGTATAGGCTTCATGTTTGAACTAGCATCGAAATTGTATAGCATTGAAATCTTCTTTCTATTAGCGGCATCGAGACCTCCTCATTATTGAATCCACAATAACATCGAACTGAGGTCATTGTGGTGCCACTGAATCTGAAATGGTATTGAACTGTGGTTCCTGTGGTGTGGCTTCGTCACTAAGATTGCTTCGAGTTTGGGGTTATTGTAGTACTGAATATCACCGAAACTGTAGAGCCATCAAACTGTAGTATTAGCATTGACACCTATTTTATCGAGACTGACTTACTGTTGGTAGCATTGATCATAACATCGAAGTCATTTATTTACAAGAAACACGCAGCACTGTATCATCACTTAAAGGTCCGAATTGTGGAGATTATTTTGACATCCTATCTGAGCTCTTATTACTGTTGATATACCCTTATTCTCAGATCGAACCATTTACATTAAACCTTCTTACTGTTGTGGTATCGAAAACAGTGTTACTCTTTAGCACTGAAAACAATTCACTGTAGAATACAATAGTCTCATAGATCCAACCTTCTGAGGTGACATCGAGATCATTCAAGTTGCTGTAGTGAATTCCATTAGATTCATTAGCCCACAATTGCCTTTGACCAATACCATATCTCTCAAACCATGTTGGAAAATCCATAAGTTCGGCAGTTTAAACGATTTTCCTGATTGTGACATTATCTTGTGATGTTTTTCATTATTAGTATTAGATTTCTTATTTGTCTTTTATTATCATCAAGATCAATGCCAAACAACAAAAGAAGAGAGCACAAGATATAGGCATGCTGCGAGGGGAAAACCCAGTCACAAAATTCTTCCGTAAGATAAGACGACCAAGACCCTAGATAGCAGAGTACCTCCATCAAGTCATCCTTGTTAGTAGTGAGGTGTCATTACTACTGAGATCTCATTATATTCATTTCATCAAGGTCACCTAATTGTAGCATCACCGAGACCTTATGACACCGAGATTGAAACTCTTACTGTAATGGCATTGAACATGTGATAGCACCAAATTGTCATGACTGAGAAGTCTCCTTGTTGTGATGATATCGAACCATGAAAGAACAATGAACCATACATAATGATACTGAACCAAACTAAGATACATCACCGAAATTGTGTTTTTTCTCTTTAATGCAATCTATAATAGGTATGTCGAGAATATTATCCGAACTGTAGTTACCCGAAATACACCTTCTGCAATTAGCCCGAGATCTTTGTCCTTCTGCAATGGCACCAAACCTTAGTTATAATCTGAGCTTCATTTCAAAGATATATCTAAACTTCTATTCTGAGCATGTGTTATGAAATCACCGAAACTTCCTCTCTGAAGTAGTGCGAGCTTATGTACTTTTGATCCGAGAAAACTGTGGTTGAGAATGCAAGGTTCTAGCCTTGTATTTATAGTAGTTCGTCCATGCACCGACATGAGACCTTGAAGAGTCGTGTCTTTGTATTGAGCCGACATGTGCATATTTTAGGAAACCAACTTGAAGACCATATATTTGAAGTCGACTTGACAAGAGGATGACTTGATGATGATCTTATTGAAGTCAATAGAAGGAGACTTGATGGAGGATGCTTTGACAAATAAACAAATTGACTTTGAACCATATAAATAATCCTAAAGCCTACAGTGTAGGGTTGACCTATATATTTGACCCAAGCATGAAACCCATACTTTAACAAGTCAAATAAAAATAATAATAAAATTATTTTCACTTTCTTTTGACAAATACATTACATTTTGACTTCAAGTACAATAATGAAGACCAGACCTAGTTACATTTTCCAACACTTGCTTCTTATACCTGTCAAAGATAGGCTTCTTTTCCAAGAAATATTTCATTAACTTGGCCATCTGCATTCCTTCATCCTTCAGAAGTATTGTTCCCATACTAGACGGAATATATACTTGTCATATCATAATGCTCTTTCCAAGAATCTTCCAAAATGATGATTCTTATAGCATCTTGATGATCCTTTTTTGTAAAATGACTACCTTTAACATGATGTTAGAAAATGCTTAGATGAACAATAATATGCAATATGGTCCCAATCTTCCCATTCTTTGACTTAAGGAACATGATCATGTAGACTAATTCTACTATCACATGCCTATTTCTATGATGCCATGCTTTACAATAATCAAGACTCTTCTAGAGAGTGTAATAATGCATTCTACTCTACTTTCTACTTAATAAAAAAAAGACAAACTTCATAAAGAACCTGATAGAGATGAGATTTCTTCAATGGTAAAGATCCTTGGGATCTTCTTCTTTCAGCTTCTTCTCAAGTTCTCCCTTTTCTTTAGCTATGTGAGCTTCACTTCTTTCCTGTTTTTTTGTTGTTCACCTTGTTTGGACAATGTCCATACTCGTTGCATCCAAAGCATTGAATCTACTCATTGCATCCAAAGCATTGAATCTTGGACATATCTTGTTTAACTTTGGACTTTCCAAACTTCCCACTATTCTTCTTATTGGATTATATAACAAAAACTTGAGACTTCTTATAAGATTCAATGTCATCATTTTCATTTATCCTTGTTTCTTTCAAGATACCTCAAGCCCACAGTTCATCAAAAGGAGTAATATCCTTTCGTGAATAGACACTAATCACAAAACTTGCTTCAATCATGGGACAAGGCATTTAGTACACAAGTAGTCATCTCTTGATTGGAAATGACTTTCCCAAGCCCTTACAACTGTAATATTTTCATAAGATTTATGTACAAATATCCTTTTCTTTGACATAGTTCTCAAAGGTTTGCATTTAGGGTTCCCAAGATCATCTACTTGCTGCACTTCAATAGCCTTAAGGTGACCCAACCAAATTGTTCAATCCGGACTCTATTCATTAGCAAAACAACATTAACAAGAAGAGATACCTTTATTTGTGTTCCTCATGTCCTTGGGTTCTATGCAACTTCTCTGAGTTGTGACAGACCCGGTTAGGGCCCACGTCAGCTCTAAAACACTGTTGTAACCCCTCCTAACAAACATAACCTCCAAATATCTTTGTTGTCCCTTCTATGAATGTGGCTTAGTGTTAGGACACCTCCCAGACCTCTCGGCCCTCTCGAAAAGAGAAACAACCCACCTACAATTAAATAGAATTATGTGGCCCTAACTCGGAGAGAAACCAGCCCAAATCTTCCTCCTATAGCCTCAACCTCCTGCCCATGCAACTCAGCCCTCCAAAAGGTCTAGAAAAGACATCAAACCTTGCTCTTTTCACCTTCTCTGGAGTCCCTCGCTTCTGTGGCTATTTCAAAGATTAGTCCTTGATGTGTATTGCACTTGGATGATGATCCCAAAATTCTTTGATGCTCCTCTTCCTTCAAAAATGTCTTCCAACGAACCTTCCAAGAGAGATGTTATTCCAAAAAAGCCTTTTCGATGAGAGATTGATATAGTAGTCTTTCTTCCTTCAATGAGAGCTTCATCCTTTGAGATGACGAGGTCTTCTACCTTATGCCCTTCCTTGTGTCTATAGAAATTTATGAATCTTATATCTTATGCATAAATTATTATTGTTAACCCGGTTATGCTCCTCCTACTTATACAAGTTATTAACTGAATAAATTCGAGTTAAAATCGAAGCAAAACACATAACAAATCTCTACCAATTCAGATCTAGAATAAGCACATGCACACATAGACAATGATAGTTATTTATGGACAAATAGTCTCCGAAAAAACCCAAGGTGGGAAAACCGGTCTCTAGCTAGTGGAGGGTTCTATTATTAAGAATACTTTTGAATACACAACTCTGGGTTCCAGATCTGGAAAACCCGACAAAGAAAACTCTAGATCTATAGCACACTAATTGATCTAGGACCAAAATAATGACTGATCCACACCCTCAAACGAGATTTACAGAACTCAACCAAATCTAGGCCTAGAAACCCCAGCGTTGCCCCTGAAAGGCTCTGCGTCAGCCTCTGAAGCCCCTGAAAGCCTCTGCGTCAGCCTTGGATGGCCTCCAAACCCTCAGCACTACTCCGGAAGAGACTGCATTACCCCAGAATGGGTGACGCAATCACTACGTTGCCCTTAAGGGTCTCTGTGTAACCCCTGAAGGGTTTCCTAAAAATTATGGTGTCCTCGTTGCTGCTGCTGCTACCTTCCTCTACGTTGTCCTTGAGCTAATATCTTCTCTGCCTCTTGTGTATTCTAGACCCTGGGATCAGATCATCCCCTTGGTCTAAATTCCCCTCTCTATAGCTGAAACACTTGAGTATTCTTAGCAAACCTTGCCCTAAAATCTCAGCTTAGCTTCAGTGCTCTGCCTCTGTGTGTCTTTACAAATGACCCCAAGCATTTCCTTTATACTTTTCTCGTTGACAAATCAATGGCCAAGATTAAATCTTTAATCAATGGCTAAGATTAAAAGAAAGCTTGATCCGTGTGACTTAAGACAATTTCATCACATGTTTAATTAAATTCACTTCAATTATTTTATTTTCCTAAGTTTTAACTTAGGAAATACATTAAAATAATTAATTAATTTAATATCTCATAAACCGGATGAAATTTCCCAAATCCATTTCTGGGTCTTGTAGATCAAGTGAACTCTAGTCTTTCCTCAAAATTTGGGACCTGGAGCACAATTGATGCTACCCCAAATACACAAAATCTCAACAATGTCCTTAGCAAATGATCTTTTTTCGACAAATAACCTTAAACAAGATGGTCTTTCAACTACCTTCTCTTTGTTCACCTTAGCTTTGATACCATGTTGGAGAATGCAGTAGGGCAACAACTATTAATTCAATTTTCTCCTTAACTTAAATAACTGCTTGTGAACTTTATTAATCTTCTTGTGTTTCTTTATTAGATCTTTTCATCAAACAATTATCAAGAGAAAAACAGTAAAGACAATGGACACAAGATATAGGTTTCAAGCCATGGAAAAACCCCTCCAAGGGGAAAACCCAAAAAATCTCTTCTTATAGGTTTTGCTTCAAATGAGAAAACCAAGACCCAAACTCTAGACCGAGTCCTCCAAGCACCAAGTCAACCCTCCAAGAAGCCCTTCCAATTATGTTAGAGATCAACCAAATCAACAAGGATCAGATATGCTTCAACCAGTTTCTAGCTTCAACTTCGGCCCCTACCTTCCACCTGCAATTTCGGTTTTTCAGAAGCTGCAGGAACCCTAACTTTCGCATGTGTGAGAGAATAGAGCCCAAAAACATATTTTCTTTCTTCTTGGTTTTTTCTTGTTTCCTAGACCTTTGCTCTCCGTTTTTACTTGTTCCCAACTTCATATCGAACTGCTTTAGAGAGATCGAATTGATGTCTAATGAGGTCGAATTTGCTTCTATTTATACACATCTATGGGTTTCGAATTCCTCTTTTTAGGGCGACTTCTCCCTGCCAGGGCCGACTTATGCTTGGAGGCTCATAGAACTTTCTAGACTCAAAATCAATATCTTTTACATGTTACAACTTGCCCGATAGGGTCTTATACAAATGATTTGACTCAAGAAAAATATTCTTTGGACACGACAAACCCTAGAAGCATGAATAACATGCTTGACCTAGATAACCATCAAAATTGAGCATGAAACCCATGCTTAAAATAATGTTTTTCTTTCTTCTTTTTCACCTAACATAAGATATACATAAATACATGAATTCATTAACAATTATGAAGACCGAAACTAGTTACATTTTCCAACAGTAGGTACCCTCTAAACTTAGGGTTTTGATTCTCTAGACTTAGGGTTTTCACACAAATCTCAAATCTAGGCTTGTGAAGTACCTCCCAAGCTACACAATTCAACAGTAATCATCTTCAGTCAAAAAAGGAAGAGATCTACTTTATAACAATTTTCCCCATCCAAAAATCACTATACAATGTGGTTTAGAACAATTTTCTCCATCGGGGACTCACTATGCGATGTTGTTTAGAGCATTTTTCTCCATCCATAACACACTATAAGATTTTGTATCTTCAATAACCTTATTCCCGGTCACAATTTTCTTCGGAAACTACTTGATTACAGTTTTTTCAAAGAATGAGATATGGCAATGTTATAACTTAGTTCTGATAAGCACATTATCCTCCCCACAACATCCTTAATATCACATAAAACTACCCAATTTAAACCAATAAAGAAATTAACTAAAACCAATACCCAGGACCATTTGAAAAATGATGTGTCGTCAAGATTGTCCACTCAATCGTCATAGGATTCTTTGATACAAGAATGCCTGTTTACACATCAATCAACCATAGCTTCAAGACGAGACAAAGACCGGTTGGAAAATGCATATACAGCTAATGCTAAATTTTTCCATTTGATGACTTAATTCTGCGAATTGGTTTCTTTATCCTTTCCTCCCCCGCGTTGTTCTTGCCACTTTCTCCACTCATTGAACATCATGCATTTATGTATATTGTGCAGAAACTAGCATTTAAACAGTGGCTCTAAAGCAGAAAAACTAATGTAAACCCATGCTGATACAAAAACGACCACTAAAAGTCAATTACAGCATACAAGCCAGAAAATGTGTTTATAGGAAACAATGAAAACATGCCAGATTTGTAAACCAAAATACCGATTAACAAATCCCAAATCAAAATGGAGATTATTGAAGTAAACCCATCAAAATTATAATCCCATCATTCTGGAGTCCAGTACGCAGCACATCAGTTAGTTAGACAATATAAACAACCCATGTGAACACTCCAGTATAGGACATTATAGGCAAGATCAAGATAGAGCAAAAGCATCAGTGCTGTAGACAAAACATTGAATCGCTCATATTAAGCACGAAACATAACAAGAAAATCCGGATATTGGTTGAATGTAGCCATCTAAACTCTATGAGATCACTCCAACCAACATTTACCATATAATGATAAACAGCATTGGAGGATAAAAAATGCAAATCATCCAAACTGGCCGACGAAGAACAGTGATTGATGACATCTAAGTTGTTAAAACTCTTTTTCATCAAGGGAAATGCAAAGGTACATACAAGATTCAGGCTCAAATTGTCTAATAAAGCTCATTAAAGAAATAGCTCTCTTTTTCACATTATATTTGCAATCATTAAACTCACAACAACAAAGAGAACATACAAAGCAATAAGGAAAAATCCCCAGAATCGAGGAACCTGAAATCTTGACCATGTTATTACAAATAATGACCCAAGTAAGCTCAAAAACAGAAAACCAAATGCAACAACAATACTCATGTGAAAATGAAGGTAATAGCCAGATGGATATGAATGGGCCGTGCGCATTACAAGTGCAAGCCCCAGCCCAATAAGCATGTTAAACATAGGACCTGCATAGCAACCAGCCATGGCCATGGCTGGTTGCCCAGCTTTTGCAACTGCAACATCTGCAACTAGATCCCCAATGGAATTTCCCCAAGCCAATACTGTCAGACCCAATAAAGCTGGTGACAACTTTAATATGACACCAAGTGCCGCTAAGCAACCCAACAGCTCTCCAGCTATAAATGAAATCCAACACACACTCATAACAAATGACACGACGACTGCTAATTTCTGCTCTTCATTCGGTGGCTCGCTCACAATTAAATAATGTGCAACTCCTATGGAACAGCTTTGTGCTAGCACCACCATCCACAAAGGAAAATGCACATTTGGTATTAGAAATACCACTGGATAGTGGAAAGGGATGAAAGAGCTACAGAAGTAAAAAAGGGCAAGTGGACATAGTACTATGTTGGCAGATGCATAAAATCGACTCCATTCTGGGGGACTTATGGATGGGATTGTCAACTTGAGCAGCAACTTTACTGGCACCTCCCAAATTTTTGTAAGCTGGTGCATGTAAACAAATAGTGAATTAGTCAATCTTCATATTACAATAAATACAGCTCATCAGAGAAAACATTACATTATACAGTATCAAACAGCACCCATGTAGTAGAGAAATCTCCTTGGAATCATATCACGTATTGTTCCTATACAAAGAGAGAAAAACGCAAAGAGAGGAAACGGATTTCTATGATCTATGTAAATCAAACAATCAATGTCTCACTTTGCTATAACATTTACTATTTACCGAAACTGTATTTGTCTTTATCCCTGATATACTGCAGATATTTTCATCGTTCAAAACATGAAGACTCTAGCAATGTCAACTATCTATACAATGCAAGAGTTTGCCTTATTTGCTTAACAGGATGATTGTGTCCACTATCTGCTAGGAAGTCAGGGGCAAGATCCTGCCTTGAAGACATGCTATAATGTCATGCCATTCCATAATTATGGCCTTGCTAGAGCTGCAAGTTGTGGAGAGTCCAAAAAAGTGTTTTATGTTTTCGATGGATGTAGAATAAAGGAGGTTAATCACTCCCAAAGAGGTTGACAGCAGATCCTGCCTTAAAGACATGCCATAATGTCATGCCATTCCATAACTATGGCCTTGCTAGAGCTGCAAGTTGTGGAGAGTCCAAATAAGTGATTTATGTTTTCGATGGATGTAGAATAAAGGAGGTAAATCACTCCCAAAGAGGTTGACATCGCAAATAGAAAGCTAATTGAAAAGCCTGAAAATACTTGGAAACTTTACAATTTTGCCAATGACCTGTTGGCTCACTAGAGATGATGATGGCTAAGCTAATTGAAAAGCCTGAAAATACTTGGAAACTCTACAATTTTTCCAATGGCCTGTTGGCTCACTAGAGATGATGATGGCTTGTTACACTATCCTTCAAAGTTTAGGGTTCCAGTGTATGGGAGGTTCCTCCCCTCCCGACTATGCAATCAGTGTCAAGTGCAAGCCCAGAGCAATTTTCATTGTATCTATATGGTAAAGAGGGGATGCATCTCCAATATTGTTATATGTTATTATTAAATGTATGAATTTTCAATATTGTTACATGTTATTATTAAATGTATATATGTTTTAACTCGTGTTAATTCATTTTATAATTATTAATAATAATAATTCTGAATTTAAAATAAAATTATAATTTAGCTAATTTTTGAGATTCTTTTTAATCTTGACAATGTTAGATGTATCATGAGGTAAACGTTTTGATGTCTGTTAGATGTATCATGAGGGAAATGTTTTGATGCTTATCGGCTTTTACCAGCCATTTAATTTATATGGCTGCACTAGTATTAACTTTCATGAGAGAAATGTTTTGATGCCTATCGGCATTTACCAGCGATTTAATTTATATGGCTGCGCTAGTATTAACTTTCTTAAAACTTTAAATCCAAATAAAAAACACAACTCAGACTCCTGTCTTAAGTCATGTAAAAAAGTGATTACTTAGTTATTTAAACATACCCAGGAAATTAAATTGGTTATGCTGGAATAGTGTCTTTATTACCTATTTCTTTGCCTATCATGTACCATTCTCTCGTCATTTCTTTGGGTTATGTTCGAATGGTGTATTTGTTACCTCATTATTAATTAATCAAATTTACCCATCATGCACCTCTCTCTTGTCATTTATTGTCATAATTTTATTATAGTATCAGAGCATTCTAAGGCATTGGAGCCACTGAAAACGGAGACTGCACCTGTTTGGAAACCGAAAAGGGCAAAGGTGTTGTTGGTTTTATGAGAAGAAAGAAAAATCAAGGTGGAAAGCGTACCAAGGTATAGTAAATAAAATCTGTATGAATATCTATTCCAAAAGTGTTTAATATATTTTTATTTCATAAAGTTCGGCACTCACAAAACCACATATTATAACAAAAGAAAGTAGACTAATCGTGAAGCCGCCAATAAGTTTGTGACCTGTAAATTTGTGAAGCTATTATTTGTATTTCCATGGAGAGAAAAATGTTACAGTACATTCACAACAGTAGTTTACCAGACATTGTATGAATAACAGGGTAGTTCTTCCCTAGAGAGGAAGCAACTTTGCTCTGTGTGAAGTTTGAACCCGACATTGTATCAATACATTGTCGGGAGGATTTCTCTGCTTCCTTGCTGTCTTTTAAATCCAGGAGGGGTTGTTGGTAGAAACATAGAACGGGAAAGACACTGAAGTAGAAGATAGACGCAGTTTGTGTAGAAGCAGTACTGTTTGGAGGCCTTAAAGAATAAAGGACAAAGTTAGTTTTCCCTAACATAGATTTGAAGAGGCAAACAAAAATGTTTATTTGCCTAGCATTTGCATACTAAAGGAGAATGCCCAAAATGTAAAGAGTGCAAGTTTTAAAAGCAACAAAGCAGGCAGTCGGAATGTAGTGATAGCACAGCATCAATACATTGTCAGGAGGGTTGTTTGGTTCGCTTGCTTGCTTGTTTTTAAATCCACTTAAGAGGGTCGTTGGCAGAAACAGAGAACGGCAAAGACACTGAAGTAGAAGAGAGACCTAGTTTTGGAGGCTTTAAAGAATAAAGAACAAAGTAAGATTTCCCTACCATAGATTTCGAGGGGCAAGCATGTTGATTTATCAGTACAATTGATACAAGTACTTTCTTTCTGAACTATGGTAATTACTTGTGAATATATATTATAGTTCTTTTATCTTCATCAAACAATCACACTTCAGATATTCAACCAATAACCATGAAAGGAAAGTGAAGATCACAAATGTTGAAAAACTTAGGACATGTGATATCACATGTGTAAGAGAGAGATGTGTGTGATAAGTGAATGTGTAAAATGAAAAAGTTCCAAGTGTATTTTATACCTAAGAGACATGTCTCTTAAACTAAATCAAGTCTCTTTCTAAATTAAATTCTAGTAAGTCTGCACATTTACATTTTTACTCATATTTGTTAAAGTGCTGAAGATCACGTAAATAATGGTGGGCAGTAACTCTTGGTAAGTATATTTATTTACATATTGTTCCTTATCCCATCTTTTAAGTAAATACTTGCTTAAATTGTGGTCGGTAATAACTTATGGTAAATATGTTATTTACGTGAGTTTGAGATATGGTTTTGTTGATTTCCTTTATTTTCTTTCTTCTAATTTAAAATTCAATTTTCTTTAGTGTTTTTACATAGTATTATGAATACATGAAGGATTATGAAGATCAACCATAGCTGATTTCTTCAACAAAGCAAACATGTTTGTGTGCCTAGCATTTGCACACTAAAAGAGAATGCCCAAATTGCAAAAAGTGCAAGCTTTGAAAGCAGAAAATCAGGCAGTCGGAGTGTCATGATAGCACAGCTGAACAAAGAGGGCCAAAGGATGTCAAAGTTAAACTCTGAGACAATCCATAACTCAGCATATACACAGAATTTCTGGAGAATTTTTTTTAAATGTCCAGTGGTCAAATATTCTCTCTCAGAATTTCACAAATTGAATGGCAAAAACTATGTTTCATGGACTGTCTTAATGGAGAAACATCATTTTCGTTAATAAGGAATAATGAGCAGGACAGAAACCAAACCTACATCAGATCAGAATCTCATCACAAAATTTGGAAGACCCTGTTGATTTTAATTTTGCCAGACACCGTCTATGATAAAACATTTTCCAAATATAAAGATGCAAAACTTGCATGGAATTAGTTGAAGTAATGATATTTTGGAAATAAGGACAAAGTGCATATAACATATTTAAAAGTACTCTATGCCACAATGTTAAAATTGGACAACTAGGTCCAAACTCCGGGTTGTGCTGCTCAGATGATGATCCCAATATTTTTATTGGATTCCTCTTTCGGAGAGGTGTAAGATTGATCTAAAGATCATCTCGATCAGATGAGCAGAACATGTACTTTGAATTTATTCTACTTATGTGCTAGGTCGGCCTGGAATAAAATATTGACTTAAATGTCTTAAAGGACGTGTCACACACCCCCAAAGATTCCTATATATTGGAGAGACTTAGAGTTCATTGGACACACATTGTGGTGGAGGAATTCTCTCTCTCTTGAGAGCATTGAAGCTGTGTATTCTTTGTTTGGGTTGTTCTGGGGTTATGTGTGACACGCTTGGCTGAAAGACCTATTGGATACTTCGCTGGTAGAAGCATCCTGCTGATCGCTGTAACGCCACCATTTATTATCTCTGTTTTGGTTTGTCTTCTATCGATCTATTAGTATGTAACTCTATCTGCTTCAGTATTGTGCCCTAATCTGAAATGGCATAGAACATGTTCATAAATTAACATGGTATCGGAGCCGAGGAGAAGACGAAGGCCAATTTGAGTTACAGTTACAGAAGGTTGCCACCGTGTTTTAGGGCAGATTGCATGTTGATTAAGGACTGTCTTATGGGCGGTCTATCTCTAAAAGAGAATGCCGCAAGCCACTTTAATGCTTTCCGCAAAAAACAAAGGGGAAATTAAGGAGTAATCGATCTCAAACACAAGCTGTTGGAAAAGCATTAAGGAGTAATCGAGCTCAAACACAACTCAGGGATTCTTGAAGCAAGGCTAACACTGAGTGGGCTATGATCTGCATAACATCTTTGTCTCTGGTTGTTCCTGGTCTATTGGTAATGGCAGGTGAAAGCCAAAATAAAATAAATAAATAAATAAAATCGATCGAACGGAATGTATGAGTCAACTCGGTCTTTGGATGTAGTCCCACAGAGCTATTACGTTGTTTAGACGGCAACTGGGTGTATTCGGAAAGTCCCACAGAGCTATTACGTTGTTTAGACGGCAACTGGGTGTATTCGAAAACGACATAAAACGCTTTAAATTGTGTTTTAAAGTCGGCAAAATTGCAGTGTTGCATTGTTTTATTTGCAACTGCACGATTTTGGTCGGAAGAAAATATCGGAAAGAGGGGTGTTTTAGTTGATGCTTATCCCACGCCGAAGAGGAGTTTCACGTCCAGTTGGGATGCTCAAAACAAGCAATTTCTTCCGATAGATAGTCTCTTAAAAATTGTATTGTGAAGAATGCCTCGTTGCAGCATCCGAGTCGTATGGATTCTTAACAATGCCAGCGATATCATCTTTTCTAGACGCTTCCCGATAGTAGAAAGGCAATGGCGCATTGCCTGTAAAGAAAAAAATATATAGTTTTCCAGATGGAGAAAACAAGGAATTACGTGGAGTGTTTTATACTTTTGATATGACCGACGTTTGCAGTCGAATGGTAGAAACCGCGATTTGAACCATTAGGCTTTCGATGACCGCACGTCTGGAATTTCCTCTCAAAATATCGACGAAGAAGAGGAATACAACAACAGTCAGAATGTCAGCTGGTGGAGCACAAGGACTCGCTTACTGGTGTGAATGAAGCCCTTGCCGGAGACCCAGAAAATGTCGAGCTTTTGATGTCGTCCGAATTTTTCTGACATCTCTATTTACCTGAAACTGCGGCCTTGACTATAACTCCGGTAGTTTTCGTGGGCAGGGTTGGATTAGCATTAGCGATGAATTCATCCTCGTCTTCATCGTCGGTAAAGGATGCCTTTGTCCTGCAGCTGGCCATGGCGGCCTTGCTAGGGGCCTCCATGATGGCTATCTCTGCCTTTTACATTCTCAAATGGAACGTTGATCAGATCCTCCAACAGACTCTGAACTCCCGCAGGCAGAAATCGACTGGCGACTAGGATGGAACCCTTGTCAACAACCCCGACGAATATGAAGACAACGAAGAAGTTGGATTAGCATTAGCGGATGGATCCATGAATGCGATCGTAAATCTTCTCTCGACGTCTGGAGCCGTCAACCTTTGCCGCAGACGAAGAATGTGGTTCGCTATGTATTTTCATCCGAGCGCCTTCCAACATGCATTCGTCCCATGCTTCAGTCGAAGAAGGGATTGTATAATCTGAAGTCTGCCCTGCTTTATTTAAAGGCCGATTGAAGGAGGACGTCCATGGGGAAGGATTTCTGGTGCAGTTGAATGCATTTGAGTATTTTATGTTTTGGTTTGACTATTATGTTGTATGCAAAGATAATGATATCATGCATCTTTCGGATTCAGATGAAATGAAATTGGGGTTTAAGAAAGGTTCCCAGTCTCGTTTCAAGAAATGGGCATCTTCTCTGCATAGTTTACACGGTAGCTATGACAAAAGGAGGCCTGAGGATCCATCGATATTTATTAGAGGTATACTCTCACCAGTATAGAAATCACGAAAGCTGTAAGTATTGTCCTCAAGAAGAGTTGAATTCTGGATGGGGAGCCGCATCACAAATGGATACCTTGAGATTGGTGTCATTTGTTTTGCCACCGAGCAGTTTGGTTGTGCCTGCTACATGATCCCTTCTGCTACTGAGGCCTTTGTACAGGTTTATATTACAAGCTTTCAGTTATTGGCTAGTAGGACGCTTTCAATTCCGTATCAGATCTGTTCATGAAGGCAACATTGAAGGGTTGTTAGTTTGAACAGGAATCACTGTATCTTGAGCTGGATTGGGATCACTATGATACCCTATTTAAAATTGGAAATATGCAAACTGTTGAGCAACAAGGCCAAGAATCAACGGATGATTTGAGATCAAGAAAAGCCTGTTTCGATGGAGAAGTTAGGAGAAAATCAGATCTGTGGATGTAAAGCATGACAATGTGGAAATGTTTAGGGCTGAAATGTGCCCAGTCTTCATTATAACATGTTTTTTTTACCACAGATCTCTGAAACCTCACAAAAGTTTGCCGCAAAGAATTAAAAAAGACTGTTTAAAGTCTGTTTTCGTGAGCCAAGTCCCTTGGACAAGAGGCCGAGCATTTTAGGAGGAATTTTGGGTTTATTTCTCTTTCTATTGCAAATCTGAAGCTGACCACCGGCATTATGGATGTTTTTGATGTAAGACTATGGCATGGGACCCCTCTTCTAGGTAAGCCGCATTCCATGGCTACCTATCTCAGGCAGACCGCAAGCATTGACTTGCTAATCAGAGGATTGTGACAGTTGTTATCTGCTCAGGTAGAATGAAGACTTGTTTTGATAAGGGTAGAGTTTGTTCGAGGGCTTAAATGAAAAACAGTCGCAGCAAAAGGAAGCATAATGGGTCAGATTTGAGGACTGTGATGGTTGAGGAAGCTACAGCAGTCCTCCTCAGAATATCAGGACTTCTAACAAGCTGAGGCGTGTTGATATATTCTCCCTATTGGACAGTGACATAGATAGACACCTATGTAGCAATCAGCATGAGACATTAGCAGTCTCACTGGAGCATAATGGTAAAATGTGTTTCGGCAGCTTTCAGACACATTATTGGAATCTTGAACCATGATCAGCAAAGCCTGTTGGATGGCTTTAACTGTGGAAGATTAAGTTCCCCTTTCCAAGTTGGTGTCTAGGATGCCCTCATTTGACATAAATGTCTTCTCTCACAAGAGAAGCTGGCATTAAGAGGGAGAATTCAACTTTATATGCTCCTGAGCTAATATCCATGCTGAACGAAAGAAGGTCCTCATGGCTCAAAGACATATGGCTTCAGAGGGGGAAGAAAACCGAGAAGCCATATAAATACCAGGGGTATCTAGTTGCCATGAGTACAATATGAGCTTGGAACATTTGAAGAAACTGGAAAGCATCAAGGTCTACAAGGATGCGAGGGTGATGTCTAGGATATGGTTCCTAGAACACAAATCAAAGGTGTTGTCATAAGATCAAGCATGGATCTTATGAGAAAATGTGTTGCTTGAAAGCACTGATTATTATTGCACCTATAATCTATTATTACCCTTGCTGCTACGCAAGGACGGAATCTTCATCAGATGGATGAGAAGACCGTTTTTTTGGCACGGTGCGATAAAGGAAGAGGTGTATGTAGAGCAACCTCTAGGGTTCGAAGTCCAGGATCGGGATACCCATATTTGCAGATTGAAGAAAACCCTCTATGGGTTAATGAAAGCACCCAGAGCTTGGTACGAGAGGATAGATAGCTACCTGATGAAGCTGGGCTTTACTCGTAGTAATGTTGATCCAAACCTTTACTTCAAGGTTGATAGAGAAAAGCCTGTCATTCTAGTACTGTATGTGGACGACCTCTTCCTGATAGGTGCTGACCCTCTCATTCATTAGTGCAAGAGGGAGCTCGCTGCTGAGTTCGAGATGAAGGGCCTAGGACACATGCCTAGGCCTGAAGGTCTTGCAGAGACCTTGAGAGATTTTCCTTTCTCAAGGAAAATACATTATGAAGTTTCTGGTATGATGGACTGTACGTCCATGGAACTCAACTTTAAGAAGTTGAGTAGCAGCGTTGCTGGGCCCGTCCTACTCAGTATCGTCAACTCATAGGGACCCTGATGTTCTTAGTGAACACCTGTCCGGACGTATAATGTGCAGTGCACACTTTGAGTCAACACATGGTTGATCATAACATTCACTGGGTTGGTGCCTAGAAACTCTTGAGATATCTCTGAGGCACGATAAACCATGGGCTGAGATATACTGCCGAGAGTATGACACTCCATGGATATACTGATGCCAATTGGGCTGGCAGTGTGGTGGATCGCAAGAGCACATTTGGATGCTACTTCACATGTAGATCTGCTTCGGGCAGGAATCTAAAGTCGGTAGCCTTGAGCACCGCTGAGGCCGAATACATTGTAACATGTATGGCTTGTTGTGAAGTCATTTGGTTGCAAAAGCTCTTCTGTGAGCTGTTCGAGCATGTGTTAGATGCCACCGTTATCCTTTGTGATAACCAGAGGGGGATTCATTTGTCATAGAATCCCGGGGTCCATGATTGATCCAAGCATGTTGATGGCTGGTACCACTTTATCCAGGATATGGTACAGCGAGGCGCCGTAAGGCTCAATCATATAGGAACTGATGAGCAGGTCGCAGATATTCTCACAATGCCCTTGGGGAAGGTCATGTTCATAACCTTCCGTGAGAATCTTGGAATCATGGAACGATCCTATTCTGAGGATCCTGTTAGACGATGAGCTCTGAGAGCTCTGGGGGGCTTTGGGGACAGCTTCTCGAAGCTATGAGCAACCACAAGGCTAGGCTTGCCAAACTTTGATGGTGTGCTTGGACCCCACCGTTGTGATTATTGAGTTGGTTCAACTCTCATTATCTGTGCCCCATATGCATCCTACCCATTGAGTATAGGACTCATGGGAAGTACCTCTCCAATGAGGTGGGAAAAGCTAGAGACTAGTAGAAAAGACTGATGGATGCATTAGAGATTGTCGTACTCTCTATCTAGGATGGCACAGTCCAACCACTTGATCTGGGATCAAGTCTTGTGAGGTCTCGGACCTCCGCCTGACTTCGGGTCAGATGAACCAACTTCGGGTTGGTTGGAGACTCTTTGTGAGTCTGATAGATGTTTTGACCTCTGGGCTGAATCTGTCAACCAAGAATGATGTCTTTGTGACTGACCCACTTCTGTTCTGAAATAAAGAGGCCAGCAAAGAAAGTTACGGCGGGATGACGCACGATGTTTGGATTGCACTAGTGGACGGAGTTCTCCCTAGTTGAGAGGGAGTGTTAAAATTGGACAACTAGGTCCAAACTTCGGGTTGTGCTGCTCAGATGACGATCCCAATATTTTTATTGGATTCCTCTTTCGGAGAGGTGTAAGATTGATCTAAAGATCATCTCGATCAGATGAGCAAAACATGTACTTTGAATTTATTCCACTTATGTGCTAGGTCGGCCTGGAATAAAATATTGACTTAAATGTCTTAAAGGACGTGGCACACACCCCCAAAGATTCCTATATATTGAAGAGACTTAGAGTTCATTGGACACACATTGTGGTGGAGGAATTCCCTCTCTCTTGAGAGCATTGAAGCTGCGTATTCTTTGTTTGGGTTGTTCTGGGGTTATGTGTGACATGCTTGGCTGAAAGACCTATTGGAGACTTTGTTGGTAGAAGCATCCTGCTGATCGTCGTAACACCACCATTTATTATATGTGTTTTGGTTTGTCTTCTATCGATCTATTAGTATGTTCTATCTGCTTCAGTGTTGTGCCCTAATCTTGAATGGCATAGAACATGTTCATAAATTAACACAAAAATGGAGGGGCACTAAAGTAGAAGAATTAGTGACCAAAATTAGATATAAAAGATAAAAACTACATGTATGGATGACCCATGGTTGTTCCGTGATGAAATATGCACATGTTGTAACAACCCCGAATTTAACATGCAATTAATTATATCCAATATGCAATTAATTATCGACTCAAAAACTGTTTAACTAATCATCATAGAAATTTCAGAAGCATAAGCAAAGACAACTTACCTGTAATGGCGATATTCCTTACTTGAGACTCCAAAGTTGAACGGTATCTGAATCCTGCTAACCGCAACAAAGTTTTGGGGACAACTCTCCACCCAACTGTAGGCTCAGATACACAATCTTTCCACAATTGGCCACCCCTGAGCCCTCAATCAACCTACTGCCAAGGAAACCTTTGCCTCACAATATCTTTCTATCAAAATAATGGAAGATAGAATGATCCATGAATCTTCTTCAATGTCTATTAAATAGACCAAACAAAGGAATGGGAACCACATGCACACATTCACTGTGTCAACATGCAACATTTATTTATTTATTTTAAGTTTTACTTAATTTAATGTTTCTCTTAGTTTAACTTACTTTTTGTTAACTTTACTTATTTGTATAGTTTCTTAGTTTAACTCTTTTTAATTTATTCCTTTTTACTCTTGTTAACTTCACTTATTTATTCACTGTTTAGAACTCCAATTTATTATTTACTATTTTATTTAGAACTCCAGTTATTGTTTACTCTTTTAATTATTATTTTATTATTCTCTTGACTTTTTATTTATTTACTATTTATTTAATTGTATTATATTATTTATTTATTATTTATTAATTTATTATTATTAGGGGACATTACACATTTGGATGTGACTTGCTCTTTGATTGCTAGACCCTAAACAACTGCTTGTGTGTCTTTCTTCCCTGAGTGTCGGAGACCTTTAGAGAACTTTCACGACATTCTTCATGCTAGCTACATAGAGGTCAGTTGCTTTGGAGGAGGAGAATTGGGCATTCAAGAGAGCATTAAGCCCTAGTTGGCATGCGCACAATTGGATCACTTGCAAGAGGAATGTACTTGACTTGTGCTAGCTTGGATTAAGGGAGTGATCATGTAGTTGGAGTCGACCCAGAGAAGCACTATGGCTTAAGGAGTACTGGAGCTTTGGAGGTTTGTAGAGGAGGAGAACTGGATCCATATCGTGGAGCGTTCATGCCCTGAAGCCTTGCTTGTTGACAAAACCACCTTTGAACTGACATATGTCCCTCTAAAGTGCAGCACTTCACATGTGCGGACCTACGTGTATTAAGTAGGTTGCTTGTAGTGGACTGGGTCTACTTGTGTTAATTTTGGGCAACTAGGTCCAAACTCCATGTTTCACTGCTCATATGATGATGATTATATTTTTGTTGGATTCCTCTTTCGAAGAGGTGCAAGATTGATCTAAAGATCATCTTGTTTGGATGAGCAGAACATATATTTTGATTTTATTTTCCACGCATGTCCAAGGTCGGCCAAATTTGTAATGTAGGCTCACAAGCCCTATAGATGTGTCACACACCCTCACTGATGGATATAAATTGGAGAGAGAAGATGTCCATTTCATCATCAACTCAACACACACATTCATCTTGTGATCTGATTGGTTCGTACAGTCTAGGAAAGGCTTCCCTCCTTCACACATGTGAATCTGAACCTAAAGCATCTACTGCAATTTTCATACTGTTTTTAGGGTTTCTGCACAGCATTGACTTTGGGTCAATGCAAAGTCAACGCTTGGACTTAGTGTCAAATTGCCCATTTCTTGCAAGCTTAGTTGTAGACCTCCTAAGAGTTGGGCAGATCTGGAAGATAAGAAGCAGTGCAGAATGCAATGCCAGATGTAGTAGATGAAGCCCTCAAGTGCAAGAGTCAAGATATGTTAGAAGGCAGTGAGTTGCGGAAAAGAAAACTTTAGAGGGCTGCTTGAGGAAGCTACAACAGATCCTCACTAAATAACAGGTAGTTGTTGTAAAGTCAGTATGAGTACTTCTGACACAAGCTGAGGCTTGCAGATATATTCTCCCTGTTTAACATATGGCAGAATATGTATGACCGTGAAGTTTGAAATCATTAGTACTGTATGGCAGTATGACAATGATGAAGAAGATAGGGATGGGTACCATAAACCTATGGCAACATCGTAATCAACGATATGACAGTGATGACAGTTCTGTAGCCGCAAATTTGAGGAGCTAAATCTGTGATTTTATGTCATTGTCATTATGACAGTGACATAGACAGACACTCACGTTTACGAAATTCATAATAATAGTAAGCTAGTGACAGTATTAGTCTTACATTGGAGCGTAATAATAAACTTGAAAGGGTGAACTAAGAAGTTTTTGCAGCCTTCAAGCATGATCAGCAAAACCTGTGAAGCTTTGAACAAATATTGTATATGATATATGCACGATAGCTATATGACAGTATATGGCTATGAGTCTTGGATGACTTTGACTGTGAGAGAATAAGACTCCTTTCCAAGTTAGTGTCTAGGATGCCCTCATTTAAAATAGATGTCTTCTCTCACAAGAGAAGCTAGCACTAAGAGGGAGAATACAACTGTATATGCTCCTAAGCTAATATCATTGCTGAAAGAAAGAAGACCCTCATGGCTCAAGGGTATATGGCTTCAAGGGGGAAATTCCAGTAGAAAAACAAGAAGCCATATAAATACCAAAGGTATCTAGCTGCCATGAGTACAATATGAGCCTGGATCATTTGAAGAAACTGTAAAGCATCAAAGTCTGCAAGGATGAGAGGGTGATGTCTAGGATATGGTTCCTAGACCACAGATCAAAGTTGTTGTCACCTCGATATAAGATCAAGCATGGATCTGATGGGAAAATGTGTTGCCTGAGACTTCTCTAGGAAGGCACTGATTATTATTGCACCTATAATCTATTATTAGCCCTTGCTGCTACACAAGGATGGAGTCTTCATCATATGGATGTAAAGACCGCATTTTTGCATGGTACGATGAAGAGGTGTACGTGGAGCAACCTCTGGGGTTCGAAGTCCAAGATCAAGACACCCATGTCTGCAGGTTGAAGAAAACCCTCTATGGGCTGAAGCAAGCACCCAGAGCTTGGTACGAGAGGATAGAGAGCTACCTGATGAAGTTGGGCTTCACTCGTAGTAATGCTAATCCGAACCGTTACTTCAAGGTTGATAGAGAGAAGCCTCTCATATTGGTGTTGTATGTGGACGACCTCTTCCTGACAGGTGCTGACCCTCTTATTCATCAACGCAAGAGGGAGCTCGCTGTTAAGTTCGAGATGAAGGACCTAAGACTGATGCACTACTTCCTAGGACTGAAGGTCTGGCAAAGACCTAGCAAGATTTTCCTTTCTCAAGGAAAATACATTGTGAAGCTTCTGGAAAGATTCACCATGGTGGACTATAAGTCCGTGTCGACACCGATGGAGCTCAACTTTAAGAAGTTGAGTGGCCCGTGTTAGTTAATCCTATTGAGTATCGTCAACTCGTACGGGCCCTGATGTTGTTAGTGAACACCCGTCCGGACATATGTTGCGCAGTGAACACTTTGAGTCAACACATGGTTGATCATGACATTCATTGGGTTGGTACCAAGAAACTCTTGAGATATCTTTGGGGCACGATAAACCATGGGCTGAGATACACTGCCAAGAGCATGACACTCCTTGGATATATTGATGTTGATTGGGCTGGCAGTGTGGTGGATCGCAAGAGCACATCTGGATGCTACTTCACCCATAGATCTGCTTCGGGCAAGAAACGGAAATCGATAGCCTTGAGCACCACTGAGGCCGAATACATTGCAGCATGTATGGCCCGATGTGAAGTCACTTAGTTGCAAAAGCTCTTCAGTGAGCTGTTTGAGCATGTGCTAGATGCCACCGTTATCCTTTGTGATAACCAGAGGGGAATTCGTTTGACATAGAATCTCGTGTTCCACGATTGATCCAAGCATATTAATGGCTGGTACCACTTTATCCAAGATATGGTACAGCGAGGTGCCGCAAGGCTCGATCATATAGGAACTGATGAGCAAGTCGCAGATATTCTCACAATGCCCTCTAGGAAGTTCGTGTTCCTAACCTTCCGTGAGAATCTTGGAATCATGGAATGACCCTATTCTGAGGGTCCTATTGGACGATGAGCTATGGGAGCTCTGGGGGGCCTTGGGGATAGTTCCTCGGAGCTATAAGCACCCACAGGGCAAGGCTTACCGAACCTTGTTGGTGTGCTTCTGCCCCACCATTGTGATGATTGAGTTGGTTTACCTCTCATTATCCGTGCCCCGTATGCATCCTGCCCATTTGAGTTCCAGACTCATGGGAAGTACCTCTCATTTGGCCAATGAGGTGGGAAAAGATAGAGACTAGTAGCAAAGACTGATGGACGCATCGGAGATTGTCGTACTCTCTATCTAGGATGGCACAGTCCAACCACTTGATCTGGGATCAAGTCTAGAGAGGTTTCGGACCTCCAACTGACTTCGGGTCAGTGAAACTAAGTCCAACCACTTGATCTGGGATCAAATCTAGAGAGGTTTCGGACCTCCAACTGACTTCAGGTCAGTGAAACTAACTTCATGTTAGTATATGACTCTCTTGAGTCCAGGTGAGGTTTCAGACCTCCTACTGACTTCGAGTCAAATAAACCAACTTTTGGTTGGTATGAGACTCTTTGTGAGTCCTATAGGGGTTTCAGACCTCTGGGTTGAATCTGTCAGTCAGGAATGATGTCTTTGTGACTGACCCACTTCTGCTCTGAAATAAAGAGGCCAACAAAGCAAGTTACAGCGGGATGACGCACGATGTTTGGATTGCACTAGTGGACGGAGTTCTCCCTAGTTGAGAGGGAGTGTTAAATTTGGGCAACTAGGTCCAAACTCCGGGTTGTGCTACTCAGATGATGATCCCAATATTTTTATTGGATTCCTCTTTCGAAGAGATGTAAGATTGATCTAAATATCATCTCGATCGGATGAGCAGAACATGTACTTTGAATTTATTCCACTTATGTGCTAGGTCGGCCTGGAATATAATATAGACTTAAATGTCTTAAAGGACGTGTCACGCACCCCCAAAGATGCTTATATATTGGAGACTTGGAGTTCATTATACACACAATGTGTGGAGGATTTTCTTCTCTTTATGGCGATGGAGCTGCGTTCTTGGTGCTGCATATTTGTGGAGTAATCTTTGTCTTGGGGTTGTGTGTGACACACTTGGTTGAATGACCTATTGAAGACTTTGCTGGTAGAAGCATCATGTTGATCGTCGTAACGCCACCATTCGTTATCTCTGTTTTGGCTTGTCTTCCATCGGTCTATTGGCATGTTCTATCTACTTCAGTATTTTGCGCCCTAATCTGAAATGGCATAGAACATGTTCTCAATTTAACAGTAATTGCCAGGTGGTTTCACAACCATGCCTTGGGCAACTTAACTGCAACCTATTAGAAAATCAAAAAGGCAGAAAGATTTTCTTTACTTTGATAATTACTTGTGATGTTCTTATGTTCTTATTAACTTTCTTGTGTTCTTCTAGAGTTCGACTTACCTTCTTGTAGGCTGACTTGAACAGGTAAGGGCCGACTTGGTGTGGAGGTGAGAATATTCATTTTTGACTCAAAAATAATTCTTTTTACATGATTCAAAAGCCCAATAAGGGTATTATTAAATGTACAATGACTCTAATGACTTAGTATTAATCCTAGAAGTCCTCAATGGGGACTTTGACCTAAAACATGATGACCCAAGCATGAAACCCATGCTTTAATAAATCATAATAATAATGATAATAATAATTTCTTTTCATTCTTTTGATAAATACATTTTATTATGACTCAAATACAATTATGAAGACCGAACCTAGTTACATTCTTCAACACTCCCTCTAAACTAGAGAGGTATACATAATGACATATACAAGTACAAGTACAAGGAAGATCTCAAAACACATGAACCATGAAGAGTTTAGGCACCGCAATGTCATGGGCTAGATCCCTGACCAGGGCAATCTATCCAAGTCCTTGTTACACAGCAATTTGTCACCGTCCCTGCAATTCCCCATCCCGCACAATTGGAAGGCTCATTCCGTGACCTGTGAGCAGTTACATAACTTGAAAACACTTTCATGGCATTCCCCTAAACATGTACTTTCATTGCCTTGAAGACAACTCCTTGTGAAAAACCCTAAAAACACCCCTTTTTGCATTGGCGCGGGAAGCCAGTTCAGTACCCGCGCCAATGGGGGAAATCCTTCAAAGAGGGCGCGCCAATTGGCGCTCTGTCTCAGAGTCGCACTCGCGCCAGCCATTTTAAGGAGTGTTTTTTAAAAATAAATGGCGCAAGTTTCGTCCTAACCAATCCATAAACTGGTATCTAATTTGAGTTGGGAGGTTTGGCTCCGGATCTCCATGTAGAGGAAGTGGTTTGCCACCTCTCGTGGAAGCTTCCTTGAGGATAGGGCCAATCCCATGATTATAGGGATCCCAACTCCCCTTCCTCCAGCTATAAAAGCTTGCTCATCTCCTTTGCAAGCTAATCTCCGAGTTCCCAAGAGCCATCAGAGCCTTATGCTACAAGAGCCTTGATTCATTCCCTTAAGGCCAAATCCAAGCAAGGAGATTATTGTCGAGACATCCAGAGAGAGAGGTTTGTCTCATCCCCGACAGGCTTTTTCGAGACGTGTTCCGCTGGCGACCCTCCGAAGGAGAATTCAGCATCAGGTCTATGGTTGTATTCTTCTTTGATTGATCAATGATGAGCGACTATTGGTTATGGTTCCACTCCTATTGTTGATTATGATAATGAATTATGTCTTCTCTGACTGACATATAGTTGCATATACTAGATTTTACGCTTGCGTCTGTTTTGTTTCTCGCGTGTGCAGGTGTCCGATCACGGAGATCGTGAGGATTGTGATCTGCCAGAGCTAAGGAACGGGAGCGCTACTTTCTCTACAAGCGACAGCGTTGGATTCCAGGTAAGCCTTCATCGCTAGTTGGTTTATTTGCAATAAGGAACCTGCACTATAGCGTGTGACGATTGTTGCTAGACCCGGTCTGGGCTAGTAGGGATCGCCTCTGTCCGCAGAGGGGATTTACCTCCACAACAAATTGGCGACTCCATTGGGGATCGTCTAGCTTGTTGTTGTTCTGCTTTGTAAGCTACAGACGGAGCCTGAAGTTAGCCAGATAGCCTTCGAAACGCTCTTGCTCTGCAATTGCGAAGTAGATCAAAGCTGCTTCAGTCAATCTCCGATTTAGTTTATGAGCTGAACACTTGGAGTATTGTCTTGTCTTTTCGGTTGTTTCTCGATTCTGCTTACTTGATCGGCTCTTTTGGCTTGTTTTTTTGTGATTTTGGCATTTGGTTAGCTTGATCATCACTGGTCTGCTTGTTGGAGTGCTTTTTTTTTTTTTTTTCCATAGCAAACTCGATTGGCGCGCTTTTCAGTGTGACAGTCGCGCCCACTGGCGCATGTTGTCAGTGTATTACTCGCGCCAATTCCATTCTGGCGCGCTAGTTTCAGCCTCACAATCGCGCCAATCCTGTGAGGTACTAGGGTTGGCTCTGTTCTGAGCTTCCTGAGCTTGATCAGTGTGTCTGGTCTTGTTTTTTTCGACTGCTTGAGTGTTCTGGAGCCTTGTTTGACTGGCTGTGACCTTTGTCCTTTGGTTGTTTGTCTGTTTCCATTGATTTCACATTCTAGCCCTAGGGCATCTAGGTGCTCTTGTGTGTCGAGCCTCCCTTGGGAGTTTTTGGTTTCTATTTGTTCAATCAACCTTTTGATTGCTCCTCTGCATTCGTTTGGCGGTTGTTTATCATTTTATTGCGTTATTTGAGTGTTTGTTCTCTTCTTCATTCGAATTTCGCTTTGCCTCGTTTTGGGCCTAGATTACATGGTCCATCTAAGTCTTTGGGATTCTCTTGGTTTTGAGGGACTGTTTTGTCAATTTGGAGCTCTGATTGCGTGTTTGTCATTGAGTGAATTTGCTTATCTTTGCTCTTTTACTATCGCGTCTCAAATTGCTCTTCATTAGTTTTCATTTTGTTTAGTGCACGTTGCTCTTAAACATTGAAAATATAAAAAATCTCTTTTGCTTTCGACTAGTTAGTGCAAATTAAAACCTTTTCGGTGTTATTAGTGATTAGTGACTTTAAGAGAAAAGTTTTTGGTTTACATTAGCTGCATTAGAGACTTTGTGGTTGTTTTCTGATCATTTTGTTTGTGTGAAAAAGCTCTCAACTCTCTCATAATTAGCTTTCATCGAATGAAATGGTATACTGTGGCATATAGTGTGCATTTAGGAGATTTTGAGACATCACACTCGCTAGGGCCTAACCACTGAAACGTAATTGAAGATAAACATTAAAATTTATTCAATTTACACTAACGCAGCATTGAAACATTAACGCAACATTTAGAGGTCTAGGCTAGAGATGTGTTTCGGCGTCTTTAAACCTAGTAGCTGTCGTTCGCCTCTTGGCTTTAGACAACGCTAGTACGGACTTGTGCTCCCTGTACCGTCGAGTATATAAAGGGAGACCCCACTAGGTTTCTATCCTTTATCCATAGGAAGCCGAGTCTGCCGCCCTATACCCGTGATACACCGGACACAGCGTTCGAGGAGATTGCCTGCACGTACGTTAAGTCCTTGGTTGATTTCTCTTTCATTTTGAAACCAAGGTGTATATTGCAGTTCACGGTTATTTGTTACACCCTTTGCCTAGTATTCCTGAGTAGTCATTTGATCTTTTCTGACTCTCTAAATTTGAAAGGATCACCAAGCGCTTGTCCTTTCACGCTTGCTTCAAAACTGAAAGAGATAGAGTCACCTTTCATCCGTTTCTCGACTCTTAAAACATGAAACGGTGAAGTTTCTAAGTTTCAATGTGGTAAAATAAATCACCCGCAATCACACGCCCTGTTAGCTTTTGCTTGTTGGCCGTTTGATTGTGTGTCTTGACTCTTTTTCAACCCGTGTGTGTTGTGCTTGATCTTTTGTCATTGTTGTCACAGTGGCGGAACCATCCGTTTCGTCTACTGGTAGTCCATATACGGACGATTCGTCAGAGGTTTCTCAATCCTCTGCTGAACCTCAGCAGCCCATCGTTTCCGAGTTTCCCGACAGGGGACCGGTTGTGTCTGAGCTTCCCTTTGGGGGACTAGTTGAGTTCAATTGGCCCTTTTCCGACCCTTGGTCTGGATTGGGAGTAGGGGAGCATTTCCCTTCTCTTACATCGGGTTCGCCTTTTTTAGCTATTGTTATTCTTCCTAGTCCTCGCCATTTGTTACAAGATCTAGCGACAGGTTCAAATATGAGTGATTCTCCTAGCAAGGAAATCCCCACATCTGGTGAAGATTACCAGTTATTCCCTCGACAGTTATTTCCAGAAGACAACCCTGAACCGTCTGTTATGTCATCACCCAGTCCCTCATTACCAGCAGGGTATAGATCCTTGGGTCAGATTATTGCCGTCGCTGCCTCCATGGGGGTGTCAGCTCCTTCTACGAGGCCAGTCGTTCCTTCTTTGGGGATGTCTCCTAAGACACCCATTATGTCATCCCCTCAGGTCACTTTTGTACCCTCCATGCCCACTGTTTGTGTGCCCGCATCTGCACCCGCTGTTACTACCCAATCCGTAAGGACCACATTGCTTCCCGAAGACGTCTATATAGCATCTGCTATGCCGGAGAACATCTCTTCGGAGGAGTATCGATTGTCCCTGCAACAATCGAACCCCGAGGTCGGACAGTCCACTCAAGATCCCAACCGCTCGTATTTTTCGCATTATGCACAGGATGGTACACCCGTGTACATTTTTCCATATCAGTATGATGAGCATGGGAACCCTTTACGTTTACCTACTCTTGAGGCTCAACTTCATGCTCAAGGTTTACCGTATAACCAGGCTGGACAGCCTTATAACCCGCAAGGACAACCTTCTCAAGGCCAACCTTCGGGCCAACCTGGCTATCCTTATGACCCGCAGGGACAGCCCGTACAGGGCTACCCTTCGGGCCAACAGGGGCCATTATACGGTCCGCAAGGACAGTATTACAACCCTTCAGGTCAACTCGTGCAGCCTCTCCCTGGAGTCCCACCTGGGCAACCTCAAGGACTCACAGGTCAACCGGGGTACCAACCAGGGCCGGTATATGGTCCTGGGGGGAAAGTCCAACCTTTTCAACCTATGCAACCGCAGTATCCTCTTGGCCCCAACGTCGTACATCAGCTAGGACCATCTTATGGTCCTGTCGCCGGTCAAATCGGTTATCAGCAACCACCTGGCTCTGTTTCGCTACCAGGCCAATCGGCCCATCCGGCACAACCTGGTATCCCGCCACCAGGCCAACCGGCGAATCCGGCACAACCTGGTGTCCCTCCACTAGGCCAACCGGCCCATCCGGCACAACCTGGTGCTCCTCAACAGCCAAGACAACCTACACAACCGACACAACCTGTTTATCCGGGTCAACCTGTTCAACCATGGGCAACCCACTCAGCCAGGTCAGCCTGTTCAGCCAGGCCAACCTGCACATCCTGTCAACCCTGCCCAACAACCGATTTATTCAATGTCGCAGCCAAATTAACCGCTGCACCCTAATTATCAGGCTCAGCAGGGTCCCACCTATCAGCAGCCCACTCAACCTCAAGGCGGTTACTATTCTCATGGTCAATACCAACCGAATTATAGCCAGCCCCAAGGTTCTAACTATTACTCTCAACAACCCGGCTATACCTATACTCAGCAGCCAAATCCGCAGACTGCTCAAATGGGGCCGACTTACAATCAGGGTCCATACTCTGGTTATCAAGCCTCGTACACTAGTTACCAGCAACCGAATCAGGCTGGTTATACCCTATACCCCCTACGGTCAGAATCCTGCTGGACAAAACCCCTGGGGGCAAGGATATTCTCAACCAGCGTGGAGTACAGGTACTGGTCCTTATCGAGGGCCAGGCATGTCGTCCAATCCGCCATTACCATTCCTGGCTACCTTGGAATTACCGGATGTTTCGAAATTAACTAATGATCCAATTCTGCACAATCCTTATTGGCCTCCGGTTCCTACCAAGGTACCCGGTGATTGCCCCAAGTTTGAGGGTAAAGCTGGGGAGGACCCCCAAGCTCATGTGATGACTTACCATCTTTGGTGTTCATCCAACTCTTGGGTGGATGATTCAATTCGTCTACGCCTCTTCCAGCGCACTTTGACTGGTGCTGCCGCTAAGTGGTATATTGAATTATCCCGTGGCATCTTTCAAGATTTCAATACGTTAGCCATGGCTTTTCTAACTCACTTTCAGTTACCGGTTCTCTACGAAGCCAGGACGCACCTCCTGACTTCTTTGAAGCAGGACAAAGCCACCCACATTTCTAATCACATTCATGAGTGGCGACGTCGTCGTAGACTGATCAAGTTCGATATACCTGATCAGATACTAACTCATTGGTTCACCACCTCCTTCGTTAACAAAATCGCCCAAGATATTGCTATGGGAGTGTGTGTGACTGAAGAACAAGCCATAGCGCGTGCCCAATATCTGGATCTGGTATACTCTCAGTCCGACACGTTTTATAATACTTTGCCTGATGCTCCACGGTCTGGAACCTCTAAAGCTCCACCTACCCCGGCGGTGGATGGTGTTATTGGTTCCGTGTCTCAGAATTCGAAAAAATCTTCGAATGGGAAGCAAAAGTCCAACTCATCCAATAACTCTGCTCCTCCCGCCCCTCCCGATTCTGGCAAAACTGCGAAGGTTAACGTCGTTCAGGCTAATCCTACGGAAAAAGCCTCCAAAGGAAAGAAGAAGGGCAAAGGTAGATCCAAATCCGACGTTCCAAAGCCAGAATCTCCCAAACCTCGTACCGAGGATAGTTCCCAACGCAAACCGAAGTACCCCTGCCTCATTTGTGAAGGAGATCATTATACAAAAGATTGTCCACGACGATCTGAAATTAGTCAACTTCTCAAAGGCTCCAAAGGGACTCCGGCCGTTCTTAAAGAACCATACCCGTCTCAGCAGACCCAGATGGTTGAACCAAGGTTACTTGGAAGCGGGAGCGAAGCGCGGAGCGCCATTTTTAAAAGCTTCTGGTCCGGAGCGTTTTCGGGAGCATTTTTATATATATATTTTATATTTTTTATATTTTGATGCATATATGTCAACAAAAACATGTAGAATGATGAATTAGACTAAAAAACATAAAAACATAGATTGAATCATATAACATCAATCATCTAGAAGTTATAATCTTCATCAACCACGCCCACGAGCTTGAGTCTCGCAAATCATCAATCTGAAGGTTTCAAGCTTTCAAAATTCAATATATAACATTTATCATCATTGATATATAACATTTATCATCATTGATTTCAAATTTCAATATCTAACATTTATCATCATTGATATAACATTTATCATCATTGATTCATTGATTTCAAAATTCAATATATAATATTTATCATCGTTGGATATTATATAACATTTATCATCATTGATTCATTGATCACCATATAACTTTCATGAAGCATCATATTCATAATTCATAATGACTCGTAAACAGTAAACTTATAAATGCCAACTTCAAAGTTTCACCTTTCAAATTCAAACTTCAAACTTAAATTGTCATTAAATATATGAAATCAGAAAGAGTCAAGTTTCAACTGTTCAACTGTCAACAACAAATAGAAAAGACTAGTAAACAAAAAATCTATTTTATCTGGCTGGCCCCTTGCCACGCCCACAAGAAATGTCTAATTTTTGTGAGCCACGAGGAAATGTTGGTCTTCTAGTACTCTCAGGAGTACCACAACCACGACTAGAAGGTGGAGGCTGGATCTGCAAAGGAACAACATTGTGATATCGAGGAGTGGCACTGGCACTGGCACTGGCACTGACACCCGCACTGCTACCAGTAGATGGTGGGACTGGCCCTGTGTGTGGCGGTGCTACTGATGCTTCATCATCATCCCTATAAAGTTCTGCTTCCAATTCTTCCAGATGTAACGTGTCGTCCTCCAAATTATCATCCTCTGGGTTGTTGTCCCAGACTCTGTATGATTGATCCTCATTTTCCTGATCACAGTAATGGCTCAACAACCTCAAGTTATAATGCACATAAACCAAGCTTTCAGCTCGGTTTTCATTCAGCCTGTTTCTTCTCACATTGTGTATAAAGTTGTAGGTGCTCCAACACCTCTCTGCAGAAGAAGTGTTCACAACCTGTGAGAGAACTTTTTTAGCCAACTTTGGCAAAAGTCCCATGCCGCCATATGCTTCCCACCATGTGATAGCATCAAATTTGTCCCCGTCTTCCATTGCATGGAAAGAACCAAAGTTAGCAGTGCAACTGAAGTATTTGCCTAATTCAAGGCGCAATCTAGCACACTCCTCCCTGTCAAGTACCAACTTGTCTAATGCCTTCATGTACCCCTCTTGTACCTCTAGATCTGTGTGAGGTTTCATCCTAACCCCACCTCCAAGTGCAGGTTGGCCCAACCAAGATGGAGAGTAATATTTTGGCGTAAGGATATATGCCAAAGCATGTAGTGGAACATTGAGTTTATTCCACCGTGCACACACACAGTCATGAATCATAGCATACAAGTTGGGATCATTATCCTTAACAACATCTTTTATTTGCCCCAACATGCTATCCATTTGCTCATAAACCTCTCCAATCACTGGTTTATCAGTATCCGCAAAGCGAATCATGTTATAAATGGGCTTGGTAAAACTCACAATTTCCCTCATACGTGCCCAAAACAGATGGTCAACGGCGGTCTCCTCCACATGTTCGAAACCTTGCCTGTCAACTATTGTTGCCGCCCTGTCCTTTAATAGCTGCCAGTGTGGGCTTGATACCATTGCAGCCAATGACTCTCTTACCTTCAAAAGGCGCCCGAAGGTGAGGTAATAGCTAGCAAATCTAGTTTTTCCTATTTTCAACAACTCCAATTTGGAGTGAGTACGGAAAAGCCCATGGGTATTGCTATGATTTGTAATAAATTTTATCATTTTTTTACCTCTCTTGTACAAATCACCAAGCCATTTGAATTGAGGTTGTTTGTTTTGATGATATCATGCATCAAAAGGTTCATTGTGTGAACCAAACACCTAGACCAAAAAATGTTGGGGTATTTATCCTCAATAATTGCTCCTGCTGCCTTACAGTTAGCAGCATTATCAGTGATGACCTGTATGACATTGTATGGCCCAATCTTTTCAATTATATCAAGTAATGGTTCTGCAATGTTAATGTCGGTTTTGAATTTCTCTGAATAATCATAAGCTGCCAGGAAGACTGCACCACTAACCGACACAGCCAAAACATTTATCAATGGTTTTCCTTTTACATTGGTCCATCCATCAGAGACAATGGACAACCCATGCTCATTCCACGAACTTGTCATTCTAGCCAAAGAATTGTTTATTTTAGCTCTTTCATGATCAAGACCCACGGTTCTGGCCTTGTCATACCCAAGGCTTTTGTATCCTTTGGGGGCATCATTAATGGCAGAAACCATATCATGCCAATAAGGTGAGCGAAGAACATTGAATGGCACCCCACATGCATATAGAAACCAGTAAACTTTTGAATCCACATCATTCCTACACCCTTCGTCTAGGAAATCGAATATGGTTCTACGCCTTAATCCAGTGCCACTGCTTCCAAAACCACTGGCATGGGTGGAAGTTGAACTTGTTTGTCCATGATGTGTTGGGCCTAAATCAACGAAACCCCTAGATCTTTTAGATGATCTCTGTAGGGCAACCACCTCTTCCTTCCTATATATCTCTCTCTGTGGTGCTGGCACAAAAGTACAAACTTTGATTCCAAAATTTTTAGTTCCATCGCCTGGCATTTTCCCACAAAGGTGCCTTCTCAGACGGGTGTATGAACCATGGTATTGTTTATTGCAATGGGGGCAAATAAATTTAGTGGTTCCACCACCTTTCCCTCCTTCCATTTTCTGAACATATTTCCACAAAGGAGTTTGGTCTTGTTTAGTTGGGGAATCTATGTTCTCAGATTCTCCACTCCCCACTTCATCCTCAGCATAATCCTCCTCTTCAAGATTTTCTTCAGATCCACCATAACCCTCCTCTTCATCCTCCTCTTCTCTGATTTGCCTCTTTCTTCTAGCACTTTCCAACACCATTATCACAAAGAAAGGAACCAACATGAGGAAAATCCCTAGCCATATAGCCATGATGGAAACAAGTTCAAGTTTCTATCCTGCAAAACAAATGGAAAAATGCCAAATGGGAATAGGAAATGCAACATAGGAAAAAAACAATTCATTTTTTAAGTTTCAAATCCAATAAAATGCAACATTCAAGAAAAATTCAAGTTTTCATTTTTAAACAATTTAACAATCTACAAATTCATCCTGTTGCCTTGCTCCTTACTCTCCTTCCTTGGCACTTGCTCTCCTTCAACTCTTGCTCTCACTCTCCTTCAACTCTTGCTCTCTCAACTCTTGCTCTCGCTCTCTCAACAGTGAACAAACAATAAAAACTAAAATGAAACCCCCCCCCCCTTTTAAACAATTCGATTTTTCACATAAAAAAAATTCCGCGCGGCGGGAAACTTCTTTTTTTTCTTTTTTTCTTTTTCTTTCTTTTTTCTTTCTTTCTTTTTTTTTTTCTTTTTTTTTTCCCGGGGAGCGTTCACTTCCGGCGTTTAAAAAACGCTCGCGAAGCGTTTTTTAAACGTCGGAAGCGCTCAGGGAGCGTTCGCTCCCGAGCGCTTCCTGAAACGCTCCCGAAAAGACAAGGAGTGTTTTAATAGGTTCAGAAACGCGCTCCCGAAAACGCTCCCCTCAGGAAGCGTTGTCGGGAGCGCGTTTCCGAAACGCTCCCGCACGGAACGCGTTTCGGAACCGGGAACGCAGGGGGTTTGAAGCTTCCCCGCAACCTAGGGTTGAACAGCCTTCACCATCTGCACCATTTGGGTCCCAGGTCTTTATGATGAATGGTGTTGCACCTATCTCTATTGCTACGCGTTCGAAGGATTACAACGAATCGCGTCAGGCAGCTGGGAAGGCAGTTGTGGACGGTCCACCTCCCCCACCTGTCTCCGGTCCGTTGGAGATTGAGAAGCCTACTGCTGAACCTGTTGCGAGGCCACCTCCTAAAGGTGTTCTACGAAGATCTTCCTATAACCCAAATGCCCGTGCCGCTCAACACTATAGTATTGTTGAGGATGTGGCACAGGCGCCTTCTGCCATGTCTGCATTGGAAGTTCTTCAAAGTTGCCCGTCACAATGGAAAGCTTTGTTGTCTGCAATCGGTGGGATCGATCCCACTGATTCTAATCTTCTCACCTTCGACTTAGAGAACTTTACCCCCCGACTTCCACATCAGATCGCTCTTGTTATTCAAGTCGAGATCAACAGTCTTAACATCCATAGGGCCGTGGTGGATGAAGGTGCTTCTACTTGTGTCATGTTGTCCGCTTGCTGGAAGGCCATTGGCTCTCCAGCCCTTTCATCATCTCCCAATGCCTTAGAGGCATTCGATGGTCGGGAATCGAAACCCTTGGGTGTTCTCGAGAGTTTAACAATTACCTTACAGGGGAAGATAGTCAATGTAGAAGTAGAAGTAGAAGTAGTTGACGCCAAGCTTAATTACAATATACTTCTCGGCCGCAGTTGGACTCACACCATGTTCTGCGTACCGTCCACCCTCTTTCGACTTCTTAAGTTCCCTCACGAGGGCAAAATCGTTACGGTGGATCAGTTGTCTTTCTTCACCTCCACCTCTGATAACAACGTTCCTTACGTGGATCAGATTCCAAATCCCCCTGACAATGTAGGACCCGGTCTCTTCAAGGACCCCGTCCTCATGGGTATTTTTCCCACACCACCACCGCACACCGCTCAAGTTAATATGATCTCTAGGTCTAACGACCCATGGCTCATCCCTTCGCCTGAGCAGGTGACTAAGTTTGGAGAATCGATGCCCTTAACTCCGGTAGAGATTAACTACTGTGAAATCGTCGCCGCATCTGATCCTCCCCCTCCTCAACATGCTCCTTCGAGCATGGCTTTAGACATCTATTCTCAATCCCCCTGGCTCGGCGAGGCCGACTCGCCTGATCCTCTTAAAGAGATTTTCCCTTCTAATGAAGCCATTGTTGAAACAATGTCTCTTGAGGAGCTAGCTTGGAGCGATGGACATCATCGTTCCTCATTCATGCCTAGCTTGGGGTCAATGTCAGATTGTCTAGAGCGTTTTGCATCTCAGGTTCCCACTCCACCTCTCCAAACGCCCATATTGACACATGAGGTGCTTTCAGAGGGAAACCTGAGCAACATTACTCAAACCATTCCAATCGACATCTCCGTTAAACCAAGGATAGTTGAGAACATACACGTGGCAGTGACTTGTTCTCCTGATGAGATACAAGTTTATATTCATCTTTTTTGAGAATTCAGAGACGTGTTCGCCTGGTCCTATGAGGAAATGCCCGAGATTGATCCCAACATAGTAGTACACGAGATTCCTACCTATCCTGGTGCAAAACCTGTGCACCAACGCCTACGCCCGGTGCACCCTCGCAAAGCCGCTGCCGTTAAAGCAGAAGTTGAAAAACTTCTGAACACGAGCTTCATTTACCCAATTCCCCTCACAGAATGGGTCTCCAACATTGTCCCTGTAGATAAGAAACAGGGTACTATAAGAGTTTGTGTTGATTACCGAGATATTAATCAGGCCTGTCCAAAGGACAACTACCCCACTCCTTTCATATATCAAATCATTGACGAATGTGCCGGGAGTGAGATTTATTCCCTGATGGACGGCTTTTCCGGGTATAATCATATAAATATTCTACCTGCTGATCAACACAAGATTGCATTCATCTGTCCGTGGGGTACTTTTGCCTATAAAAAGCTCCCGTTCGGCTTGAAGAACGTTGGAGCCACTTTCCAACGTGCTATGTCTTATGCGTTCCACGACATACGCCATATCCTTCAGCCTTATCTGGACAATCTGCCAGCTCATTCACTTCGGCGAGAGGACCACCCAGAACACCTCCGCCAGATTTTCCTTCGCTGTCGACGCTATAATATTCGGCTCAATCCTCATAAATGGGTCTTTTGCGTGGATTATGGCCGTCTATTGGGGTTCATAGTCTCCAAAGACGGGATTCGCCTTGATCCCCTAAAGGTCAAGGCCATTGTTAATCTCCCATCACCCTCTTCGTTATATCAATTGCAGAGTCTGCAGGGAAAAGCTAACTTCCTACGACGCTTTATACCGAACTACGAGGAAGTGGCCAAAGGATTCACACGTCTTTTAAAGCAGAACGTTCCCTTTCATTGGGACGACATTGCTCAACAATCGTTTGAGAAGCTTAAGACATTACTTGTTAATGCTCCATTGCTTCGGCCTCCAAACTATCACCGTGATTTCACTCTATACTTGGCCGCCGCCTTTAGCACCATAGCTATGGTTCTGGTTCAGGATGACGATAATGGCAACGAACACGTTGTTTACTATCTATCACGAAATCTTCTTGACACAGAAACGCGTTACGCTCACATCAAGAAGCTAGCTTTAGCAGCTGTACAAGCTGTGCAACGTTTCCGCCACTACATCCTGCTGCGTACCGTTACCGTGGTTTCGAATTGCAACCCCATGACATATATTCTTTCTCGACAATTACTGGGGGGCAAATACTGCAAATGGATCGTTATCCTTCAGGAATTCGACCTAGAGTTTACTACTGCTAAGTCAACCAAATCACTGGTTTTCGCGGATCTTATTTGCTCCCTCCCGACAGACTCTCCCCCATCTCATTCTGAAGAACATATTCCAAACGAAACCATCTTCCTCGTCAGCACCCGTGACCCGTGGTACGGCGATATTATTGTGTATCTTCAGACGTCAACCTTCCGCTCTGAGTTGACCAAAGATGCCCAACGTCGAATTCGGCATCAGTCTCAACCCTACCGCATTGTAGGAGATACATTATACCGGGTTGGAGTAGATTCGGTGCTCCGTCAGTGCTTGACTTTGGAAGAGGCCGAAAGAGTCTTAAATGACTGTCACAGTGGCGCCTGTGGCGATCACATGTCTGGATATGCCACCGTCCAGAAGATTCTGGGTGCGGGTTACTTCTGGCCGTCAATCTTCAAAGACTGTATTGTTGCAGTCCGCAAATGTCACGCGTGCCAGGTTTTTCAGCGCAAGATGCGCGCGCCACCCCTTCCTCTGCATCCTGTCATTACCGTCAGCCCTTTCGCAAAATGGGGCATAGATTTTATGACGTGTAACCCTCATTCGGCCGGGGGGCATGCATATATAATCGTCGCTGTCAACTACTTTACTAAGTGGGCCGAAGCAATGCCTACACTAGCGGCCGATGGTAAGACAGCTGCCCAATTTATCTTCAACCACATCATTGCACGTTTCGGGGTCCCTCAGGCCATTGTAACCAATCATGGCACTCATTTTCGAGATTATATGATGGCCGAGCTAACATCAAGATTGGGCTTACGCCACGATAGCTCAACGCCATATTACCCCCAGGCAAATGGCCAGGTTGAGGCAGTGAACAAAGTTTTGGTCACAATGCTTCAACGAACAGTTGGAATTTATAAGTCCAATTGGCACCTCCAATTGTTCTCAGTTCTATGGGCATATCGGACGTCAACAAAGAGTGCAACCGAATTCACATCATTCCAATTGGTGTATGGTCTGGAAGCAACTCTTCCAGTTGAGTGCGAAATTCCTTCCTTAAAGTTGGCTGTGGAACTTTTGCCCGATACTTCCCCTGAAGAAGAGCGTCTCTTGTATTTGGAACGGTTGGATGAAACCCGCCGCTTGGCTGCTTTAGTCATTGAAGCACAGAAAAAGCGGGTCAAAGCACACTTTAATCAATCTGTCTCTCCACGTTCTTTTGTCGAAGGGGACCTTGTCCTCCTATACGACCAAGCGCACAACAAACTCGAGGCAAGAAAGCTCCAACCCATGTGGCATGGGCCCTACATAGTAAAACGAGTATTGAAAAATGGGGCATATGAGCTCATTGATTATGACGGAGTTCCACTGGCACAGCCTAGAAATGGGTTGTACCTTAAGAAACACTACGCTTGAAGTTATTTTTAGTGTGGTGTGTGTACATAGGTGTGTATATTCATGTGTGTGCATGTGTGGTGTGATGTGTGATGTAAACATCTTTCTGTTGATCGAGTCTTCCTGATTGTGCAGATGTCCATTACTCCGTTTGTGGGTTTCACGGATGGTGCCTCCCGCAGTACCAGGAATCTGTCTTTGGCAGCGTGGGTAATTTATTATCTTGCTGGTGAGTTGATTAACCTGCAAGGTGTATGTCTAGGTCCTGCTACAAATAATATCGCGGAATATAGTGTTGTATTGGAATTATTAACCGAGGTTGTGGACCTCGGCATTCGTGAATTACTTGTGTATCTAGACTCACAACTTGTAGTATTACAGCTTAACGGACATTATTCAGTAAGAAACCCATCCATCTGCGTATTCGTCTGCTGGAAAGAAATTTTGACTATATTACATATCAACACATACCCAGACATATGAATACATTAACAGATGCAGTAGCTAATTTGGTTCTAGATAGACATTTGTGCAATCTATAAACAAAAACATCCTCACATGTAGAAAGATCCATCCAGGAATAGGCATATATGTGTGTGTGTGTGTGTGTGTGTGTGTGTCGGAATGTTTACATGGTGTGCATCACATAAGATCAAAATATACATGTTCATCTTAATACAACCGGAGACGACATGTCTCTCAAAAAATATGCATGAAAGAAGCCCTAGGTGTCTAATCCGCATGGTGCTCATGGTAACATGCTACCGCGCGCACTAAACGTCTCAAAAGTCGGTGGAGGCGACTAAGCACTCCCACCGTATGTCTCTGATACGCCATCGAGACATCTGCCAGCCGGGCATAGTTTGGAATCCCCCGGGCAATCCCCTCAAGGTTCTGGATCAACTCTCCTCCCTCGGCACCCTCCGCCTGAGGGTCAACTGCGGGCTAAGTTCTCCGTGCAATAGGAGACATACCGACAGGTCTCTCTGGGCCGACATCTGCATACATATAAAATTGTTATTAGAATGGACATGTATTACCAAAAAAAATCATAAAACATAAAAATCAAAAAGAGAGGTCATACCCAACTCCTCGTCCCAGTCATCCCCCTCTAGAAGTGGGAGATCTGGGTCTCCAGTGAAATCGGTCCCGGCATAGGGCCAATCCTCGACCTCGATCAACTGACGCCGTAACCATCCAAAAAACTCCAGCCTCCAAGACATCTGTTGGCCTCCTCCTGACCTGGGCATAAGTGTTGCCCAGCGAGCCATCCTTGGCTCTCTTGGTATTGGCTCAGCAACTATGGCCCCTTGGCCCTAAAAGATTGGTAGTCGTTCCAGGATGAACAATACCGAAATGGAACCGTAGCCAAACTGCTTCAGTTTGACTTGCTTGCACTTTGTAAGTTGCTTTTTGATATTTGTTGTCACTGCAGTAGCCCAATCAAACAATGTAGGGCTCATACACTTGGAGGCTAGTATGAGTTGGGCCTTGGTCGCCTCATGCGGCGCCTGCGATCCCGCAGCCCGCATAATGGTGTGTAGCACTACCCTGAGTGCTAGATCGCGGACAGTGTGGATATCCACCTTCCCGCTTCCCGATCCAGTTCGTGCCCCTGGGCACACTCTCGCCATTACTTGCTCCATCTTCTCTCCAGATGGTCTGCTGCCTGTCAGGATGGGCACCGGACCTCTACGCAACAATCCGGTTATGAAATATACGTCGGAAACCTCAAGTTCCAACACTTGGTCCCGAAGTTTAAAAACTTCCTCATTTTCGTCCCATATGCTGACCAAGTACTGTAACAGCTCTGGCTGAGCTCGTAAGCAGGGTGTGAGGAAGAATTTCTTAAGTCCACAATTCTTAAGTGCAGTCATGCAGGCTTCATTCTCGATAGCCATTTCATCTTCCTCTCCATGTTCCCTCTCCTTCCATTTGATAACCATTTTTGCCTTTATATCTGCATCAACACAATCAAAAATACATTGTTAGATCTCTGGAACATTTGAAAAATCCACATATATAGCTCACATTTTCAAAACTTTGAGCGGAAAATTGCGTTGCGCCATTGGCGCGACTGTTTTCCTAACAGTCGCACCAGGTGGTGCGACCTCTTTGTGAAGAAATGTCCATTAGCGCGAGTCCGTGCCCGATACCCGCGCCAATGGAGCGAGCCCTAAAATTTCAAAATGGTTCGCCCAGAAGTCTAATACATAATAAAAACATATAAAAAATGGATTGGAATGGAGCTTAAGGAAACGCCTATTACCTGGAACAAACGCGGAACTGAATAACGTCCCGGATCAGTCGTAATCGCCGTCAGAAGTTTGCACACAAATGGACCACTGCTACTCTCCAATGAGGTAAATAGTAAAAGTAATTTTGTTTTACCATTTGAGACTTATTTATAACTTTTTGAAATCTAATTAGGTTTTAAAAGTCATTTTTTATTTAATATTTTAATATATTTTGTCAAAAATTGATTTTACACTGGCCTTTATGTGCAGCAACAGGTTTTTACGCAACTTAAACGGTGACACGAGTTGTATTTTATACTTTTTCGGACTCTGTAAATACACGAAAAAGTCATTTCGAAGTCATCTTTCAGCTCTTTTCTGACTCTCTAAACATGAAAAAATTGCCGAGGCCCTTGTATACGTTTACCCCTTTTTCGAGCTGGGATAGATTATTTACGAAAAAGGAATACCCTAGCCTATTGCGACTAGGAGGTTTTCTCAGACATAGTTTTCTACCTTTTCGGATTTGAGGAACTATTTACGAAAAGGGACCGTTGGAGTTTACTTTTCCACTGTCTTTTCAAACTCTCTAAATATGAAAAGACGCCAAGTTCTTCCTCTGTCAGACTCGTTAAACCCTGATGACATTGGATTCAGTCATAATGACGTTATTCTAGTCGCTCCTTCCTAGGGCTCGTTAAATGTACTAGGATGGATTCGTCCCAAGGACGAACTTATATTACAAGCATATGCTATCCCCTTCAAGCTTGTTATCAAAATAATTGGGGTACTCGCCAGAAATGGTGGGGGAAAATGGAACCACAATCATTGTCGTGTCGGCAGTATGTCGCTCTTGAACATGGCACTTGTCTGCATTCGTGTCGGGTTGGGGACATCTCATCTCGTTTTCCACTTGCCTCTGTGGGTTTGGGTGATCCCTTTTGACCTCTCATCTGCTCTTTGTCTCGTCATCATGACCTTAGATCTTTTGATGTCAAATACTGCCAAATCCACTGTCATGCCGCCAATATGTTCAAGAGAAGTTGACCTCTACAAGTATCAACCTTCCTCTGATTCTCATCTGATCCTGATTCACAAAGACATTAGGTTCCTCTGTCTCACGTCAATGATGTGGGAAACACTATGGCCCACCTTCAATCAAGGTCACTTCCTGTCAACTTCAGCTCATTATCCAGGACGCTGATCTAGAGACTCCCTTCTGGTACCTTGGAGCCTGCATGCCTCAATGGCAAGTTCTTCGCATTCGATGTGAGGTTTTCATCATTGGCTTCCGATCGAGTGATTCTGCGGGTGTTCGATGTCAGCTCATTGTTCACATGTCGTAGATTGTACCTGTAGTACCTTGAGGACCATTGGCATTAATGGTGGTACCTCTCGAGTCTGTTAACAACTTTCATCATTGGCTGGTAATCAGACGATGTTCTTACATGTTCGACTTTAGCTCACTTATTCGCATGCTTGAACTTGTACTTTGTTCGGGTCGAGATGGAGCGCAAGACCCTAGATTCTGCCTGCTATAATCCAGGCTGCGATTTTTTGGATTATTATGATTAGTTACATGACTCACTGATCGGATGGCTGCGACCATACCTGAGTCTATTTACCGATCCTCACTGGATGGCTGCGTCCATGCCTTGGATCTGGATTATTACATACTCTGTTATGGATAGCTGCGCCCATACCACGTATATATCATGCATTTGAGACATCAGTTGTACTTCTCTACATAGGTTTTCCGACGGCGGTGTTTTCAGTTGGACACGTTCTCGTAAAGCATTTCACCTCTCTCTCCTTCGGGACTCATGCTTTAGAGGGCATCTGTTACACAGCAATTTGTCACCGTCCCTGCAATTCCCCATCCCGCACAATTGGAGGGCTCATTCCGTGACCTGTGAGCAGTTACATAACTTGAAAACACTTTCATGGCATTCCCCTAAACATGTACTTTCATTGCCCTGAAGACAACTCCTTGTGAAAAACCCTAAAAACACCCCTTTTTGCATTGGCGCGGGAAGCCAGTTCAGTACCCGCGCCAATGGGGGAAATCATTCAAATAGGGCGCGCCAATTGGCGCTCTATCTCAGAGTCGCACTCGCGCCAGCCATTTTAAGGAGTGTTTTTTAAAAATAAATGGCGAAAGTTTCGTCCTAACCAATCCATAAACTGGTATCTAATTTGAGTTGGCAGGTTTGGCTTCAGATCTCCATGTAGAGGAAGTGGTTTGCCACCTCTCATGGAAGCTTCCTTGAGGATAGGGCCAATCCCATGATTATAGGGATCCCAACTCCCCTTCCTCCAGCTATAAAAGCTTGCTCATCTCCTTTGCAAGCTAATCTCCAAGTTCCCAAGAGCCATCAGAGCCTTATGCTGCAAGAGCCTCGATTCATTCCCTTAAGGCCAAATCCAAGCAAGGAGATTATTGTCGAGACATTCGGAGAGAGAGGTTTGTCCCATCCCCGACAGGCTTTTTCGAGACGTGTTCCGCTGGCGACCCTCCGAAAGAGAATTCAGCGTCAGGGCTATGGTTGTATTCTTCTTTGATTAATTAATGATAAGCGACTATTGGTTATGGTTCCACTCCTGCTGTTGTTTTGTTTCTCGTGTGTGCAGGTGTCCGATCACGGAGATCGTGAGGATTGTGATCTGCCAGAGCTAAGGAACGAGAGCGCTACTTTCTCTACAAGCGACAACGTTGGATTCCAGGTAAGCCTTCATCGCTAGTTGGTATTTGCAATTAGGAACCTACACTATAGCGTGTGACGATTGTTGCTAGACCCGGTCTGGGCTAGTAGGGATCGCCTCTGTCCGCAGAGGGGATTTACCTCCACAACAGTCCTCCAACAGTTTAGGCACTCACAGTGCCACGGACTAGATTCCTAACCAAGGCAATCTATCTAAGTGGGACTAAAGATGGACTAAATCTTCCAGCCACTCTAGGTACCAGCAAGCCTACTTACTAACCATCAACCCAGGGATCCAGGTGCATAATGCAAGGTCAGAGCTATATGACCAACGCCACCCTCTCAACTTTGGGAATAAGACATCAACATATAGTATCGCCCAGATGTCTTCCCAAGCAAAGTGTAAATTTATGTAGATGTTCTATGCTTGATGCAACTTTACTTTTCACTACAACAATCACATAAACAATCAAGTAAAATGCTGATAGAACATACTAGTGGATCTTATAGAAGACAAACCAAAAACAGAAAAATGGTGTGGTACGTTACGACAGTCAACAGGATGCTTCAACCAGCAAAGTCTCCTTGGTCAGCCAACCCAACATGTGTCACAACAGCCCTCAAAACATCCACACGGTCAACTCAAAATCAACCTCAGAAAAGTCAACACTGCCCAAAAAAGTCAATGCAGAACAACAGCAAGAAAGTCAACGCAACTCGGTCTTCGGTCAACCTTTTCACCTCGATTCTTGTGTCAATATGTATGGCCTTCCAAAATCGAAGTCTCCACCAAAATTCAGCGTCTTCGGACCATGCGTTGACAAAAGTCAACGCTGGTCAAACTAGCATGGAATCCCTAGCTGCAACAATTTTCTTCTTTGTCCTTCTTTCCCATGTGTGAACCGAAACTGCCTTCAGGAGCTCGTACTAAATCAGAAGAGGAGAGATGTTGTGAGAGGATGAGATGATGAGAAATGTCCTCCAACGTTGACTCTATTTATATCAATCACTGAGGGACACATCTAATGGGGGTGTAAAACCTTAAGGCCGACCTGCACATATTTGAAATTATTAAAAATAAATTCAAAATAAATGTTCTCCTCATCGGATTAAGATCAATTTTAGATCGATCTTATACTTTTCGGAAAGAGGAACCCAATAACAATATTGGTATCTTCATCTGAGCATCACAACCTGGAGTCTGGACCTAGTTGTCCAATTTTAACACTCCCTCTCAACTAGGGAGAACTCCATCCACCTGTGCAATCAAACATTGTGCGTCATCCCACCGTAACTTGCTTCGCTGGCCTCTTTATTTCAGAACAGAAGTGGGTCAGTCACAAAGACATCATTCCCCGGTTGACAGATTCATCCCAAAGGTCTGAAACCTCTATCGGACTCACAAAGAGTCTCATACCAACCCGAAGTTGGTTTACCTGACCCGAAGTCAGATGGAGGTCTGAAACCTCACTATACTTTATCCCAGATCAAGTGGTTGGACCGTGCCATCCTAGATAGAGAGTACGGCAATCTCTCATGCGTCCATCAGTCTTTGCTACTAGTCGCTAGCTTTCCCCACCTCATTGACCAAATGAGAGGTACTTCCCATGAGCCCTGAACTCAATGGGTAGGATGCATACGGGGCACAGACAATGAGAGGTGAACCAACTCAATAATCACAATGGTGGGGCCCAAGCACACCAACAAGCTTCAGCAAGCCTAGCCCTGTGGTTGCTTATAGCTCCGAGAAGCTATCCCCAAAGCCTCCCAGAGCTCCCAGAGCTCATCGTCCAACAGGACCCACATCATAGGGTCGTTCCACGATACCAAGACTCTCACGGAAGGTTAGGAACTTGACCTTCCCCAGGGGCTTTGTGAGAATATCCATGACCTGCTCATCAGTTCCTATATAATCAAGCCTTACAGTGCCTCGCTGTACCATATCCCGGATAAAGTGGTACCTGATATCAATATGCTTGGATCGATCGTGGAACACTGGATTCTCCGACAAGCGAATCCCACTCTGGTTATCACAGAGTATCACGGTGGTATCTAGCACATGTCCGAACAGCTCACTAAAGAGCCTTCGCAACCAAACTGCTTCATAACAGGCCATACTCGCTGCAATGTATTCGACCTCTGCGGTGCTCAAAGCCACCAACTCCTGCTTCCTGCTCATCCATGAGATCGAAGCAGAACCAAAATTGAAGCAACATCCCGATGTGCTCTTACGATCCACCACATTGCCAGCCCAATCGACATCAGTATATCCAAGGAGTGTCATGCTCCCAGCAGTGTATCTCAACCCATGGTTTATCGTGCCCCGAAGATATCTCAGAAGATTCATGGCACCAACCCAGTGAAAGTGATGAGGCTCAACCATCTGTTGACTCAAAGTGTTCACTGCACAACATATATCTGAGCGGGTGTTCACTAAGAACATGAGGGCCCCTACAAGTTGACGATACTCAGTAGAATTAGACAATACAGGCCCAGCAGCACTGCCACTCAACTTCTTGAAGTTGAGCTCCATTGGTGTCGACACGGACTTGCAATACACCATACCAAATCTTTCCAGAAGCTTCACAATGTATTTTCCTTGAGAAAGGAAAATCTCGCCAAGTCACTACCAGACCTCCAGGCCTAGGAAATAGTGCAACAGTCCTAGGTCCTTCATCTCAAACTCAGCAGCGAGCTCCCTCTTGCACTAATGAATGAGAGGGTCAGCACCTGTCAGGAAGAGGTCATCCACATACAGCACCAAAATGAGAGGCTCCCCCTTGACAACCTTGAAGTAAAGGTTCGGATCAGCATTACTTCGTGTGAAGCCTAGCTTCATCAAGTAGCTATCTATCCTCTCGTACAAAGCTCTGGGTGCTTGCTTCAGCCCATAGAGGGCTCTCTTCAACCTACAGACATGGATGTCCCGATCCTGGACTTCGAACCCCAAAGGTTGCTCCACATATACCTCTTCCTTTATCACACCATGCAAAAATGCAATCTTCACATCCATCTGATGAAGACTCCATCCTTGTGTAGCAGCAAGGGCTATAATAGATAGAATAGTGGTATATCGGGCCACAGGTGCAAATATGTCATCATAATCTATGCCTTCCTTTTGAGAGAAGCCACGGGCAACAAATCTTGCCTTGAACTTTTCAACACTTCCATCACATCCATGCTTGATCTTGTAGAGCCATTTCGAGGTGACAACTGCTTTGTCCTTCAGTCTTGGAACCACATCCCAGACATCATTCTTCATAATAGATTCATACTCTTCGTCCATAGCATCCTTCTAGACTTGATGCTTTACGGCTTCCTCAAAGGATCCAGGCTCGGATTGTACAATAGTACTCATGACTGCAAGATACCCTTGGTATCTACTCGGCTTCTTGCTTTCACGGAATGTCCCCCTTGGGGCCGCATGTCCCTCAGCATCCTTGAGTGTCCCTAAACCATGATGGTCTCTTTCCCAGTGAAGGAGGTGGATCAATCAAGTCCATCAGTCCTTCAACATCAGGCATTGTTTCATCCTTCGGTTCTTCTTGATTTCCAGGCCTTGCTTCATGGTCTTCCTCAGATCTCGGAAGATTGACTACTTTCCTCAGGGAAGTATCTTCATCAAAGGTGACATCGTGGCATATCTCCACTTCCCTTTGACCAAGCACATAGACTCTATAGGCCTTCGAAGTTTCACTATAGCCCACAAACATTCCTTTCTTCCCAGAAGCATCCAACTTGCTCCTCTTTTCTTTCGGCACATGAAAGTAAACAGGACACCCAAAAACTCTAAAACGTGAGACGTCAAGTTTCTTACCAAAGAAAACCTGTTCGGGAGTTTTGGAGTCTAGAGCGAAATGCGGGCATCTGTTTTGTCTGTACACAGCAGTGTTCGCAGCTTCTCCCCACAGAAACTTCGGTAGACCTTGGTGACATAGCATGGCACGGGCAGCTTCCACAATGGTCTTGTTCTTTCATTCAGCAACACCATGTCCTTCGGTCTTGGAACCACATCAAGACATCATTCTTCATAATAGACTCATACTCTTTGTGCATAGCATCCTTCCAGACTTGATGCTTTACGGCTAACTCAAAGGATCCAGGCTCAAATTGTACAATAATACTCATGGCTACAAAATACCCTTGGTATCTCCTCGATTTCTTGCTTTCACGGAATGTCCCCCTTGGGGCCGCATGTCCCTCAGCATCCTCGAGAGTGTCCCTAAGCCATGATGGTCTCTTGCCCAGTGAAGGAGGTGGATCAATCAGGTCCATCGATCCTTCAACATCAGGCATTGTTTCATCCTTCAGTTCTTCTTGATTTCCAGGCCTTGCTTCATGATCTTCCTCAGATCTCGGAAGATTGACTACTTTCCTCAGGGAAGTATCTTCGTCAAAGGTGACGTCGTGGCATATCTCCACTTCCCTTTGACCACGCACATAGACTCTATAGGCATTCGAAGTTTCACTATAGCCCACAAACATTCCTTTCTTCCCAGAGGCATCTAGCTTGCTCCTCTTTTCTTTCGGCACATGAAAGTAAACAGGACATCCAAAAACTCTAAAATGTGAGACGTTAGGTTTCTTACCAGAGAAAACCTCTTCGGGAGTTTTGGAGTCTAGAGCGGAATGCGGGCATCAGTTTTGTATGTACACAGCAATGTTTGCAGCTTCTCCCCACAGAAACTTTGGTAGACCTTGGTCACATAGCATGGCATGGGCAGCTTCCACAATGGTCCTGTTCTTTCGTTCAACAACACCATTTTGCTCGAGAGTATAGACAGTTGTGGTCTCCCTCTTGATGCCAGCTTCTCTGCAAAAGTCCTTGAACTCATTTGTCTCATATTCAGTGCCATTATCAGTTCTCAAAATCTTGATCTTCTTCCCTGTCATATTTTCCACCAAGGCTTTGAAGGTACGAAACCACATGAAAGCCTCATCCTTCTTCTTTAAGAAGTATATCCAGGTTTTGCGAGAGAAGTCATCTATGAATGTCATATAATATGAACATCCTCCCAAAGATGTCACAGGCAGCATACTAGATAGATCAGAATGGATCAATTGCAAGACATCAGATGTCTTTGTGACACTTGAGGGGAAATGTCCCCTTGTATGCTTTCCTTCGACACAACCCTTACATACACCTTCATGATTATTTGAAAACTCAAGCATCCCTGTCACCACCTTCCTTGCTTCAGGGAGGGATTTGTAGTGAAGGTGTCCAAACCTTCAGTGCCATAGTTCAATCTGTCGGATAGTATCACATGTCATTACTCCCAATGGACTTCCTCCAACCTGGTAGAGTGTGTCAACTCTAAACCCAATCGTGATAGCTTCCTTGAAGCTCTTCTTCCACATGAGCACCTTTCCATCAGTGAATGCCATATTGAAACCTTTGTCTTCCCTGGCCGATATAGACACAAGGTTGTTCTTCAAATTTGGTACATAGAGTACATCCTGTAAGTGGAGGACTTGACCTTGAGACAAGTGGAGGGTCACAGTCCCTGTCCCTTTCACGGGATATGTGGCATTATGTCCAAGGATAATTTCCAGATTAGTATCCTTCTGTTAATTTCTGAAGATGTTCTATGCCATTTCAGATTAGGGCACAATACTGAAGAAGATAGAACATACTAAAGGATCGATAGAAGAAAAGCCAAAACAGAGATAAGAAATGGTGGCGTTACAGCGATCAGCAAGATGCTTCAACCAGCAAAGTCTCCAATAGGTCATTCAGCGTAACGTGTCACACGTAACCCAGAACAACCCAAACAAAGAACAGTCCATATATATCACAGCTCCAATGCTATCCAGAGAGAGAGAATTCCTCCACACCAATGTGTGTCAAATGATCTCTAAGTCTCCCCAATATATAGGAATCTTTGTGGGTGTGTGACACGTCCTTTAAGACATTTAAGTCTATATTTTATTCCAAGCCGACCTAGCACATAAGTGGAATAAATTCAAAGTACATGTTCTGCTCATCCGATCGAGATGATCTTTAGATCAATCTTACACCTCTCCGAAAGAGGAATCCAATAAAAATATTGGGATCATCATCTGAGCAGCACAACCCGGAGTTTGGACCTAGTTGTCCAATTTTAACACTCCCTCTCAACTAGGGAGAACTCCGTCCACTAGTTGTGCAATCCAAACATCATGCGTCATCCCGCCGTAACTTGCTTTGATGGCCTCTTTATTTCAAAGCAGAAGTGGGTCAGTCACAAAGACATCATACCCGGCTGACAAATTCAGCCCAGAGGTCCAATACCTCTAGAGGACTCACAAGGAGTCTCCAACCAACCCAAAGTTGGTTCATCTTACCCGAAGTCAGCAGGAGGTCCGAAACCTCACAAGACTTGATCCCAGATCAAGTGGTTGGACCGTGCCATCCTAGATAGAGAGTACGGCAATCTCTGATGCGTCCATCAGGATTTGCTACTAGTCTCTAGCTTTTCCCACCTCATTGGCCACATGAGAGGTACTTCCCATGAGTCCTGAACTCAATGGGTAGGATGCATACGGGGCACAGATAATGAGAGGAGAACCAACTCAAAATCACAACGGTGGGGTCCAAGCACACCAACAAGGTTTGGCAAGCCTAGCCTTGTGGTTGCCCATATAGCTTTGAGAAGCTCTCCCCAAAGCCCCCCAGAGCTCCCAGAGCTCATCGTCCAACAGGACCCATATCATAGGGTTGTTCCACGATACCAAGATTCTCACAGAAGGTTAGGAACATGACCTTCCCCAAGGGCATAGTGAGAATATCCGCGACCTGCTCATCAGTTCCTATATGATCGAGCCTTACAGCGCCTTGCTGTACCATATCCCGGATAGTGGTACCAGCCATCAACATGCTTGGATCGTTAGTGGAACACGGGATTCTATGACAAACGAATCCCCCTCTAGTTATCACAAAGGATAACGGTGGCATCTAGCACATGCTCGAACAACTCACTAAAGAGCTTTCGCAACCAAGTGACTTTACAACAGGCCATACATGTTACAATGTATTCGGCCTCAGCGGTGCTCAAGGCTACCGACATTAGTTTCCTGCCCGAAGCAGATCTACATGTGAAGTAGCATCCAAATGTGCTCTTGCGATCCACCACACTGCCAGCCCAATCGACATCAGTATATCCATGGAGTGTCACACTCCCGACAGTGTATCTCAGCCCATGGTCCATCGTGCCTCAAAGATATCTCAAGAGTTTCTAGGCACCAACCCAGTGAATGTTATGATCAACCATGTGTTGACTCAAAGGTTTTACTACACAACATATGTCCGAACGAATGTTCCCTAAGAACATCAAGGCCCCCCATGAGTTGACGACACTCGGTAAGATTTTCTAACACAGGCCCAGTAGCGCTGCCACTCAACTTCTTGAAGTTGAGTTCCATCAGTGTCGACACAGACTTACAGTCCACCATATCAGAAGCTTCATAATGTATTTTCCTTGAGAAAGGAAAATCTCTCCAGGTCTCTGCCAGACCTCCAGGCCTAGGCATCAGTCCTAGGTCCTTCATCTCGAACTCAGCAGCAAGCTCCCTCTTATACTGATGAATGAGAGGGTCAGCACCTGTCAGGAAGAGGTCATCCACATACAGCACCAGAGTGAGAGGCTTCTTTCTATTAACCTTGTAGTGAAGGTTCAGATCAACAATACTATGAGTGAAGCCCAGCTTCATCAGGTGGCTATCTATCCTCTCGTACCAAGCTCAGGGTGCTTGTTTCAGCCCATAGAGGGCTTTCTTCAACCTGCAGACATGGGTGTCCCGATCCTGGACTTCCAACCCCAGAGGTTTCTCCACATATATCTCTTCCTTTATCACACCATGCAAAAAAAGCGGTCTTCACATCATCTGATGAAGACTCCATCCTTGCATAGCAGCAAGGGTTATAATAGATCGAATGGTGGTATATTGAGCCACAGGTGCAAATATGTCATCATAGTCTATACCTTCCTCACAAGCAACGAATCTTGTCTTGAACTTTTCAGCACTTCCATTAGATCCATGCTTGATCTTGTAGAGCCATTTCGAGGTGACAACTGCTTTGTCCTATGGTCTTGGAAACACATCCCAGACATCATGGACTCATACTCTTCGTGCATAGCATCCTTTCAGACTTGATGCTTTACGACTTCCTCAAAGGATCCAAGGTCAGATTGTACAAAAGTGCTCATGGCTGCTAGATACCTTGTTATTTATATGGCTTCTTGGTTTTCCTTCGGAATTTCCCCCTCTGAAGCCATATGTCCCTGAGCCATGAGGATCTTCTTTCATTGAACAAAGGTATCCACTCAGGAGTATATACAGATATATCTTCCTCTTAATGTCGGCTTCTCTCAAGAGAGAAGACATCTATTTTAAATGAGGGCATCCCAGACACCAACTTGAAATTGGGACTTGATCTCCCACAGTCAAAGCCATCCAATCAGACTATGTTGATCATGATTCAAGATTCCAATAATGTGTCTCAAAGCTGCCGAAACACATTTTACCATCATGCTCCAGTGAGACTGCTAATGTCTCATGCTGACAGCTACATAGGTATCTATCTATGTCACTTGTCCAACAGGGAGAATATAACAACACGCCTCAGCTTGTTAGAAGTCCTGTTATTCTGAGGAGGTCTGTTGTAACTTCCTCAACCAACCCTCTTTACTGTGACCCACAGAATTAGGAATCCAAACATGATTCCTTCTCTGCACTTGAGAGCTCCATCTACTTCATCTGAAATCTTATCCAGCACTGCTTCTTATTTACAGATCTGCCCAAGACTTAAGATTTCAGTTCTGCGATTTTTCTCCTGAATTGCACAGATCTAGGAACCAATCATACATATGTTCCAAACACAGAAATTTACCCTTCTTCATGTCAATCCATACCTTATGTGGTACCTTTCGATTCGCAGATCTAGCACAGTCATAAGTGCACATCAATCATTGTTGTTCATACTTTATTTGATTTTTCCTCTTCAAGGTGACCTGAACATATTTGACCTCTTGGTCCCTCTGATCTCAGTGCATAGCTCCTAAACATGGTCTTAAAAGCCATAGTATGTCATCTACTAAATGTCACTGAATTGCATCAGGACTAGAAAAGGCTGGTTCTTAGTGATCTGTCTTTCTTGAATTTTTCACAGCCTCCTAGAGATCCTTTCTCGACCCTGCTTTGTACACACTTGAAGCACAATTTCAAGCTTTCTTTCTGAAAATATTTGGGATCATGACAGAGACTAGTTTAGTCTCTCTTTTGCACACTTGGCAATTTCTTACCCTTTCAGTGACTTGTTCTTTTCATGAACAATCTTCGGCCTACTTCAGAGATGCCAGGCCCAAAGCGAAGAATCTTTATTACAATGTTGTACTCATGTCTACATTGAAGATCCTGACGTCTTCAAACTCTTATCCCATGCTGCTGCTATGGCAGCCTTCTTTCTGCAACCCGATACAAAGAAGAAATTTTTTTTTTTTCTTTTTATGTAAAAATCGCACAGAAGGCATACCTTGATAGGTCGGTTCCTCTGCTGTTGAATTCTGATCGGTTAAGACAACCACAACAGTCCTCAAATCTGACCCATTATGCTTTCTTTTGCTACAACTGTTTTTCATTTCAGCCCTCGAACAAACTCTGCCCTTATCAAAATAAGTCTTCATACTACTTGAGCAGATAACAACTGTCACAGTCCTCTGATTAGCAAGTCAATGCTTGCGGTCTGCCTGAGATAAGTAGCCATGGAATGCGGCTCACCTAGAAGAGGGGTCCCATACCATAGTCTTACACCAAAAACATCCATGAGTCAGCCTCAGACCTGCAACAGAAAGAGAAATAAACCCAAATTTCTTCTAAAATGCTCGGCCTCTTGTCCAAGGGACTTGGCTCACGAAAACAGACTTTAAACAGTCTTTCTTAGTTTTCTGCGGCAAACATTTGTGAGGTTTCAAAGATCTACGGTGAAAAAAAACATGTTGTAATGAAGACTGGGCACATTTCAGCCCCAAACATTTCCACGCTATTATGTTTTACGTCCACAGATCTAATTTTCACCTAACAGCTCCATCGGAACAGGCTTTTCTATACCTCAAATCATCCGCTGATACTCGGCCTTACTGTTTAACAGGCATTCTTCACAATACAATTTTTAAGAGATTATCTATCGGAAGAAATTGCTTGTTCTGAGCGTCCCAACTGGACGTGGAACTCCGCTTCGACATGGGATAAGCATCAACTAAAACGCCCCTCTTTCCGATATTTTTCTTCCGGCCAAAATCGTGCAGTTGCAAATACAACAATGCAACACTGCAATTTTGCCGACTTTAAAACGCAATTTAAAGCGTTTGATGTCGTTTCCGCACCGCATATTCACGCTTAGATATAGAGACATTGATCCAATCCAATTCAGTATAAATCGACTTAAACTCCAGCACTTGGTCAATCAGTTTCGGGTTCGATTCCCATGGCCCATTGTTAAACCCACCCCGCCAAATGCGTGACCGAGAAGAAGAAGAAATGGCGGGGACAGACGAGGCTGCGTCTAATGCCTTGTGCGATCACATAAGAAAACAGGGATTTGAAAGCCACCTGTTCTCTGACATATTAATTTCGTTTCTCTCCAAAGAATACCAGCTTCAGATTGACAACCCCAACGCAACCATCCAAGGCCTCGAAATCGCCCTCGCATACCTTTACGGCATGACACCCCTTCTCACCGAGCAGAACGTCGTTTCCGTCCTGGCCTTGGGGTGTTTCCTGTGGCTCGACAACCTTTGTGAGTCGTGCGTGCAATTCATCGTCCAACATTTGAGAGTGGAGACATTCCTCACTTACCAGCAATTGTCCGAGCGACATTGCTACGGCAGACATGCAGATACCGTTCGAGATGCCTGCTGGTCTTTTCTCTGTACGCATGCCGCTAGAGAGCTCCGGCATTCGGATTCTTTGTTCGAACTTATCTGGACGGCAATTCCGAGAGCAGTCTTGCGTAACTGTGAAGTGACGGCAGCTCCTTGCGAATACTTTCGATGATCCCTATCAAGCATCGGGTGAATTTGTCACCCACGAACTGTAGGAGTAGGAGTCTTAAGATTCACTGTCTTGTAAATTTCTTGGCCGTAAATAATTATTTTGGCCCTAAAGAAATTTAAAACTTGTTCCTTTAAACGACCCTCAACTGATCCACACTTCAAGCTGTCCCTTAACACAGATTGGACTTTGTCTTCTCCCGGGCTCTGATACCATGTTAATTTCTGAAGATGTTTTATGCCATTTCAGATTAGGGCACAATACTAAAGAAGATAGAACATACTAAAGGATCGATAGAAGACAAGCCAAAACAGAGATAAGAAATGGTGGCGTTACGGCGATCAGCAGGATGCTTCAACCAGCAAAGTCTCCAATAGGTCATTCAGCCTAACGTGTCACACATAACCCAGAACAACCCAAACAAAGAACAGTCCATATATATATCACAGCTCCAACGCTATCCAGAGAGAGAGAATTCCTCCACACGAATGTGTATCAAATGAACTCTAAGTCTCTCCAATATATAGGAATCTTTGTGGGTGTGTGACGTCCTTTAAGACATTTAAGTCTATATTTTATTTCAGGCCGACCTAGCACACAAGTGGAATAAATTCAAAGTACATGTTCTGCTCATCCGATCGAGATGATCTTTAGATCAATCTTACACCTCTCCGAAAGAGGAATCCAATAAAAATATTGGGATCATCATCTGAGCAGCACAACCCGGAGTTTGGACCTAGTTGTCCAATTTTAACACCTTCTCAACCATATCAGAGAGTGCTTCCTTGAACCCAGTGATGTGCCTTGAGGCACCACTATCTATCAACCAGACATCCATAGTGTCGAGTTGAGATGCAAGAGAGGGCAGATACAAGAATGTATTCATTTCTTTTATCAACAACATGTGATTCCTCATAGCTAGAGTTTCTTGACCTTTTGAAAGGTTGATCATTTCCGCCGGAGGGAGCCTTCCTCTTTCCCTTGAACCTGTTGTTCCTTTGATTGCCATTCCTCCGCTTGTTGTTGTTATCATCACCATCAAGAGAATCCTTCTTGAAAGGACATTCCCTAGCATAGTGACCAGGCCTATGACAAGTGAAGCACTTGCCCTTCTTTCCTTGGGCCCCTGCTTTTCCCTTGTTCTTTGGACCACCAAAGTTCTTCTTTCTAGAATGAGCAGCGTATGCAGCATTTCCTTCATTTCCATACTCCTTCATTCTTGATTCGTCTTGAATGCATCTTGACAGTACTTCGTCAAAGTTAGGTATCACATTATTATTTAGAATGGTAGTGTTGAACACATGCCATTCGGATGAGAGCCCTCCAAGTGCGATGAGCACCATCTCTCGATCAGCTATTGTCTCCCCAATAGCCAACAGATTGTTCCTGATCTCGATCAGCTTCAGAAAGTATGATTGGACAAACTCGTCCCTGCCTTTCTTCAGGTTCTTCAATTGATTTTTGAAGAATAGTACTTGATTTGCATTGTTGGCCTTGAACATGAGGATCAATTTATCATACATCTCTTTGAATGTGCCCAAGTCAGAGATGTAGGCCACCAGACTTTTATGAATGGATTCCATGATCATCAGCTTTGCTTTGATCTCCCCCTTCTTGTACTTTGTTTTGGCAGCAGCAGTAGCAATGGATGGAGGTTCTTGGATTTTACCCTTCACATAGTCTATTACATCTTCGTCTTCCAATTTGAGATCCAATATCATCTTCCAAGCATGGAAGTCATCCTTTCCAGTCAATACATTGCAGCAAGTATGGCCTATTGTGAAGCAGTTTGGTTGCGAAAGCTCTTTAGTGAGCTCTTCGGACATGTGTTGGATACCACCGTGATACTCTGTGATAACCAGAGTGGGATTCGCTTGTCCGAGAATCCTGTATTCCACGATCGATCCAAGCATATTGATATAAGGTACCACTTTATCCGGGATATGGTACAACGTGGCACCGTAAGGCTCGATCATATAGGAACAGATGAGCAAGTCGCAGATACTCTCACTAAGCCCCTGGGGAAGGTCAAGTTCCTAACCTTCTGTGAGAGTATTGGTATCGTGGAACGACCCTATGATGTGGGTCTTGTTGGACGATGAGCTCTGGGAGCTCTGGGGGGCTTTAGGGATAGCTTCTCAGAGCTATAAGCACTCACGAGGCTAGGCTTGTCAAACCTTATGGTGCTTCTGCCCCATCGTTATGATGTTTGAGTCCCTGGCTCATGGGAAGTACCTCTCATTTGGCCAATGAGATGGGAAAAGCTAGAGACTAGTAGCAAAGACCGATGGACGCATCAGAAATTGTCGTACTCTCTATCTAGGATGGCACGGTCCAACCACTTGATCTGGGATCAAGTATAGTGAGGCTTTGAATTCCAACTTACTTCGGAAATGTGTAAACCAACTTCGGTTATATGAGACTCTTTTGTGAGTCCTTATAGTTGTTTCTACCTCAAATAATCAACAACCCGGAAAACATGTCTTTGTGATTGACCCACTTCGTTCAAATAAAGGCCAAGAAAACAAAGTTACGACTTTAGATGACGCACATGTTTGATTGCACAAGTGGATGGAGTTCTCCCTAGTTGAGAGGGAGTGTTAAATTGGACAACTAGGTCCAAACTCCATGTTGTGATGCTCAGATGAAGACACCAATATTTTTATTGGGTTCCTCTTTCGGAGAGGTGCAAGATTGATCGAAAGATCATCTTGATCCGATGAGCAAAACATTTATTTTGAATTTATTTTTAATACTTTCAAAATATGTGCAGGTCAGCCTTAAGGTTTTACACCCCCAGCAAATGTGTCACACACCCTCAGTGATTGATATAAATAGAGTCAACGTTGGAGGACATTTCACCCATCTCATCCTCTCTCCTCTTTTGATTGGTTCGAGCTCCTTGGAGGCAGTTTTCTGTTCACACGTGGGAAAGAAGGACGAAGATATTTCTACTACAACTAGGGTTTCCACCGCAGGTTTGACCAACGTCATCTTTGGTCAACGCATGGTCTAAAGGAGCTGAATTTTGGCATAGAGTTCGATTTATGCAGTCCGTACTTTTTGGCACAAGAACTGAGGTCAAAGGTTAAGCGTAGACTGTGATGCGTTGACTTTTACTTCTTGTTGTTCTGTGTTGACTTTTCTGGGCAACATTGACTTTTGGGGGTTGACTTTGAGTTGACCATTTGGTTGTTTTGAGGGTTGTTGTGACAAATTCTGGGCTGGCTGACCAAGGAGACTTTGCTGGTTGAAGCATCCTGCTGATCGCTGTAACGCACCATCAAAACATATATTTTTCTAGCTTGTCTTCTGTTGATCCACTGGTATGTTCTATCAGCATTTTACTTAATGATTTATGTGATTGTTGTTTAGTATTGAAGAGAAAGTAAAGTTGCATCAAGCATAGAACATCTACATAAATTTACATCAAAGCAACAGAATCTTGCTTCTGACTCATCCATGAAATCATAACAAACCCCAGACTAAAACATCCTCTTGTAGTGCTCCTTCCATCGGTCTCATTGCCACCCCAATCAGAATCTGTGATGCCAATTAGTTTGACTTCCTTACTATTGTACTTTAGGCAGTGATGTATAGTGCCACGAAGATACCTCAATATGTGTTTGGCTGCTATCCAGTGATCATAACAAGGCTCCAACTAAAACTGACTAAGAATGTTCATTGCAAAGCATATATCTGCCCTAGTGTTTACCAAATACATTAGAGAGCCCACCAACTATCGATATGAGGTAAGATCCACGAGACTTGAGTCGAAACCTCGCAACTTCTTGAGATTGGTGATCATAGGAGTAGTCATGGGCTTGGAGTCCATCATCCCAAATTTTTGCAACATTTTGATGATGTACTTTCCTTGCCCCAAATATATCTCCCCAGATTTCTCCTATACTTCTAGACCTAGGCAGTAGCGCATCGGTCCTACATCCTTCATTTCAAATTCAACGGCCAACATCTTCTTGCACTCTTGAATTCTATGCTCCATACCAGTGATAAATAAATCATCCACATATAGTAGAATAATGATAGGCTCATTATTCACAACCTTGATGTAGAGATTTGGATCAGCAATACCCTTCACGGACAGTTATAATAAACAACTAGTTTTGAAAAATAATATTTTAATATATAACATCAATTATTTAATTCAAATTATATTAAAATTAAATCAAATATTAAGTTATGGTTAAATATTTAGATATATATATATATATATATATATATATATATATATATATATATATATATATATATATAGTCAAAGTCAAACCCTAAAAAGATAATAAAAAATTATTATTATAAAAAATAACAATAATAAAAAATCAGTCAAAGTCAAACTTAAAACACGGAGTCAAGACCCTAATAATAAAAGTTCTTGAATAATCAATGAAATAATTAAAAAGAATTAAAATTAATAAAAAATCCTTGAATAATCAATATAAAAAACAATAAAAGTATAATTAAAACGAATTAAAAATAAAAATAAAAATCCTTGAATAATCAATAAAAACAAAAAATAAAGTAGCTAAAAATAAATCAATAAACTGATTAATTAAATAAAATTGAATAAATAAATATATTAATTAAATAAATAAGATTCAATATAACATACATATAAAAATCTGCAATAAAAAGCTAAAAATTAAAATAAATTAAATTAAAATAAAATTCAATGAAGTTAAAATTATTAAATTAAATTAAATTAAAATAGGGAGACAGGGCAGGGACCCAACATCTGCTAATTTTCCAACCATCATCTCTATTAAGATTACTAGGCCTTCTTTCGATTTCTAAGGCTTCCCTGAATTTTCGATGATGGAAATGACTAATTCTAGCAATGACGTAGGCCTCTTCAATGCAGGATGTGATGTTTAGTCTTTTCTGCATGTTCTGCCAAAGTTGAGGAGCGGGACCTACCATGCTTGATATCAGCTGCATGCTCACGAATCTGTTGATTAATTGAGTGACCAGACTCACCTATGTAGGGAGTCCCACAAGAACATAGGATGACATAAACACGTTTCATATTCTTACGGTCCACTGGGTCTTTTACAAATCTTAGGGAGCTTCGGATAGTATTTTGAGGCCTAAAGTTTGAGGGAACCTTATGCTTCCTTAGGATCCTCACAATCTTGTCAGTACTCCCTTGGATAAATGGGAGATGCACACCTGAAAATTGATCCTTGGGTTCTTTTTTAATCCTAATACTTTTGTCGGCTTTAAGGAAAGCCTTAAGACAATGGTGTCTATTGTACCCATTATTATGAAAACATTAAGGAGATGGGTTTTCTCATCATTAAAATGGTTTTCATTATAAACTCTTAATGCCCGAATCGCTAAAGTGTTGAGAACACCCGGCTTTTGAGCAGGGAAATGATGAAATTTAGCATGAAGATATTGTTCAGTGTGAGTTTTCTTACGAAAGACCTGATGAGAGAAAGAACCATCATCCTTCCTCAAAAGGAGTGAACTTTATGGAGCTGGACTGATTGTTAAGATGTTCGAAAAAAATTTCCAACTTTTCCAGACCATGGAACCAGATGACAAAAGTGTCATCCACGAACCTCTTCCACATCTTATGAATAAATCGAGCAGAGGCCAAGGCCTTTGATTCAAAGTCCTCCATGAATAGATTAGCCACTACAGGGGACAGGGGAAAGGGGAAACCCATGGCAACACCATAAGTTTGTTCATAAAATTCCCACACTAGATGGTTCGAAACTTGTCAACAAAACTTCTCTTATGTGATTATTGCTGAAAGTTTTTTCTCGGATGATGTAAAATATTTAGTCACTTATGGCAGCAAGAAGTCAATTCTTTCTAAGATGCCAATCAGAGGACCAATACCTGATTATTACGGTAGAACCATTGAATTGTATGTATATTTTCAATTTCTTATCAATAAATAAAAATGTATTTTTCCTACCCAAAAATATAAATATACCAAGTCAACAATTTAGCTACTACAACCATAAAAGACAGCAACAATTTTCGCCATTCGTAGTCAATGCAATGTGCAGGGACCAAAATAAGGCATCCAATTCTTCCTTTTCAATGTAATGAGCAGGGACAAACAAGGCATTGGCTCACTGGTTCCGTTCTCAATTTACGCCGCACGAGTTTCAAAGGAATAATGTTAGATGTAATTGCCAAGCAATTTTGGGAATAACTATCCCCCAGATGTGGAATCTGGGCCGCAGGAAGTCCGTCCACTCTGGGCATTGTAGCCCATGCCTGTGTTTTGCTGGTGTGTTTCTCAAGGCAACTCCAAATAAACAAAATTGATGGTGTGTTTCTCAAGGCAATTCCAAATAAGCAAAATTGAAGATGTGTTTTGCAAGGCAACTCCCGGTTAACAAAATAGTACTGTGGAGGTGACCAGAATTCTAATGTCCAGGTATACAAAAGGGCGAAAGGTTCGTCGGGCTGTGGTCTAATGGCAACTTAAAATGGTTGTTGTGACAACAACCCAGGTTCAAAACTTGACAACCATGATCACTCCTTGCATGGGGTTTCTCCGATTTGACAGTTTGGGAAGGTGGGATGAGTTACTTCGGGGTTTACGGTATTGCTCCAAGTCAGAGGGTTTCATATTTTAAAACAATTATAGAAGAGAGAAAGAAGTAAACAAACATTGAAATTACTTTTGATGATCAGGCTTAGTTTGATTTGGTTTAAGAAAAGAAATAATGCAAAACATGAAACCTAAACAGAACTGGATTGACTTATTCTTTATTGAAATTAATTTATATAACTTTCCGTACAACAGAATACTGATGATCTCTATAATGCGTGCCATATTTTCGGCCAAAGATCTTACCTTCGCCATTTTGCCGCAGAGCCAACCAGTTTTCCCGCTTTCAGCTATGGGCATTTGTTCCGCGAAGTTAGGAGGCTTAACAGAAGCCCTAGCACTGGCCAATTGTTTCCTATAGGCCATGTCATCGACCGTCCGATTGCCCCTGTTGAAACCCTCTTCAATCCTAACCCCGCTGCTAAAACCCCCACCACCATCAAACCCTGCGCCCATCTCCATTGCAGACAGGCTTTTGCCTTCAGTGGCGTCCCGATCCATCCAGAAAACTACGGCAACGAACATCAGGTAGAACATAACCAATCCCACGGCCTGCCAAAGGAAAATCACTCCCGTCAAGTAAATATAAAACAGAGTGGTGGCCGCCACCATGTAAAAGAAAACGTCGCGAATAAACGGCGAGGGTTTGACTGCGAATGGTGCTGCGGTCAGAGCCACGAAGCCGACAACGAAGGCCGAGACAAAGGTGCCCGCGCTGAGAATGGCCCCCAGCCCTATCCGCGCGTTGTCGCCGCCCACAGCCGCGATGGATGCGAACACGTCGGGGGCTCCGTTGCCCAGGGCAAGCAACGTCACTCCTCCCATGCTGGGAGACAGGCGCAGGAGTGACGCCATGCGCCCCACCACGCCCGAAAAGTGGAGCTCCGCGGCGGTCGCGATTGCGTAGAACTGTAGCACCACGGCCCCGACCAGGACTGTAACGGACACTGAGCGGCGTTCATCCAGGTGGCAAAAGTGCAGGGAGGCGTAATTGAAGAGTCCCCTGGAGCTGCCACCGCAGTGCTGGCGTGCATGTGAACAACGCTCCGCTCGGGGGAGGCGGTGCACGCTGCTGCATTGCGTTGCTTTGGCAGTAGCAGCGACTTCAGTCAGTGCCCTGTTCCTGCTTCTGCCACTGCTACTGTTACTCTTACTGCTTTCTGCTGCAAATTCGGGAGTGTGGGAATATAATGCCGGGGAGAGTATGAAAAATAGAACTATGACAATGGCCTTGATGAAGAATTTGTACTGGTTTTCTACTGTTTGTGGGATCGAAGAAGCCATTGCCCACCCATCTGTAGTAATTTATTCAATTCATTCACTCATATAGCACTCTATAAATCTTTTGGATCCAACTGGCAACAAAATTCGCATGAATCTTCCACTATCACTTTCTGGCTGGGGCCTCTTCTATCGCTATTTTCAGGCAGGGTGCATCTCTTCTAACCTCTTGCCGCGGTATTTTAGACCTAACAGTATTAATAACACAGCCTAACTAGCCTAACCGTCATTTTATTAGCGAAAGGAATTTTTTATTGCCTTTGGTTTTCAAGGATCTCCTTTTCTATTCGCTTTTGTTTTTCGAGGACTTCTTTTTTCCTATTTGCTTTTGTTTTTGGGTACAGGTTTTGAGAAATTTTGGGGGAAAAAATACTTTGAAAATTGAATTTCGCCCACAAGCTCCACCAATCTCGGTACCGAAACGTTGTTTGTGGAAGAAAAAAGCTCCACCAATCTCGGTACCGAAACGTTGTTTGTGGAAGAAAAAAGCTCCACCAATCTCGGTCTGTTTGTGGAAAAAAAACACCGAAGAAATAGTATCGTTCACATCTTAACTCCAAGATACTTCAATAAATTTTATAAAAAAAAATATATTTTAATAATATTTTATAAGTTTTAAAATTTTAATTTTAGGATTTTTTACTCAGCTTTATTTTATTTTAATATTTAATATTTTCTTTTCTAATAATATTTAATTATTAATTGAATTTTATTGATTTTTTTCAAAACAGTCTCATTTTTCTATTTTATTTATTAACTCAATTTTTTTGGTATTCGAAAATGGATTAATTAGCAATGACCAATTAAATTTGTAAATTCCATAAAATTAAAGATTAAATCAAAAAATACTAATAAATTCTATATTAACTTAATTAAAAAATAAAAATAATAAATCGATCCAATTCAATTTGTTATATTAAATTTTAAAACTTTATATTTAAATTTAAGTATTAAACATATTAAAACTCAATATTTATAATAAACTATTTTTTTAGAGCTTTTTATATATAATGTCTAGATTAGTCTCAGTGGACGTTAACCACCACCATCATCATCATATCACATTAAAAATTAAATTTAAAATTAAACATTTCAAAACAAATGTCAAGAACATATATATATATGTGTGTGTAACTATGTGTATTATCAGAATTTGAATAAAAATAAAAATAAAAATATTTTTATATATAGATATGAAAGTTGTATAATTATAAATAATATTATTAAGAATCAGCATAAATCCCATTTAATTTTGAATCTATAAAGTAATTAAATCTTTTGAGGTGCAAACATTTCCTTCTCAAGTTTTACGCTCAAAAAGAGGTTTCCATCTTGAGACATTTATCTGTCTTTGCACATGGTAGATTTAGAGTTAAGATATATCTATACTAGTTTTATAATTTGAGGAATATATATAAATTGTGATTATGCTTCTTACTTTCCATAACCAGTAGGTGCACCAGAACTACCCCTCAAGTAAACATAGATTAATTAGAGGATAATATTTTCTATAGCACCTTTACATGTTCTACTAAGTAACCACTAGGTACACCACACCTCTAAAGTGAACATATATTAGTTGGAGGATAGAATAAAAGATGTCATAATATTTTATATAACACCTTTACATGCTTTGCTAAGTAAATTAATTCCCATACACTTAAAAAAACATATATATTTTAATGTATGATATATGATTCTAACTATTAAAATGAGAAAATAATTAAACAACCATATAATTTTATTTTTAGTTTTTTTATGGGGTAAATTTGTATTTCATTTTTTTCTTTTTTTTAAAGAGAACGGACACTTCATTTTCAAATCTGCGTTTACACGACCATAATCGTTTTTACTTTATCACATCAAAACTAGCTTCAGTCTAAGCAGCTACTTCCATATCCCAGTACAACCATAATACTATTTTATTCCCCCTACAAGCCCTATAAACTAAAACAAAACACTGATACCTCCCATAAACCCAAAAGAACAGACCCAATATCAACACATATCGACAATACATAAGAAAACATTAACTAGGGTTGGACTTCTTCGCATCCTCGTTGTCTTCCTTGCCTCGGTTGCTCGAGCACACTCCTGAAACCCCTTCTCCTCCATCTTTTCACAATTGAGCCACGACCTCCTTAGGTAACCTCACTACAATCTCTTTCACCTCAGCAAATATATTTTTGCTAATCAACTCTGAATTGGAAGTGAGCAGGTCGGTCTCCATCTTCACAATATTTTGCTCTAGAGGCGCCTCCACAATCTTGAACTTAGAATTAATACACTTGGCCTTGGCAGCACGGTCTTTCTCTAGCAACTCCACCTGGCGAGTGATGAGGTTGAGCCTTCCCATTATTAATTTAAACAGGAATTCGACAGCCCTCTTCGAGTGAGATAGGTCCTCATGATATTTCCTATCTTGACCTTCCCTCATATCCATAACAGTGTCCCTCTAAACCACACAAGTGTCGAATCAGTGTTCCAAACTTATAACAACCAGCGTAGATCCATCTTAACTCTGGATCTATCAAGCGCCGAGAGGGATCAAATCTCTCGAGGTGAAAACCTCTTTTTTGAGTGCAAAAATTGAGGAAAGGTTTTCACCTTGAGAGATTTGATCCCTCTCGGCGCTTGATAGATCTGGAGTTAAGATGGATCTACGCTGGTTTCAGTCGTGTGCGACCAAGGAAAATATATCAATAATATCAGGAACATATGCTTAATTTGATCAATAATATGTAAATACATCTAATATTAACATAACCATTTTAAATATGTTAAATATGTCTGAGATTTATTGAGTCATTTTAATTTTAAATTTGATTAGTTACCTCAGTTTGTTGAGATGATAAATATTGTAAAATAACTTTAATGATGAAATAAAATTTTGAATGCAAAGTGATAATGTAATAATATTGAATGATAGAAACTGTGAATAATAAGAATATAGTCAATTACGAATAGTCTTCATTGTGATCGATTTCAAACTATTTTCTTCTACTATTCTTATTTTCACCCATGTTAGTTTTGTCATATTTTCATATTGGTTATTTGAAAAGGACAGTTGGAATTGTAAACCATTTAAATATTTAGCTCGAGCTATTGTAGTAAACATCATACCTTGTCTCTCTTGCTCTCCAATATTAATATGTTGAATTACTATAACACAAAAATCAATGTACATTGTCAATAATTTTTTGTGCTTACACTGAAAGCATTGCACACACACTATTAATCCAATGAATTTAAAATTAATGTACCATCCTACATCCAATTACATCAAATTATAAATCAACATATACACTGAAATCAATGCAACTAATGCAAGAAATCAAATAATAATAGAAAACAACATCTACACTAAAATCAATGCATCTAATGCAAGTAATCAAATATGATTAGAAATCAACATCTACACTCAAATAAATGAGTCTAGTGCAAGTAGGAAAATAGGATTTAAAACCAACATCTACGCTGAAATCAATGCATCTAGTGCAAGCAATCAAATAGGATTAAAAATCACCATCTACACTGAAATAAATGCATTTAGTGCAAGAAATCAAATAGGATTATAAATCATCTACATTTAAATCAATGCATTTAGTTAAATAATATACATTTAAATCAATGCATTTAGTGCAAGCAATCAAATATAATTAGAAATCAACATCTACATTGAAATTAATGCATCTAGTGCAAGCAATCAAATAAGATTAGAAATCACCATCTACACTGAAATCAAAGCATTTAGTGAAAGAAATCAAATAGGATTAGAAATCACCATCTACATTGAAATCAATGCATTCAATGCAAGCAATCAAATAGGATTAAAAATAATATACATTGAAATCAATTCATCTACTGCAAGAAATCAAATATAACCAAAAATCAAAATCTACGTTAAAATTAATGCATCTAGTGAAATCAATCAAATAGGATTAGAAATCATCATCTACACTAAAATTAATGCATTTAGTGCAAGCAATCAAATAGGATTAAAAATCATGTACATTAAAATCAATCCATCTAGTGTAAGTAATCAAATATCATTAGAAATCAACATCTACACCAAAATCAATTCATCTAGTGCAAGAAATCAAATAGGATTAGAAATCACCATCTACATTGAAATCAATGCATCTACGGCAATAAATCTTCTTCCCTCTCTCCCCCACATATATCTATATATCCCTCCATATCCCCTTTTTCTCTTTATCTCACCCCACCAAACACACACTCTCTCTCACTCCATATCTATCAATTTTCTTGTCCCTACCTCCTTCTCTCCATCTATATTTTTTTCTCTTCACCTTACATCTATATCTATATCTCACTCTATCTCTCTATATCAACTCCAAAACATAAACTCTCTTTCTCCAATCTATCTATCTATCACTCCCTCCTCCTCCTCCTCCTCCTCCTCTCTCTCTCTCTCTTCCCCTTCCCTCCCTCTCTCTCACTTCTATCTCTCTTCCTTCCTGCTACCCTTTCTCCCTCTCTCTCCATCTTCTTTCTCACTCCCTCTCTCTCTCTCTCCATCTTTCACCCTCTATGTATTTATTCTTACCTCCCCCTCTTTCCCTCTCCATCTTCATATCTCTTTCCCTACCTCTCTTCACTCTCTCTCTTCCTTTCTCTCCGCCCCCTCTCTCTCTCTATCTTCACCTTCCAACTTTGTTACCATATTCCTCTCTCTCTCCTTCTCTCCCCCCTTCTCTCCATATCCCCTTATTTTTCTCTTTATCTCACCCCAAAACATACACACTCCCTCTTCATCTCTCCCTTGTCACTCCCCCTCTCTCTCCACTACTCACTCTCTATGTATTTCTTCTTCCATCCCTCTCTCCTCATCCAGCTCCATCTCTCAATCCCTCCCTCTCTTCCCCTCCAAACCCATATTTCTATCCCTCCCTCTCTCCTCCTCTCTTTCAAGTCCCCTCTCTTTTCCTTCCTCTCTCTCCCTTCCTCTCCTACCTCCATTTCTCTCCCCCCATCTCTTTCTCTCTCTCCATATCTCAATCCATCTTTCTCTCCCCCTCCAAATCCATATTTCTATCCCTCCCTCTCTCCTCCTCTCTTTCAAGTCCCCTCTCTTTTCCTTCCTCTCTCTCCCTTTATCTCCTTCCTCCCTTTCTCTTCCACCATCTCTCTCTCTCTCTCTCTCTTTCTCTCTCTCCCCTAAAATCCTCTCTTCCCCCATCACTCTCTTCCTCTCTCTCTTCATTCCTCTCTTTCTTTCTCTCTCTCTCTCTGTCCTCCAATCCTCTCTCTGCCCCCATCACTCTATCTCACTCTCCAACTATCTTATTGTTTCTCTCCCTTTATCCTTCTCTCCCCCCTTGTCTCCATCACTCCCCCTTTCTCCTTCTCTCCCCCCTTGTGTCCATCACTCCTATTTATCTTTATCTCACCCATAAGCATACACACTCTCTCTCCATATCTCCCTTGTCACTCCCTCTCTATGTATTTCTTCTTCCTTTCTCGCTTCACCTCTAACTCCATATCTATATCCCTCCTTCTCTCCTCCTCCTCTCATCCTTTCTCTCTCTCCCTTTCTCTCCTACCTCCCTATCCCTTCCCCCTTCTTTCTCTCTCTCTCACTCTCTACCCTCCAATCCTCTCTCATTCTCCCTCTCTCTCTCCTTATCTCTCTCCCACCTCCATCTTTATGTCTCCCTCTCCCTCTCTTACCCTTCTCTAACTCTCTCACTCTTCTCCCTCTCAGTCTCTTCATTCCTCTTCTCCCCTCTCCTTCAATTTATCTCCATATCTCCCTTGTCACCCCCCCTATTTCTCCACCTCTATCATATATCATGATATATTAATATATGTTACAATATAATAAATATAATATTGTATTAATCTAAACATATTAAATTTAATAATATTAATATTTTAATACTAATTTTAGGGTTAATAATGTTTTTTTGGCATGGTATTAATAATAATTTGGTCCATGGTATTTGACCCTTATACTTCATATATAATTAGATGTTGATTTCTAATCATATTTGATATATTTTTATTTATTTACCTTACCTCTTTATACCTCTTTTATAAATATGTTACTTGGCCCATGGTATTATTAATAATTAGTCCCATGGTATTTGGCCCATGGTATTATTAATAATTTATCCCATAGGCTTCACCTAAATAAAACCTTTTTTTTAGTTTTTGTAAATATAAAGTGGTTTATTGAGTAAATATAAAAATTAGTTTTATTTATTTACCATACCTCTAGTTTATTTATATTTTTATTTATTTACCATACCTCCTGAGTAATATAAAAAGAGGTTTTATTTATTTACCATACTTATGGTTTATTTATATTTTACTTATTTACCATATCACTTTTTTGAGTGTTAGTAAACCTTCATATTTTAAGTTTATATAGTTTAAATTATTTTTAATGAATGTTTAATTATTTATGTATATGTTTATGTAAGTTATTGTTCAAGCAGACATTTTTTTTTGGCTTCCGACATACTTACACATCAGGGTCATACTGGGCTGTAGAATGCGCCTCTCGGCGCAACAAGAGTCTTGAGGGAGGGTTGTGAGTCCTTATATATACAAATTCCCTCTTGTGTGTCATTATCAGTAGCTTGTGCCATGATCATGTGGATGTCCTCAATATTTAGTCTCATTAAATAGGCATCCTATCAAAGGGATCTTCCAAACCACCCTTGCATCCAGTTCGCAGAGTAACAAGACGATGTCCATCTCCTCACCATTAATTCTCCAATGTCATATACAGTCCTTCTACTTCTCTGATAAGATGGATTCTCTACAATATTTATGAGCTAATTTAATATCCTTCTTGTACCTTGCAATGTGTCAGCCTGGGAATCTAAGAGGATGTCAAGCATTGAGAGCACTTTGTCCTTCCCCACCTGTCCTTCCTACCATTTACTCTTCCTCGCGTCATCACTCTATCAACAACCGCGATGAAGGTATTTTGTTAAAGTATGGGAAGGTGGTCCATATCTCTCCCATCAACCTCATATTTTCCTATGCCCATAAGCACACTGTGATTCGCCGACTCATTGGCGTCCTTGTTTAGATGATGGAGAACATGGAAGAATGACTATTGTTCAATTTTTTCTAATTGATAGACTATTATTTTTACAATAGAGGGCATGATATCATAATAATGGGCATTTGATATTGTGAACATTCTTATAACTATCAAGGAGTCCCCCACAACTTTTATTTTCTTTATTCCAAGAGATAGAGCAAGGTCCAATCATTTCCACAAGGAGAATAACTATGCTTTTTTATTGGTGACCACTCCTAATCCCTATACATATTTTATCTCAAATTGTTCTTCGGGGCAATAAAGTACCCCTCCTGCTCTTGTCACCCCTAGAATTCCTTTACATGCTCTGTTGAATAAGAGGATGGCCTCCTAACCACTTCCTTTCTATCTCTGTCAGCCCTTCCAATTTTGTGTTCTCGATTGCCTTCATTGTTAATGATTCAAAAAGCAATGATATGGCTTTGATAGCCACTCAATTTATGGAGGAAAGATTTCCTTTAAATATGATTTCATTCCTGGAAATCCAACTACCCCAACATATAAACTTCGAAAGGCCTCTCCATGCCCTTTTCATAATCGACACTTATGAGGAGCCTTGATAGGTCTAGTTTATAAACATTTCATGCCAACTTGAGGGAACAATTGATATTTGAGCAACTTGGCCAAAAACACATCTCCACACAAATAAAGTAAATTTACATTGAAAACAAAGGTGAGGGACTGATTCTTCTTCTCATTTACAAAGAACACACCATGAAGGACCTTGTATATTTCAATGTTTAAAATTTTTAGCAGAGTGAATGCTTCCATGAATAAGAGTCCCGCATAAATCTTTCACCTTTGGGACAACATCATTATTCCAAATGGATATCGATAGTTTAGAAGGATCGGAAGCTGGAATACTCCTCAATAAGTATCGATATCCTTCTTTGACTGAGTAGATAATTGATTTACTTACTTCCCGTGACCTAGTATCTTTCTCATTTGCATGCACCAGGGCTAGGTCCTTGAAGAGAGGGATTATATTTTTCCATGATGACTACATCCATGGAGGAATTCCTTGACATTCCCATCCTTTTTAGGAGCCAAAATCGTCCCATTCTGATATATACTTCAATTTTTTGATCCCATTACCTTTCATATATTCAATCTGGGGATTAAACTCCTCAAAAGAAAGGATAGATCTAGGATGATACTTGTCCTTCCACAAATTGATACAAGCTCCATTCCCCACTTGCCATCCCAAATTTTTGACAATAAGTGAGGTGAATTATTTACATAACCTCCATATTTTTAATTTGTGGTCAGTCCATTGGTAATCTAAATTTGATTGTTAGTTATTGTTGTGCTAATAGCAGTTTCAGATTTATAATAAAAGTGCTTATGTTTGCTTCTTATACAAGGGTTTATGGAAGTGCTTATGATTGATAAACAAACAAACTTGTGGAGATTAAGTTGATTTCATGAACATAAAAGCATGGAAACTAAATGCTAAACAACAGCATATAAACACACAACAAACCATGACAACTGAATCAATAACACATTGTTTTGATGAAGGAGTTCACCCCTCCTGAGCTACATCTCCTTGGTCCAGCTTCCATGGCATGAGCCTTTGTATTAGCTTAAATTGTGAAAAAAATTTGTTTACAGTCTCCTATTGCCTCCGTAACCTGCTCTAATGGCTCCAAAACATCAAAATCTACCAAGAATGACTCTTTAGTTATGGAAAAAACCATTTTCCCTACTATTTCTCCTCCAAATCTGGAAAAATTCTAGCTAACCCTGCTAAATTTATAAATTCAGCCTAAAAAGGTGCTACTGCCAAGTTTTCTGCCAGTTTAAGAGCAGATTAACACACAGTTAATGACGGCTTAGTTGGATAAGTGTGTCATTAATTGTGCATTATCCAATTGTGTTGAGGGCAGATTAGATTAACGTTAATCTCGGATTAACATTTAATAAAGCATGTTTATGGTTAATATAACCCCTCCGGTTCGTTAGCCCTGTGCCACGATTTAGCATTGAATACATATGGGAGGGATCTGGCCCCCTCCAAATCCCCGTCGTCGGCGCCGATACAATTCAAATAAAAGTGGTGAACTATGTGGGTTAAGACCCATCATATGGAAGAGCGGTAAGGCGAAGGATTAGAGCGGGGGTGGTTGTGGGTTCGACCCCAACCCCCGCACCAATATTTTGTTACACATTGCAATACATAACCCGTGGTTCTAAATTTGGTATAACATTAATATATGCGACCCCACATGTATTGTCCCCACTCTAAGGTGTATGACTTTGATTTATATAATATGTCCATCTACCATAGATAGCATAGTCTCTGCCATATAAATAGCTTGTCCACCATAGTTAGTTGTCCGCCATAGTAGAGACTGTCCACAGTTTAGCATGTCCGCCATAGATATGTAAGGTTTAGACCTTTGGGAAATAACAATATTTCAAGCCATAATATATGTCTGTCTACCAATCAATCTGATATTTGAACCTTAGGTTAGCCTGAATCCAGAACTATGGTAATATAAATGAATTCGAAATTATCCAAGGTCGGATGGGTCCACACCAGAGGGGGTACATGGCGGCCCCTGGCTGCACCATGTGTCCAGCTCTAGTTGGACTACTCCAACCTAAAAAAAAATCTCATCCAACCTTAGAAATAGATGTAAAAAAATTTCACTTCCAAAGTTCACTAGAGAATCTGACTGCGAAACTTGTCACAGTGTCATTGGGATAAAATTAGAGAATATTCCCTGGATATACCTGGACTGCTAACTGGACTTCCATGTCATCAGTTTGTCATTGTTCTACACATTTTTTCCTTGTTTGAGAAAACAAACAACAGATCATAACTTCTTCATCTGGAGTCGAATTTTAACGAAACGAATTGCGCCGGAATCCTGGCGACGAGCTCTACGCGGTCATTTTGGTTTGGAGCATTTCTAAGCACTTCCATTTTTGAGCTAAATACTGAGCCTCTTATCATTCCTCCCCACTAGAAGCCTTTTGGACCCCAAAAGATACTATCAATTGTTCATCAGGTGAGGGTACAACTCCCTCACCCTTTCAATCTCCATCCATTTGGCCTTGGAATGATTTTTTCCCTTGAGTCCCACTCTAAGGTATTCAACATCCCCTCTCCTTGAAGTTCTAGTTCTTTTGTCAAGTATGAGATCTTGTTGAAGTTAATAAAGATATTATGGCAATAAATCATCTATTAATGGCATCTAAACATGCTCTCCTTGATCATCAATCAAAGGAGGCTCAAACAATCTCAAATTGCCAATATTAACGACATAACATATTTGCATATAAGGAGGAAAGTCTAGCTTAAATGCGTTGCTACCAATCTTTTCCATAATTTTAAAAGGACCATAACGGATTGGCTTAATATTTTTACCTTCACCTTGCAATCTTTATTCACTGATATATAACCCAAATTCATCTCCAACCTGAAATTTGTGATGAACATGGTGTTTTTATCATGCCTTGCCTTGTAGCTGCTTTGACTCTTTTCAAGTTGTTCTTTCACTATGTGATGTACCAACTGAGTTTGCTCAATGAACTTCCTTGCCTTATCTATGTCACTATGATCATCTATAGTGACATCTTTCTCAAAGATGAAGTCCAAAGGTGATCTTGGCAAGTACCCAATACGTGCCTCAAATGACGATGTGTTTGTGGAAGAATGCTTTGCCCTGTTGTATGCATGTTGAATGTAATGCAATTGTTCATCCCACAACTTGGGATGTTTGCTGCAATAACCTCTAAGAAGATGAATGATTGTCATGTTAACCACCTCGGCTTGACCATCTGTTGGCAGATGAAAGGTTGTACTCTTCTTCAACATTGTGCTCATCATGTCCCACAATTTTGACCAAAAATTCCCAACAAACCGGGAATCCCGATCACTTACAATAGAAGTAGGAAGACCAAAATGAACCCATACATTTTGAAAGAAAAGATGAGTTGTTTGTTCAACTATAATTTGTTTTTTACATGGCATCAAAAGACACATTTTGTTGAACCTATCTACCACAACATTCAAGTAATCATGACCTTTCCTTGACATCATAAGACCTCCTACAAAATCCATTGAGATACTCTCCCAAGGACGTGAAGGATCTGGAAGTGGAGCATATAATCCAAGTTTCCTATTACTAGGCTTACTTATTGCACACAAAGAACATCCTATAATAAAACGAGATACACTATCAATAATCCATGGCCAATAACAATACCTTTGGAGATTTGTTACCGTCTTGCCTACACCGAAATGTCCAGCAATCAATGAAGTGTGTGCATCCCTTATCATATTGTTTCTTTCTCCCTGTGGAATACATAACTTGCCCAAGTGATACAACAAACTGTTATGCACATGATAATCTAACTTTTCAATTTGGTTTCCTTGACTCAAGATTTCATACACATCTTGAAAATCACTATCATATGCATATTACTCAATGTAACTTTCATGCATAACTGAATTGTGCTTGAGTATAATAGATGAATTTACAATAGGCCTAGAGAGCATATCAGCTACCTTATTGTAGATTCCATTTTTATACCTGATAAACAAATGAAATTGTTGTAGAAATATCAACCATCTGAAATGTCTTGATTGCTACAACTTTGATTGCGATTGTAAGTACTGCAATGGCTGATGGTCGGTATGGATAATGGTCTGTTTCCCCATCAAATAGTGCTTCCATTTCTTTACACTTTGTACCAATGCATATAAATCTTTGTCATAGGCAGGATATTTAGTCACAGCTCCATTAAAAATTTCAGAATGAAACGAAATAGCCTTACCATGTTGCATGAGAACTACTCCCATGGCGTAATCACTTACATCTGTTTGGATCTAAAATGGTTGTCTAAGAACCGGAAGAGCCAATACCAGTGCTGAACTAATATTTTTTTTTAAAGCATCAAATTCTTTTTGCTGCATATCTCCCCAATGGAAGACTTTATTGACACTTGTTAATGTATGTAATGGAGCTGCAATGGAAGAAAAATTCCTCCAATACTGTGTTGCCCCAAGAAAGCTTCTTACCTCCATAATTGTATTGGGCTTGGGCCAATTTAGAATGACCTATACATTGGAAGGTTATATCTTCAACTTACCTCCTCCAACAATGTGTCCCAAATACACTAAAGAAGTCTTGCCAAACTCACACTTTGTCATCTTTAAAAATAACTTCTCTTTTTTCAAGACATCAAGTACCTTGTTCACATGCATGACATGTTCATTTCTTGATTTGATGAATATCAAAATATCATCTAAGTAAACAATGATGAAGTCATATAGAAATGGTCTTAGAACATCATTCATAACTCTCATGAAAGTAACTGGAGAATTTGTTAGACCGAATGTCATAACTAGCCACTCAAACAATCCTTGTCTAGTTTTAAATGCAGTTTTTCAAATATCCTCCTCGATTATTCTAACTTGATGATAACCACTTCATAAGTCTAGCTTAGTGAAATACTTTGCATACCTTAACTGATCAAGCAAATCATCAATACTTGGGAGTGGATAGCGATTCTTTACCGTGATTTTATTCAGTCCATGGAAATATATGCACATGCGCCAAGTCTCGTCCTTCTTTGGTACCAAAACAATCGGTGAACCACATGGCGAAGTAGATGAGCGTATGATACCTTTTTTCAGCAATTCTTGGATTTGCTTCTTGATTTCCAACCTCTCCATAATTGACATGTGATACATACCAATGCTTTGAAGTGGAACATCCTGCTGCAGCTGAATCTCATGTTGAATTCCCCTCTTGGGAGGTAACCCACTTGTTTCTTGAAACATCTCACCATGTTGACTTACCAAATCAAAAAAATTAGGTTTTAATTTGTCATCACATCCTTCAAAGATTCATGGTCAACATCATCCTTTTTCTTGATCATGAGAAGCACAAAATTTTTACTTGCATTAACTAGTCTCTAAATTTTCCCTGCATTAACTAAAGAAATATTCAGCTTTTTGCGATGAGCTCTCACAATATACTCCACCCCATCCTTAAGCAAATGATATTTTTTCTCATGGTGATAAAATATCAATTTCATGTCATACAAATATGGACTTCCCAAGATAATCTCGGAAATGTCAAGTGGAACCACATCTAACTCGACTTCATCAATAAAGTTTGCAGTAATGGCAAATCGAAATATGCATTTCCTTGTAACCTGTAAATTGATATTCTTAACTATCCAACCCAAAGGGTATGGTTTATGATGTGGTACAATTTCAAGGTTAATATTTTTTACCAAGTCTTCTGAAATCAGGTTTGCTTGTGACCCAATATCAAACAATGCATCAATCTTTTTTTGATTTGAAATCACCCTTACATGGAACAATTCTATCCTTGTGTCTTCATTCGGAGTGTTGTTGTGACAATTTGAGGAACTAGTACTTGTTATGGCTTCTTTTCCCTTTTTGACCATGGCTACGACCTTGGTCTCATCACTAGAATCGGATCCAAGATCATGTTGTGTGGTGGAAGTTATATTATGTTTCCCCTTGTTCTTTGGTTTCTTAGGCCTTAGTACGGGATGTAGTTTCCAACAATGGGCTTCATCATGCCCTTCTTTGGAACAATGTTTGCATGTATTTTTCTCCCCTTCTTTCCTAAGACTTGCATTCTTCTTTCCCTTCCATTTTCCTCCCTTCTCTTTTCCCTTACCCTTGAATGACTTCTTCTTACTACCCTATTCCTAAATGTTCTTTCCCCTTGCTTCAAGATGTGTGGCTTGCACACATACTTCATCTAAATTTCTTAGGTTAAACGTAAGGATAATATGTTTCAAATAGGAATGTAAAACCCCAATGTATTTCAAGAGCGTGTCTTTGGAATTGAAGTTTACTCCTAACAACAAAGCCCTCTCTCTAAACTCATGGGTATACTCTTGAACTGTTTGGCCCTTGAGTTGCCTAAAGTTTTGCCAACTCATAATCAATTTTTGCATATAGGCTAATGGATAAAATTGCCTTTTAATGGAAGAAATAAATTCAACCCAAGAAATGGATATCTTACCATGGATTCACATTTCCTCTTGAGTCTTTGCTTCCCACCAGACTAATGTTGCTCCTTCTAGCCTTAATGAAGCCAACTAGATCTTTATGTCGTCCTCTTGTAGATTCTAAATTTTGCAGTATACCTCCAATTGACAGATCCAATTGTCCAACTTCTCTGCATGTACCTCACCATTGTACATGGGAATTTCAAACTTAATGTCCAATTTGAGTAATGGAGTTTTCCTTTTGGGGTTTTTGAATGAGCGTGGGTGGTTTTTGTGGTGGAAGTGGAAGATGATGTCGATGAAGATGATGAGGATGAGGATGGTGGAGATGGAGGTGGCTTTCCTCCACTTCCATTCGAACTCTTCTCTTCATCCTTCTTATCATCTGAAGTCCCTTCTCCATGTGGAGGCTTAGAACCTTCTCCTGCCCTTTCAACAGTGAATGCATCAAACGTGATTTTAACCATCCTCTTAATGTCATTGAAGTCTCTCTTGACATCTTCCTCTTCTGAATGTCCTTTATTATCTCCAACACCTGACATGATGGCTAAGGATTCAAGCTCAACTTCTGATGCTTGTATCTTTTCAATCAACCCAGCTTCTTGTGCACTTTGTACCTCTTCAATCCCAACTTCTAGAGATAGAACTTGAGGTGCTTCAATTGCAGTTATGAGTGGAACTTTGGGTGTAGATGATGCTCTCTTAGCTCTCCTTCTTCCGGTACTAACCTTAGGACTAGCAACCAATAGCTTCCCTTCTCCTCTCTGCAACTTCAACCTTGTAAGCATCACAAAATTGCAACTATTATAACCCTTCTTTCACAATCTCAAGCAAAACAAGAAAATAACATTTTCTCTGATACCATATTAATCTTAATTTGATTGTTAGTTATTGTTGCTAATATCAGTTTCAGATTTATAATAAAAGTGCTTATGTTTGCTTCTTTTACAAGGGTTTATGGAAGTGCTTATGTTTGCTTCTTTTACAAGGGTTTATGGAAGTGCTTATGTTTGCTTCTTTTACAAGGGTTTATGGAAGTGCTTATGTTTGCTTCTTTTACAAGGGTTTATGGAAGTGCTTATGATTAATAAACAAACAAACTTGTGGATATTAAGTTGATTTCATGAACATAAAATCATAGAAACTAAATGTTGAACAACAACATATAAACACATAACAAACCATGACAAGTGAATGAGTAACCAATTGTTTTGATGAAGGAGTTCACCCCTCTTAGGCTACATCTCCTTGGTCTAGCTTCCATGGCATGGGCCTTTGTATTAGCTTCATTTGTGCAAAAAATTTGTTTATAGTCCTCTGTTGCCTCCGCAACCTACTCCAATGGCTCCCAAACATCAAAATATACCAAGAATGACTCTTCCTGAGCCAAAAATTGGTCGAAAATTGGCTCAGTTATTGCAAAAACCATTTTCCCTACTATTTCCCCTCCAAATCTTGAAAAAATCTAGCTAACCCTGCTAAATTTAGAAATTACGCCTAAAAAGGCATTTCCACCAAGTTTTCTGCTAGTTTAAGAGTGGATTAACACACAGTTAATGACGGCTTAGTTGGATAAATGCGTCATTAACTGCGCATTATCCAATTATGTTTAGGGTGAATTAAATTAACGTTAATCTCGGATTAACATTTAATAAAGCATGTTTATGGTTACTATAACCCCTCCGGTTCATTAGCCCTGCGCCATGGTTTAGCATTGAATACATATGGAAGGGGGTTGGCCCCCTCCGAACCCCCGTCGTCGGTGCCGATATAATTCAAATAGAAGTGGTCAACTATATGGGTTAAGACCCATCATATGGAAGGGAGGAAAAGTGGAGGATTAGGGTGGGGGTGGTCGTGGGTTCAACCTCGACCCCTGCACCAATGTTTTGTTACACATTGCAATACATAACCCATGGTTCGAACTTTGGTATAACATCAATATATGAGACCCCGCATGTATTGTCCCCGCCCCAAGGTGTAAGACTTTGGTTTATATAATATGTCTATATGACATAGATAGCATAGTCTCCGCCATATAGATAGCCTGTCCACCATAGTTAGTTGTCCGCCATAGTAGAATTTGTCCATAGTTTAGCATGTACACCATAGATAACAGAAGCTTGTCCTCCATAGTAGAATTTGTCCATAGTTTAGCATGTACACCATAGATAACATAAGCTTGTCCGCCATAGATATGTAAGGTTTAGACCTTATGGAAATAGCAATATTTCAAACCATAATATATGTATGTCTGCCAATCAATCCGATAATTTAACCTTAGGTTAGCTTAAATCCAGAACTATGATAATATAAATGAATTCGAAATTATCCAAGGTTGGATGGGTACACACTAGAGGGGGCACGTGGTGGCCCCTGGCTGCACCACGTGTCTAGCCTTGGTTGGACTACTCCAACCTAAAAAAATTCTCATTCAACCTTAGAAATAGATGTAAAAAAAATTCACTTCCAAAGTTCACCGGTGAATCTAACTGCGACACTTGTCACAGTGTCATTGGACTAAAATTGGAGAATATTCCCTGGATGTAACTGAAGTGTTGGATTGCCATGTCATTAGTCTATCACTGTTCTCCACATTTTTTACTTGTTTGAGAAAACGGACAGCAGGTCATAACTTCTTCATCCAAAGTCAGATTTTGACAAAACGAATTGCGTCAGAATCCCAGCGACGAGCTCTACGCGGTCATTATGGTTTGGATAATTTTTGATAACTTTAATTTTTGAGCGAAATACTGAGCCTCTGATCAATTGGACTTCCTCAATTCTTGTGATTCGGGATTTCTGGAAGTATTTCCTCGGAAAGGATTCTTTTCACCATTCTTTGGAGTCAAATATCAAATTCCATACTAGCTTTTCGCCCAAAGTTATGTTAACCATTAGAGGGTCTTGAATTCCCAATCCCCCCATTTCCTTTGGCAATCAAACTACATTCCAATTAGTTATATGGAACTTTTTATCATTATTCTTCCGTCTTTTCCAGAGAAAATTCTGGATCATAATTCTCATCCAAACTAAAATTCCCTTCGTAGTTGATAAGCCAAAACAGAGGTAGATTTGAATTGAAGAGAGCACAACCTTGATCAGTGTTTTTTTCCCAAGCCATATTCAACCAATAATCACCCCATCCTATAATTTTCTTTTTGAAATTTTGCAATACTTCCTCCCAATCTTATTTGTGGGGATTTTCCAGCGATATAGGAACTCCAAGTTATTTGAAAGATTGTCATTCTAACTGTACATATAACTCTAATGTGGATATGATATCCTAAAGCACATTTTTATGGCAATTTGAACCATATATGAAACTCTTTCTCTAGTTCACCTGACCTCTTGAGATCTCCAAATAGTTGTCCATAATTCCTTTAAATCTAGAGGCTATAATTTTAGATGAGCCCCCCATAAGGATGGTGTCATAATAAAATTGTGAATGGTTGATAGCTTTGACTTGACAAGAAATGCTTAGTCCCGGGAGAGATCCTTCTTTGTGAGCTTCTTCCAGATTTTTGCTTAAGCTCTTCACCACTAATATGTATAGTAGAAGAGGGATGGGGAATCCTTGTTGAAGCCCTGTGGATGCTTTAAAGAAGGAATATGGTCTTCCATTTATCAGTGGGGTGACCCATGGACTTCTAATGCATGCAATGATCCAATTAACAAACTCTTTGTAAATCCAAATTTATCCAATATGTTGAAAAAGAAAGAGTGTCTTACCTGGTCAATGGTGTTTTCCATGTCCATCTTGATGACGATGCCTGGATCTCCTCTCTCCTAACTTGAATATGTCGCTTCCTAAACCAAAATTATATTATCCAGAATGTATCTCTTTTGGAGGAATCTTCCCTCATTCTCTTATATTAGTCTAGGAAGCATCTTTTTGAGGTGCACATGGCGCTATTGACTTCAGAAATGGAACTGTGAAAATTTTATACATTGTTAAAAAAATTTGGTTCAAATGGTAAAATAAGAGTGAAATGAGAAGGAAATGGTACAAAGATATTACAGCATATTAGGGTTTCATGGGTCTTATCAATCACACACCAAAGACAGTGAAAAGTTGCATGCATGCCTTTCACACCACTTCCATATTGTACAGTTGATGTCCTTCAAACAAACAACGTGATGTATATGGCTTAGGCTCATGAATTTCAATGACATAATGTATATGGCTTGGGCTCATCCTTCAATAATCATTATGGGGAATAATCACATGCAACACCTTATTATGTAGCCCTATCACTTATTATTACCGAACTTTTGTATATAATATATTCTTGTTAGCATTGTGGTAATACTCATCATACTAATTGAAAAATATTTTTAAAAAAAATCAAAACCTTAAAACATGATTACACTTTTTTCTAAATATTCAAATCATTCTAAATTTAATTTTCAACTTGGAATCCTAGAATAATATTATTGTGACACCGACGACATCCTCCCATTGTATTCTACTGCAGACCATACATCTTGCACTACTACGTTTGTTGTATCAAATATTTGATTGCAGTTATTTGACTTGTGTGTGTGTGTGTGTCTATATATATATATGGTGCATTTTTTTTATTCATGTTTATTTAATTAATTTATATATTGGTGTTGATGTGTATATTATTAGGTCATGTTAGATCTGTTCATTTATTGTGCTTGCAGATAGATGTGTATGTGATAACAGTTATTTGACATGAGATGTATATTAATTTGAGGATGCGTGTGGTGATTATGTTCGATTACAATGTTTGTATTTTGTTAGATGTGATCACAATAATGATGCCTTGTTAGATTACTAGATTTGTGTGCTAGCTAATGGTGTTTATATGTGATAGAGATGTATATAATTAGATGATGGTAGTGAATTTGAATGTGTATCTTAGATAATGTTTATATTTGACGTTACATGGTTATCATCATGATGTTTATTTTTATGAATATATTAGGTATTGGTTAACTTATATCAAACTTTTATATATGAAATTGCATGCAAAATGACCTACTTAAAAAAAAAATGCAAAGATATTTTTATAAATTACAAAGTTTAGTATGTGTTATTATGTTAGCCCTCACCTTAAGGTGCAGAGGAAAAACTCAAGGTAAATGAAGAAAAATCCATAGGAGGTGAATGGGCTAGGTAAATATAAGGGAAGTATGGTATGCAAACCCCCCTCATGGTAAGAGCGCGGACAAAAGGGTTGATGGTGCTTCACAGCTAAGCAAAAGTGGGCTGCGACCATATGTGGGGCAGTCGAAGAAAGAGCGCCACGTGGAGGGATTCCGGGGGTACTAAGGATGGTATGAAGAAGGCAGAGCTCTACCCCCTGTAATGCATGATGTCACGGGTTGGCGGAGCAAGTCTTAAATGTTCTGTGGGGTGATGGAGCGTCATGAGAAGGCTTCATGAGCTCCCGCCGAAACCATTAAGTGGACCCCTCAAGAATAACAGGGGCGTTATTAAATCAAAGGTAAGGTAAGTTAGGAAAGCCGGTACACGACTAGTACCAGTATTAACCCGATGCGTGGCTCACACCTACCCAGCTCCTGGTAGCCAACAACCTAATGCCACGCGTCCCATTGTCGACGTCCTTATGACGTTAGTCCTACAGTTGGCACCCTAACCTCGTTTTATGCAAATCCAGGCTTGTTTAACCCTATTTTACGCCCACTTTGGTGAAATACTTGTTTTTACGATTTCGTCGTGCAGCGAAGCTTGAACTCTAGTACCAGGTCGATTTCAACCCCCGCGTCACTTTCCCTCTTATGTTTTCCTCACTGGTTACAGATATTTATTCGTTCTTTCACCTCACAGTTTTCCTTCCATTTTACTTTTCAAAAATGGTCACGGGGAAAGCCAAGCCCAAAAAAATTGAACCTGAAACCCCACAAGCCTGCGAGGTCAGGGCGGTTCCTAGACCTGAACCTTTCATTGACACACAAGCTTGTATTTGTGATCCTTTATACCCTTTCAGTGTCTCCCGTGTCAGACCTGACTTGTTGGAAAGCCATGTGAAGGGCCAAGACCGGTTCAGAGTCATTCAATTAGGCCTATATTACCAAATTGCTCCGCCCACATACCCAGTTGTGGAGTTTATATGCTGGCTCAGAAATTCCTATGATGAACGTAGGGATTTATTTCTATCGGCTCAGGGAAACAAGATTTTCCAAGTATCTCCTAAGCTCATAAAGGAAGCCCTACATTTCCCCCACACCCAGAGCTACGTCGAGTTCACTGAGTTATCTCTTTCCCGTCGGTTTTCCAAGTTTCCCTGGAGGTAGCAAAGTGAATTCCTCTATTTTATTTCAGATTCTCGTCTTACGTCTATCCCGTCATCAGATATGATGCCCTTGTCCACATTCAGAGATAATTTCCAGCCTATCCTTGCTTTCATTTCAGGGTTACTAGGTCTCAGGGAGGTTGAGCGGGTGTCAAAAGAATGTATAGCTCTCCTTTGGCTCATGTCTCAACAGGGAATTGTTTTAGATATCCCTACTTTCTTGGCTTCGGCCATTCAAACCTATTTCCAAGAGTTACCCTCTTCGGGGTCTTTCTGGTTCTATTCATTGGTGTTTTATCTCTTCCTGTTTCAACATGCGGACAAGTTTGAAACCTTAGGCCTCGAAAAGCTTTCGAGAGCGAACGCCCAACCAAGGACCATCTTTGAGTGGAATGTCTCTGTTCGTCAACAACCTAACGAGAGGGGTTACACTCGGTTCTTGAATGAATTCATGACCATAGCCTACACCATAATCCACGATAGCCCTCCGCCTAAGATATTTCCTGAGCAGAAGGACTGGCTGCAGTTCGACGATGAAGAGAGCATAGGGGATTAGTACCTGTTTGACGACTACACTGAGATCAGGGTCTACGATGCAAACGTACCCCCCTACTGCCTACCGGTGTTTCCTTCTATGAAAATGTTTTCCCTTGAGTACATCCGCAAAACCCTGAAGGCGGACCAGTTCCACTTCCTCCCCGCTAAGAAAGAGTACATTCTCAAGCTCCCTACCACTATCGGCCCCTTCACCATAAATTCAAGACACACCCTCTCCACAGTGGAAACGCTGCTTCAGGGGATGGATCTGATACAGGGGAAAGCTTGGCCCTATGACCCGAAAGGTATCCTTTCCAATAGGAAAAGGAAAATAAAGTCAACTACTTATGTACATGAGACTAGGCCCTTCCTTGAGTGGAGAGGTAACCTTGATACATGGCCTTTGGCTTCACAGATGGAAACTGAATCTTTGACTGCAAAAGGAAGGGGTGACACTACATCTGTGGGTACAGAGAGAAGAGGGAAAACCGACGAAGCCGATACTTCAAGAGGAAAATAAGATATGGATATGGGCGAGGGATCTCATCCCTCCAAGAAATAAATAACTGATGAAGTGGAGATTATCTAGGAAGAGCCTCCACAAGAGGAATTGATCCGATACGGGGAGCCTGATAGAGGCAAGGCCGGTTTCACAGTTAATTATGATGGTGCCTCTTCTTTAGAGCTCTCTAGACTATCTAAGTTTATCTTAGTTAACAAAGCGGAAGTAAGGGAAGAGATTGGCAATAGAAACATGACTGTATGGGAGAAAATCCGAGCAGAATTAGCTGGATTTGTGAATAAGTATCATACTCGGCTTACTACCGAGCTTGACATGGACAAAGAACAGTTAATAATCACCATTACAGAGGCCGTGCTGGATCCTGCAGCTGAAGGAATTAGCTACCGAGCTTTGGAAGTCGCTTTAAATCTAGCCAAGGTCCCTTTAATAGACAAGCTCGGTCTACATCAATGTATCGAGGATATGTTGAGGGACGAAGTGGTAAAGCTCACACTTTCACTGAGGAAGCTAGAAGACAAGTACAACGAAGTGCTGGAGAACCAGAGGAAAGAAAGGGCTAGTGCCCGAGGCATAAGCAATAATATGAAAAATCTCAGGGGGATAGTAAGGGAAAAAGAGAGCGACAAGGATGCGGTCAGGAAATAGCTCATTATGGAGTTAGAGACTGAAAACTATGATATAAGGAAAAGACTACACATTCCCCATGGACAAAATGTACAAACAAAGGAGTTAGCCCAGGTGGAGAAGGAGAAATAAACTCTCGTTGATTCACTGGTCAAAGAACAGGAGGGGAATGCTAAAAGGATCGCGGAATTGGGTGCCCTCAAACATAAAATGGTAGAGTTGCAGGGAAAATGGGACAAGCACGTGTGCGTGACCCCAACCTCCGATGCGCCTGGCACCACGCTAGAGCAGCTGACTAAAGCTCTGTCGGACCTACGGTTTTCAGAAAACGAAGCTCGCACAGCATGCCAGAGGATATAGGAGCTGGAACTAAGCTAGAAATGAACGACAAGGAGGTAACGGCTCTGCAGGAAGAGGTGGAGAAAGTGAAAAGGGAGAAGCTGTAGCAGGAAAAAACCATCAAGGAATTGACCAACTGGATGGAGGGAAATGTGACCCTCCTGGAAGCCAGGCGCCTCATCTGGACCGACATCATATCAGAGGTAAAACAACATTGGAAATATATTACTTTGGTTGATGATAAAAATATCGCGGTCCGATTATTCAAAGAAAAGTTGCAGGAAGGTCTAGAGGAAGCGGAGGCAAAAGTGACCATGGCTAAAAGGTATATCACTTACCTGAATGGATTAGACTCTGAAGAGCTACTCACCCAGGGGATTAAAGACCGTTTCAAGGGAGTGATGGAAGTTAGAAGGGTAGTCGAGAAGGAGATTGCGCGTGCAAACACATTAAGTGGTTTGGAGTAAGTTACTAAGGGAGTGGAATGGTTTGATCAAGAGTGGGATGAGTTGGTAAAGGCAGGCCTCCCATCATGCTGGGAGCCTATAGCGGCTGCGTTTTCAGGACTGACAGATTATGAACAGAAGTTGACAGCGGTCATGAACCAGACTGATTTACCCTTTGAGAAAACTACTCGCCTGAAAGAAGAAACAGTAATTGCCACCCTGGGCAAGGAAATCTCCCTTGTCTGCCAGATTAAGCAGTGCTTGGCGGTCCGAGTAGATTACATGGAATTGAGTGATATTTAGGCTTTAGTAGATATTTTTTCCACTATGCCTCCACCAAGGGTGACCATATGGAAAAAATGCAGCGAGTATGTCAGCACCCCTACCTCCACATCATCCCACAAGTCCCTGCCTCCTCTTCGACACAAAGCTGGTTCGTCCACATCAGCAGCGCCTCCAAGTTAGCTGGCAGCAGCCAAGCCTCTTTGTTTGAAAAAATGATACTCATGATCTAGCCCAAGCGGCCCACTAAATTTTATTTCTTTTACATTGTAATATCAGGTGAAATCTGCGTTTCACCCTCTGCACTTTATTTTATATTTAAGTTGTTATGTTTTTAGTTAGTGCCTTCATTAAGGCTACTAGGTAGATGACGTGAGGCGGTTTTCCTCATCATCAATTTTGATTTTGATAGGGACCCCAAACAAAAATATATCTCGGGGAATATTTTGTCTACGAAATATCTTTTGTAAAGGCTCAACTGAAAGCTATAAAGGAGGCAATCAAAAGCTAAGGCAGGGTTCCAGATTTTCCAGAACAGAGACTGCTAGTCATGAATGTTCCATTTTGTAAAGTTTTAAGGCATTTTCATAGTATGTGTTGAAGGATGCCGTCGGGAACTTGAAACGGATTTTTCTGTTGTGTAATGGATTCCTCATGAGATAAGTTACAATTTGTACTCCCTATGTTATACTTAAATACAAATGTTCGTGGCATTTCCATTACTCTCTTTGTATCGTAAGATTTTGGAATGTGAGTGTTGATCATTTAGATGTGAATTTATCTGTGGGAAGGTACTCATATCTATTTGTTTATTGCACTTTAAATATAGCTCGAAGCACGATATTATGTTCATGTTTCACATCACATTCACCATCTTTCTTCTGATATTAACTTGGGTAGATTCTTATGCTAGAATAAGCCTACTTGTCGTTAATATTTCCTTCATTTGTTGTCGTTGTTTCCACACCCATTTATTTTGATAACTGTCCAGGGATTTCATGTTCGACCCTCCTCACAGCAGTTTAATCCGGGTCTGCCTTTGATGTATGCTTATTGACCCTTATGTTCTACTACTGGATGTCATTTTTATCTACCCTATGTTTCTAATGTCTTGGTCCCATCCTGTAAAACTTTACATCCTTTTCACAACAAGAGGTCTTGTATTGTCAATTACATAAAGCTTTTCTGAACCCTCTTGGCTTAATATGTCATAGGCACTGGTCCTTAACAACTCAGGGCTGTCTCTAAGAGTTACAACATCTTTTTGGCACCGTTGCCGGGGAACGAATTTGAATATCTTATCCTTGGGTACGACAGAAACACATACACCCTTCAAAATCAGGTGAGCATGAAGGGTTGAGAGTTGTAGATCCCTCACCTTGGCGACTCCACTGTCCTTTAAGGTATAAAATCCATTTGCAGTCTTGGCTTACCAAAAGCCCCATCTAAGGTCAGATACCTCTCAGTTAAGAATGCCTTCTATATCTGACCCAGGGAAAATTTTATTCAAACAAATATGGAAAGAAAAGCAACCTGCACACACTTATATACCCAGATTCTCTCTAGAAGACTCTCCATCTTCCTCTCAGCAAGCTCAAGTCCAAGGTCCTGGTTCCACTTCCAGAGTACTAGAATACCCGCCAAATAACCCTTTCCTTGAGCAGTCAGAGGTAAAAGACGAAGTAGAATCCATAGATACTTCCAGATTTGTCTTACATCCCACTCCGGATGTTGAAGAAATAAAGCAGGAGACCATCCCTCGGATTCCACTTGCCCAAGAAAATACACAGACCACCATTCAGCGTATTCCCATTGTCATTCATCCAAATCTCCCTCTTACTCCACCCCCTCCCATGGTAGTTCCCGACTTCTTGTTAAATAAATATGCCCTCTGGGCATTACCACAGATTCTAAATGACATGCCCCAAGACTACATGAAGCTCTTACCCCGGTTTACCGGGGAAGACAGTAGTGCTGCACAAAAGCATTTGGAAGACTTCTGTGCTTTCGCAGATAATTTCAATGTTGAACATTTGGACATAGTGCTAAGGCTGTTCATCCAATCTCTAGATGGGGAAGCTCGGAAATGGTTCAAGACTCTTGGAGACGACTCCATCACTAATTGGGAGGAGATGGAAAATGCTTTCACTAGAAAGTGGGGAGAGAAAAGGGACCACGATTATTGTCTCATAGAGTTAAACACATTAAAGAAAAAACATAATGAAGAAGTGGCTGAGTTTATAAAAAGATTTAACAAGCTATACACCAACCTACTAGTTGATATGAAGCCTCCTCAGACCGCTGCTAAGGTAGTGTTCGTGGGAGCATTTGAATCTGAGTTCGGTTTCACCTTAAGGGAGAGGAAATCTGTTTCTCTGGACCAAGCTCAGACTGATGCATTAGATGTAGAAGCTAACTTTGCATCCACAGGGAAATCGAAAGGAAGGTTGGACCACGATTTCAAGTGAAGAGGTAAAGAAGAAGCCTATTCTTCAAACCAAGAAAGGGAGGTATCAAATTATAAGATTGAGGAGATGAACAAAATGATTAAAAATCTATCAAGTAAATTGGTGAAGCTTGAGCTGGAAGCAAATAATGCCTCATCCCAACCATCTCAGACTGCTCCTAACCGAGGATATAACCCATAATATCGAAAGCCACCCCTACAGATATTGCAAAGAGACATAAAGGAGCAACAAGATCACATATAGCCCCCTCTGTATTTGGAAGGAAAAATGAAAGGCCCTACTGAAGATGGTCCTGATGGACAAGATGATCAGTACCTCGCTTATTCAAAAAGAGAGGAGGTAGAGCTTTCCCTGCAAGAAGAGGAGGAGGAAGAGAAAGCGAACCCCACTGCAGATCCTGACATTTATGATTATTGCAAACAGTTCGTGGATTTCAGGTAAGCCCAATTTCACAAGAAGTATGACCTTCGGTCTTCAAGGAAAAGGACACGTACTCAAGATCAAGAAGAAGAGTCACCTCCTAAGGATTCGACCTTCCAAAAGATTGATAACAGAGGTAAGAAGCCTGTTGAAGAACCCTCAAGGCATAAAGGTATTCCTTCATCCTCATCTAAGTCAGTACCTGATCCCCTTGCAAATCCTAAATGTATTCCTACTGATGATAAGCCTCCTATCCACCCCAAAGAACCGAAAGAGACCACTGTAGAAAAGGGGCCTGCTGTGTTTAATCTCCAAAAAGAGCTAGAGAAAGTTAAGATCCTTGTTCCTTTAGTCGAACTTCTAAAACAACCTTCTTATAAAGCTCAAGTCTCTCAGTTCATGCTTCCTCATGGAGTAACTCTACCTCCAGATTGTCTTAACCTTTAAGAGGAAAGGCCCATGGTAGTATTTGGGCCCCATGTAGAAGAGTTGGACTCTGCAACCCTGCCTTTTTATGTTTCCTTAGTCATTCATGATTTGTTGCTGCACAATTGCATGTTGGATTCGAGGGCATGACATAACCTGTTACCCCTTTTAGTCATGGAGCAACTGGGATTGCAGATCACTCGACCGTACAAGGAACTCTATTCATTTGACTCCAAAAGAGTCAAATGCCTCAGGATGATTAAAGATCTGGTGGTAAACTTGGCTAAGATCCCAGCCAAGAGTGTTGTGATGGACATAGTGGTTGCCGATATTCCAGCCCGGTTCGGGATGCTTCTGTCCAGATCATGGGGTACTAAAATTGGAGGGTCAATCAAGCTTGATCTCACTTATGCAACCATTCCAGTGTTCGGGGGACAAGAAAGAAGGCTGTATCGGGAGTCAAGATTCGTGAAGATGGTGACTAGAGCCAATGGCTTAGTAAATTCTCCGGTATATAGCAAAGAGGGAGATTTTTCTTGTCTAATTCTCGAGGAAGACCAAGAGTTCTTACAAGAACCAGCATTCAATCTTCTAAAGCTGGAACAGTCCTCAAATAGTGACGAAAGGGGGATGTGGACTCTGCACTTTGATGGAGCAAATTCAAGGGAAGGAAATTGAGCGGGAGTGCTTTTAATCTCCCCTACTGGAAAATTGGTCCCTTTCTCCTTTAAATTGGAATATGAAGCCACTAATAATGTGGTAGAATACGAGGCACTACTTTTGGGCTTACAAACTACCAAGAATATGAACATTCGGAGTCTCAAAGTTTTTGGAGACTCAGAGCCGGTAGTGAGGCAGATTAAAAATTAGTGCCAAGCCAAACATCCTCATCTAAGATCATACAGAAACGAAGTACGGGACCTAGTGGAGAACTTTTTCCTAGCGTTCAACATACAATTTATGCCGAGAGATCGGAACAAGATGGTTGATTCACTTGCTGTGGCAGCAAGTAATTTTCGACCACCTCAGAACCCACTCCTAAGATATGAAGTGGAGGTGTGTTATCGACCCTCTATCCCAGTCAACGTCAAACACTGGCAGGTGTTTGAAGATGAAGAGCATATGAAACGCTTCATGGAAACTATTAGATAATTCTCAAACTTGGTCATTGATACCGGAGAAGGAGCGACTGAAGAGCAACCCCAAAATAAATGGCAAGAGATAGTGGCTGGTCACAAGGTGTTGCAGCTGAAAGGAAACGTGATTCCTAGAGGTTTAGTACCTTTGGAAATACTGTTTGATAAAAATGACGTTCTTATAAGCCCTAATAAGCTGACACAAGAAGCTCAAGTAGAGGATGTCAACATTGGAACGGAAGAGGATCCTACAATAGTCAAATTATCTAAAGGAGTCTCGGAAGAACACAGAGAAAAATATTTACAGCTGTTCCATTCTTACAAGGATGTTTCTCTTGGTCTTACCAAGATCTAAAAACATTTGATATCAGTATCATCCAGCCTAAGGTCCCACTGAGAGGAGATGCCAAGCAACATAAGTAGAAGTTAAGGCAAATTAACCCTTTGCTGCTTCCCGCCATAGAGAAAGAAATCAAGAAGTTGCTGAAGGCTAAGATCATTGTGCCTCTGAGATATTCATAATGGGTGGCCAAATTGGTCCCGATTTGAAATAAGAACGGAGAAATAAGATTATGTGTAGACTTTCGGAACTTGAACATGGCATCCCTTAAAGATAACTATCCCCTCCCCAAAATGGATCACATTTTGCAGAAAGTGGTTGGATCCTCTCGAATGTCCATTGTGGATGGATTCTCTGGATATAACCAGGTGGCAGTCCTTCCCGAAGATCAAAAGAAGACGACATTCACCACTCCATGGGGCACTTTCATGTATGCCCGAATGCCTTTTGGCTTGATAAATGCTGAAGCCACTTTCCAGAGGGCGATGGACATCGCTTTTATAGGAGAGAAAGACAAGTTCGTGGTGGTATACTTGGATGATATCACCGTCTTTTCGAAGGATGATGCTAAACATATTGAACACCTACGCCAGACTTTCGAAAAATGTCGCAGGTATGGTTTGTCCCTAAATCCTCAGAAATCCATGTTTGCTTTAGAAGAAGGGAAATTATTGGGACACATTGTAACTAAATCAGGAGTAAAGATTGATCCAAAAAGAGTAGAGGTGATCAACGACATATCCTTACCTCGAAACAAGAAGGAAGTCCAGATATTCCTCGGACGCATAAATTTTATGAGAAGGTTCATCCCAAATTACATAGAAATAGTTCGGCATATCACTGAAATTCTTAAGAAAATAAATGATCTGAAATGGACGAATGAATCAAGAGCAGCATTCAATAGAATTAAGAGTGCCTTTGCAAAAGCCCCAGTACTAGCAGGACCAGATTACGGTAATCCATTCATGATCTTCTAATTCCCCCCCCCCCCACATACTGTAGCCGCGATATTATTACAGAAAAATGAGGAAGGATATGAACAGGCCATCGCCTTCTTTAGTCAGGTACTTCGAGATGTTGAGCTAAAGTATAACATTTTAGAGAAGCAGGCGTACACCTTGGTGAAGTCTTTAAAGCTTTCGAAATGTACATACTACGGTCAGCCATCACCGCTTTCGTGCCTACTGCCGTGGTTAAAGACATTTTGATTCAGGGGGAAAGTGAGGGAAAAAGAGGCAAATGGATCACTAAGATTCAAGAATATGAATTAGACATTCGCTCCACAAAGCTTATCAAGGGACAGGGGTTGGCCAAAATTTTGTCTGAGTCTAACCGTCAAGCTCTAGGAATAAATCTATCCATGGGAGTTAGAGAGTTACCTGAAGGCATGGAGGAACAACGTGGGATAGAAACTACTGTGCAAAAAACACACATGAAGTATATGATCAGTGTTTGGTATAATGATATTGTAGAATACCTTTTAACTCTCAGGTGTCCACCGAACTTTGATAAGGCTAAATATTGAATGTTAAGTTTGAATTCCCAGAAGTATATTGTTGCAAATGGCCGATTATATTGGAAGGACCCTTCAGGAATCTTTCTCTTGTGCCTCACAGAATCTAAAGTGGAGGAAGTCATGGTTGAATTCCATGAAGGCATTTGTGGGGGCCACTACAGCTAGTGGTCTACAGCCCACAAGATATTGAAAGTGGGTTTCTTCTGGCCCAAGTTGTTCGGAGATGTACATGCTCGAGTCAGAGGGTGTGAAAAATGTCATAGGTTTGCTGAAAAACAGAAATTTGCGCCCTTACCTATGATCCCAGTACATATAGAAGAGCCTTTTCAGCAATGGGGGATAGACTTCATTGGGGAAATCCACCTAACATCCAGTGGCCAGCATAAGTGGATCCTAACCGCCACTGACTACTTCACCAAGTGGGTAGAGGCTATACCAGCGAGGAAGGCCACTGATGCAGTTGTGATCAAGTTCCTGGAAGAGAACATCATATCCAGATTTGGCTACCCGGCAAAGATTGTGACGGATAATGCTCAGGCTTTCAATTCTATCAAATTTACCAATTTCTGTCAGTGATACAATATCACCTTGGGGCACTATACATCCTATTATCCCTAGGGGAATGGACTGGCTAAGTCTTCCAATAAGACATTGGTGAGGGCGTTAAAGAAAGCTATAAATGAAAGTCAGAAAAATTGGGATTCTCAACTTAAATTCGCACTGTGGGCGAATAAAATCACTAATAAAAGGTCGACAGGCAAGTCCCCATATGAACTAGTCTATGGTCGAGCGACAGTCTTCCCAATTCAGCTTGCTTTGCCTGTGGCCAGGTTCATACATGATAGCCAAGAAGAGCCCAATGATCTTATCAAAATAATGAACCAGCTGGTCAAGTTAGAGGAGACTCGTAGCCAAGTGAATGACCGATTAGCATAATATCAAGAGAAAATGAATGGTTTGTTTGATCAACATGCCAAAGACAAGGAAATACAATAAGGGGATTTAGTACCAAGATGGGACATCAGAAGAGCCGAGAAGGGTAAGCATGGAAAGTTTGACCCACTGTGGTTTGGACCTTTCAAAATTGCCAAGGTTAAAGGCAATAACACCTTCACGTTGGAGAATTTGGAAGGTGATGTGATCGATACACCTGTAAATGGGTAGTTCTTGAAGCCCTATTTTCAATACTGACCTGGGTCCCAGAGGCCACTATATTATAGTGTATATATTTGTTGTTTTTACTTTCACTATTGATGTTTTGTTTCGTCATAAGAATGTTTGAAAATTTTGAAGAGGCTCTAGCTATCAGAGCATAGTTTACTAATGGTCTGCGAAGTTCTTGACATGTCTGAGGACGAACGTGTCGTCCCCAGGTGGAGCCAATGTTGTTATGTTAGCCCTCACCTTAAAGGCATAAAGGAAAAACTCAAGGTAAATGAAGAAAAATCCATAGGAGGTGAACAAGCTAGGTAAATATAAGGGAAGTATGGTATGCAAACCCCCCTCATGGTAAGAGTGCGGAAAAAAGAGCTGATGGTGCTTCACAACTAAGCAAAAGCGGGGCCACGACCATATGTGGGGCAGTCGAAGAAAGAGTGCCACGTGGAGGGATTCCGGGGGTACTAAGGATGGTATGAAGAAGGCAGAGCTCTACCCCCTGTAATGCATGATGTCACGGGTTGGCGGAGCAAGTCTTAAATGTTTCGTGGGGTGATGGAGCGTCATGAGAAGGCTTCATGGGCTCCCTCCGGAACCATTAAGTGGACCCCTCAAGAATAACAGGTGGCGTTATTAAAGCAAAGGTAAGGTAAGTTAGGAAAGCCAGTACATGACCAGTACAGGTATTAACCCGGTGCATGGCTCACACCTACCCGTCTCCTGGTAGCCAACAACCTAATGCCACGCGTCCCATTGTCGACGTCCTTATGACGTCAACCCTACAGTTGGCACCCTAACCTCATTTTCCGCAAATCCAGGCCTGTTTAACCCTATTTTACGCCCACTTTGGTAAAATACTTGTTTTTATGAATCCGCCGTGCAGCGAAGCTTGAACTCTAGTAACAGGTCGCTTTCAACCCCCACATTTCTTTCCCTCTTGGGTTTTCCTCACTGATTACAAGTATTTAGTCATTCTTTCACCTCGCAGTTTTCAAAGTCGTTCAGTCAGGCCTATATTACCAAATTGCTCCGCCCACCTACCCAGTTGTGGAGTTTATATGCTGGCTCAGAGATTCCTATGATGAATGTAGGGATTTATTTCTATCGGCTCAGGGAAACAAGATTTTCCAAATATCTCCTGAGCTCATAAAGGAAGCCTTCCATTTCCCCCGCACCCAGAGCAACGTTGAGTTCACTGAGTTATCTCTTTCCCGTCAGTTTTTCAAGTTGCCCTGTGATCCAGGTGGATATTGGTGGCCACCCGCCTATTCCACTTGGGCCCCCACCATTGTCTCTTTCAGTTTTTCAGCTTATAACTCTACTGCTATGCCCAACCAAACTGGTTCGAGGCCCTAAACCACGTTTTTTGGCAGACATCTACCATTTATCATTATGATTTGAAATGATATTCATGGTGAGTTGTAGTCCTCTGGGACAGAACAATGATACATCATGTGCATCAAAACTATATTATATTAAAGTTATCGTCCCTCAGTTGAAACACCTGTTCCTACAAAATTTGTTTTGGTGCTTCTCATCTCCTAGGGTTAGGTTTTGATGTTTAGCTCTCCATTGTTTCTAACAATAATATCTTCTGTGAGCCTCATCAGAACTCGTCGAGGCTTAGAAATTCTCGCCTAAGAATTTTCCTTTATGAGGCCACTATTGTCCCACATGCCCAACGAGGTCGGGGTATAAGGAGCTAGGGTTTGGTCTGGTGGAACCTTTGCAAGATCAACCTCGCAAACCTCGACGGACGCCCATGGGGGACGAAAAGAAAGATGAGGGAGCAGGAGATCCTATCAAAATATTGCTCGAGGAGGCCCTCGAAAGACAAAGGAACGTGATGATGGATAACTTTGCTTAGATCCTTCAATGGCTACCCACCGGCGGCGCATCTGCATCCAGCAGCCACTCTGGAGGCGCGACTCCTTTTAAGGTACAAGTAAATTTTGACATTCCCATATTTGAGGGTCAAATAGACGCAGATTCCGTAGATAGATGGTTGAATCTATTAGAAGGATATTTCTCGGTTCATGACTTTTCAGACCGGGAGAAGATTATTTTTGCACTCCTCAAAGCTACCCCCCATGTTAAGGACTGGTGGGAAACCTACTGTGAGAACAAAGACCAGATAGAACCCTCTCTGTTCTCGGCCGTACCAACTTGGAATTCTTTCCGAGACGCCGTCAAGGAACAGTACTATCCTGTGGGGAGCTATGAGGACAAGTACATACAATGGACCACGCTGCGACAACAAAGGGATCAAGATGTGCATGAGCTGACGAATCTGTTCCATACCCTGCGCACAAAGTTGGGTATCAAAGATTCAGAGAAACATCTGGTGCTAAAGTATCGCAGTTGTCACATACATATACATTCGTGAGAATGAGTCTCCTATTATCCTCTCACAGCACAAAATATACCCAGAGGCCGCCAAGATTGAGCAGAAATTCAAACAGAAGAAGCGAGACTTTGGATCTGTGAATAAAAAGAAAGGGAAAGGTGCTTCCAAACTGTAGAACGAAGGATAGAGCCAAGGCATGGCGGCTAAAAACAACCCATCAAATCCACAAGAAAAGAACAGCACCTCAAAGCCAAAGAAGGACACGGGAAAGTGGTGTGAGTTCCATAAGAGCTCCACTCACAACACAAGTGAGTGTCGGGCCAAGCAGTCGCTAGTGGCCAAGATGAGGGCTTCTGAGTCAGATGCATGTTTCGACTCCGAATCAGAACCTGAAAAGGGGAATGAAAAAGGGAAATAGATTATTGATGCGGAGCCCAACGCCACTGTTGCCACTACAAAGATCTAGAAGGAGGAACCGGAAGATCCAGAGGAGGAGGAACGTTTGTTCCACTCCCAGATGTGGGTAAAGGGCTCCCCTGTACAGTTCATTGTCGACAATGGGAGCCAAAAGAACCTCATTTCAACAGAAGCCGTGAAGTGGTTGGGCTTGCCGACCACAGCTCACCCACATCCATACACCATCGGGTGGCTTCACCAAGGATGAGATCTTCGCGTCAGCCAACAGTGCCGCCTACCCTATAGCATTAAGCCTTTCATGGATGAGGTATTATGTGACGTTGCTCCGATTGATGTTTCTTATTTATTATTAGGACAACCATACTTGTGGAAGCGTCATGCTGTGTATGAGTCTCGAACTTGTGCTGTTATTGTTACTTTGGGAAATAAGCTGTACAGGATACCAGAGGTACCACCTCTTGCGACTATCTCTTTGGTTATTGCAAAACAATGCAGTAAGCTCATTTCCGAAACTAGGAAATTTTTTTTCCTGATGATCTGCCCCCAGGGAAAGAAAAAGACTATGGCCACGACCTCCAGACAGGGCTCCTCTGCATGACAACAACAAATGAATAAGGTTGTGGAGGAGTACGGGGACATCTTCACCTCACCCATAGGGGTTCCTCTGCACTGTCAGGTCAAGCACCTGATTGATCTGATCCCAGGTGCGCCGCTACCCAATGGACCGATCTATCGGCGCTTTGTTATGGAGAATGATGAAATAAAGAGGCAGATTCAGGAGTTGTTGCAGAAAGGTCACATCAGACCAAGCTCATCGCCCTGTGGGAGCCCGATCGTGATGGTACAGAAGAAGGATGGGACGTGGAGACTCTGTATTGACTATCGGGCGCTGAACAAGATCACTGTCCGGAATAGGTACCCAATCCCATGGATTGATGACCTTCTGGACCAACTCAAAGGTGCAAAATATTTCAACAAGATCGACCTGAAGTCTGGGTATCACCAGGTACCAATTGAACCCTCTGATGTGTGGAAGACTGCCTTCAAAGCCAAGGAAGGCCTTTTCGAATGGCTGGTCATGCCTTTCGGGTTGACGAATGCTCCCGCCACCTTCATGAGGATGATGGACAACATCTTGCGGCCCTTCACCAACTCATTTGTAGTGGTGTACTTGGATGAAATTCTCATCTTTAGCTAGACTTGGGAAGAGCACCTTCACCACATCCGACAAGTCCTCCAAACACTGCGGCAACACAAGTTGTGTGCCAATTTGGAGAAGTGCACTTTTGGCATGACCCAGGTTCAATATCTGGGATACATTATTGATAAAAGGGGGGTGCATGTGGATCCAGCCAAGATCCAAGTCATTCGGGATTGGCCAGCCCCGACTACTATAACAGAGCTTCGCAGCTTTCTGGGTCTTGCTAATTTCTACCGTATATTCGTGTTGGGATTCTCTCATATCACTTGGCCCTTGAGTCAAGTCACCAAAGGAGGAGCGAGAGCAAAATTCTTTTGGTCGGAACCTCAACAAAAGGCGTTCAAAGAATTGAAAAATCGCCTCTGTTCTGCCCCAGTGCTCACCTTACCAGACTTGCAGCAGCCATTTGAGATCGAGACAGATGCCTCTGACTATGCTATTGGGGCAGTTCTTACTCAACAGAGACATCCAGTGGCATATCACAGTGAGACATTGTCTGAGACAGTTCGCAAGTATCCCACCTATGACAAAGAAATGTATTCCATTGTGCAAGCCTGTCGACAATGGAAGCATTACATTTTGGGGAAGGAAACAATCATCCACACAGACCACCGGCCCCCGCAGTTCATACAGACACAAGGGAAGTTGCAGAATGATCGCCATCAGAAGTGGTCCACATATCTGCAACAGTTTCATTTGAACATTAAGTACAAGAAGGGTAGCACCAATCATGTTGCAGACTGCCTCAGCCGACCACCGATCGTGGCGCTCACCACTGTGCTCAACTCTTGTGGGCACGAGACTTCTGATTGGCCGCTTCTCTATGAGAGTGACCCAGAATTCTGCCACACTTACAAGGCACTCTTGGGGGGTACACAAGTTCCAAATTTTCACCTCCAAGATGCACTTTTATGTCACCTGGGACACCTTTGTGTTCCTTCAAGCGAGCGTGCCAAGATGATATGGGAAGCACACTACAGTCGAGTCGCTGGGCATTTCAGGGTCGAGAAAACAGTGGCAATACTACATAAGTATTTCTATTGGCCGAACCTTCGAAAGGATGTCGAGAAGCACATCAGATCCTGCACTGCTTGTGCCATTGCCAAACCGACCATCAAGAAGCAAGGCCTATATACTCCACTACCTACCCCTAGTCGACCGTGGGAATCCATATCCATGGATTACATGTCGGGCCTGCCCTCTACTAAGAATGGAAATGACTGTGTTTTCGTGGTCGTTGACAGATTCTCGAAGATGGCCATTATGGCGGCCTGTAAGAAGAATATCACAGCAGAAGCCACTGCTAAACTCTTCTTTGAATGAGTATGGGTGCACTTTGGGATCCCACAGTCTATCATATCAGATCGAGATAGCAGGTTCCTCAGCACATTTTGGTCCAGCCTGTGGTCAATGATGGACACAAAGCTCACCAAGTCCACAGCTTTCCATCCCCAAACAGATGGCCAGACAGAGGTCGTCAACAGAATGATTGTACACATTCTGCGCATGTACAATTCAAAGCATCCACGCACATGGGACGAGAGCCTCCCCTATGTATAACATAGTTATAACCGGGCTCTCCACAGTTCAATTGGCCATAGCCCCTTTCAGGTGGGCTTGGGATTCACTCAAATACCTCCTAGCGGGTGACAATTGATTCAAGGCTGAGCTAGCGAGGCCATTGATAGCTAATTATGATGGTGCCCGTAGCTCAGCTATCTCGGCTAACATAGTAAATAGCAAGATTACAAGGAAATAGGATTGTACGGAAAAATCCTCCGAGTAGTTGGGATTTAATGGGCATTACACTTACTACCGAGCGACATGGAAAAGAACAATACTTGATTACAGAGGCTCACAGATCCCACCTAAAGGAACTAGCTACTGAGCTTTGGAAGTCGCTTTAAATTTGGCCAAGGTCCCTTTAACAGACAAGCTCGGTCTACATCAATGTATCGGGGATATGTTGAGGGACGAAGTGGTAAAACTTGCGCTTTCACTGAGGAAGCTAGAAGACAAGTACACCGAAGTGCTAGAGAACCAGAGGAAAGAAAGGGCTAGTGCCTGAGGCATAAGCAACAATTTGAAAAATCTTAGGAGGATAGTAAGGGAAAAAGGGAGCAACAAGGACGCGGTCAGGAAGCAGCTCATTATGGAGTTAGAGACCGAAAACTCCGAGCTAAGGAAAATACTACACATTCCCCGTGGACAACATGTACAAACAGAGGAGTTAGCCTAGGTGGAGAAGAAGAAATCAACTCTCGCTGATTCACTGGCCAAAGAATAGGAGGGGAATGCTAAAATGATCTCAGAATTGGGTGCCCTCAGATAAAAAATGGCAGAGTTGCAAGGAAAATGGGACAAGCACGTGTGCGTGACCCCAACCTCCGATGCGCCTGGCACCACTCCAGAGCAGCTGACTAAAGCTCTGTCAGACCTGCAGGTTTCAGAAAACGAAGCTCTCACAACACGCTAGAGGATACAGGAGCTAGAAACTAAGTTGGAAACAAACGACAAGGAGGTAATGGCCCTGCAGGAAGAGGTGGAGAAAGCAAAAAGGGAGAAGCTGCAACAGAAAAAAACCATCAAGGAATTGGCCAACCAGATGAAGGGAAATGCGACCCTCCTGGAAGCTAGGCACCTCATCTGGACTGACATCATATGAGAGGTAAAACAACATTGGAAATATATTCTTTGGTTGATTATAAAAATATCACAGTCCGATTATTCAAAGAAAAGTTGCAGGAAGGTCCTAGAGGAAGCAGAGGCAAAAGTGACCATGGCTAAAAGGTATATCACTTACCTGAATGGATTAGACTCTGAAGAGCTACTCGCCCAGGGGATTGAAGACCGTTTCAAGGGAGTGATGGAAGTTAGAAGGGTAGTCGAGAAGGAGATTGTGCGTGCAAACACATTAAGTGGTTTGGAGCAGGTTGCCAAGGGAGTGGAATGGTTTGATCAAGAGTGGGATGAGTTGGTAAAGGCAAGCCTCCCATCATGCTGGGAGCCTATAACAGCTGCATTTTCAGGACTGACAGATTATGAATAGAAGTTGACAGCCGTCATGAACCAGACTGATTTACCCTTTGAGAAAACTATTCGCCTGAAATCAGAAACAATAATTGCCACCCTGGGCAAGGAAATATCCCTTCTCTGCCAGATTAAGCAGCGCTTGGCCGTCCAAGTAGATTACATGGAATTGACTGAGTTTCAGGCTTTAGTAGAGATTTTTTCCACTATGCCTCCACCAGGGGCGACCATATGGCAAAAATGCAGCGAGTATGTTAGCACCCCTGCCTCCACATCATCCCACAAGTCCCCGACTCCTCTCCAACACAAAGCTGGTTCGTCCACATTAGCAGTGCCTCCAAGTCAGCCGGCAGCAATCACGCCTCTTCATTGCAAAAAATGATACTCATGATCTGGCCCAAGCATCCCACTTACTTTTATTTCTTTTACATTGTAATATCCGGTGAAATTTGCATTTCACCCTCTGCACTTTATTTTTTGTTTAAGTTGTTATGTTTTTAGGTAGCACCTTCGTTAAGGCTACTAGGTAGATGATGTGAGGCAGTTTTCCTCATCATCAATTTTGATTTTGATAGGGACCCCAAACAAAAAGATATCTTGGGGAATATTTTGTCTACGAAATATCTTTTGTAAAGGCTCAGATGAAAGCTATAAAGGAGGCAATCAAAAGCTAAGGCAGGGTTCCAGATTTTCCAGAACAGGGACTGCTAGTCATGAATGTTCCATTTTGTAAAGTTTTAAGGCATTTTCATAGTATGTGTTGAAGGATCCTGTCGGGAAATTGAAACAAAATTTTCTGTTGTGTAATGGATTCCTCATGAGATAAGTTACAGTTTGTACTCTCTCTGTTATACTTAAATACAAATGTTCATGTCATTTCCATTACTCTCTTTGTATCGTAAGCTTTCAGAATGTGAGTGCTGATCATTTAGATGTGAATTTATCTGTGGAAAGGTACTCATATCTATTTGTCTATTGCACTTTAAATATAGCTCAAAGCACGATATTATGTTCATGTTTCAAATCACATTCACCATATTTCTTCTGATATTAACTTGGGTAGATTCTTATGCTAGAATAAGCCTACCTGTCGTTAATATTTCCTTCATTTTCTGCTGCTGTTTCCACACCCATTTATTTTGATAACTGTTCATGGATTTCATGTTCAGTCCTCCTCACAGTAGTTTAATCCGGGTCTGCCTTTGATGTATGCTTATTGACCCTTATGTTCTACTATTGGATGTCATTGTTATCTACTCTATGTTTCTGATGTCTTGGTCCCATCCTGGAAAACTTTAAATCCTTTTCACAACAAGAGGTCTTGTATTGTCAATTGAATAAAGCTTTTCTGAACCCTCTTGGCTTAAGATTTCCTAGGCATTGGTCCTTAACAACTCAGGGCTGTCTCTAGAAGTTACAAAAGTATGGTATAAACTATGATTGTAAAATTACGATAAATATTATTCTATTACTTATATAGTTCATTGATATTCAATCTAACTAAATTAGTAAAATATTTCAATACTCACAAAGAAAAAATAATTAAAGGAAAAATCACAAGAGAGGCACTAAAATTCATGTTTTTACATTTATCCTGGCTAATATTACATCATGTTCACAATGATAAAGACATGTCTACTTTAAATAATTTACTTTTAAATACATTAAAATAGATATTTATTTTATAAAATTTAAACAGGAAAGGAAAATGCATCACCAAAAGTAAAACAAATGCATCTTAATCACCATCACATTTTTTATTATTTAATTCTTAGCCATAAAATATTTACTAATTCAACTTTTATTTTCAATTATCGTTGAAAAGAAAAGTCAAAACTCTTCCATTATCTATGAAGAAAAAATTAAAACCTCTCATGCATCCATGTAATCCCATTTGTCCCTCTTATGGTCCATACAAAAATGTAATCAACATTTTATACATGCATAAGACCTCCTTTTAGTTTACATAATGTTGCAAGAACTGTAATTTAAATATAGTAAACATGACTTTACTTCTCTTGTCAAGAATTTAATCTTACATATTAATATACAATTTTTTCATTGTTAAAGTCCTTGTAGGGTTATCACTACATGATGAATTGATTTTCAACTAAACAAGAAGAAAAAACATGTGAATTGGTTAATAAACCAATAAGTATATAAATCGAGACTAAATCTACAATGTTATTTCTAAATTCATTATTTTCTTCTCATTTTCCAATTTGGGAAGGATTGTGACCTTGAAACCTTATTGTCATAGATATTGTACACAATTGGAAATACTTAGTTTTAAGTGTAAAAATTTTTCCACTCCAAAAAAACGTGTAAAAATGTTTGTGAATGTTACCAATTATATTATAAAATTCCAACAAGGTGAATACAAAACAATATAATTAGCTAAATAAAGAAAACAAAAACATACAACTATAGTATAAATGATGAAATAACACAAGTATATATCACTCTCCACTGTCATCACTGTGATTATCTTCTTTTCTTGGCATGATAACATTCTTGTTCTCAAAAATATGTTTTGATTTAGGGTCATGTCTTAATACAAACCACCAATCCCTATCCAACACATATGGGTAAAAAAAACATGGTTGCAGTGTTTTGGGAAAATATAAGGCTCCCTAGCTTCATGCCACATAGTTCTAGAGTTGATAGATATCATCCCACTATCACGATCTTCCTTAACATTATTCCGACCAAAGGTGTCCCACCACTTGAACCTAAAAATAACACATTGGAACGAAGATAATTCCACTTGAATGATCTCTTGTATCTTTCCAATGTAACCTAACGTCCCCTTCATTAGGTTTTTATTGCGATGCATAACACAAATAGATTTGTCGAGCTCGACTTCCACTCCATAGTCTTGTGTCATGCATCCATCATCGACAACCTCCGTGTGAAAATGATGCCCATATGCCCACATAGAGGGGAACAAATGCACCTATACAAAATGTGAAAAAATCACACTATCATGTATCTAATAACCCGAACATAATTAAAAATATAAAATATGTGTGTGTGTGTGTGTGTGTGTTACAATTCAAAGGTACAATATGAAATTAAAACTGTATAGAAAGAGATTATAATTACTGAGTTGTTGCACCCAATCCCTATGTTTAGCACATCGTCTTCAGCACGTAGATAACAACTTTATGAGCACCATATTTCTCTCTGACTTGATCAACAACCCAACCGTTAGGGTATGTCATTTTCATATTTTATTTTAAATGATCAAGATAAGGCACGCTTCTACCATTCAACCATTTGAATTATTTCTTTTCACTGTCCCATTTCCTCCTCTTTTGTTCGTACAATGGGACCCGCATTTGTGTCGCTTCCATATTGTAAAGAATGAATTTTTTGATGGCTTCAATATTTTAATTCTCTAATGAAATCAAACCAACATAATATATAATACGTATGAGATCAAAATATGCATTAAATAATATGAATTTCAGTGTGAATATTTACTGTGTAGTAATTTGACAAATGATAAGACTGCACTTACTCTTTATCATGCACCTCTTTCCATTCGTTTCGAGAAGCTCCCCTTCTCTTTTGTCTTCATCCCTTTCGTCATCCCAAATCGCCACACCTGTTGTGTTGTCAATCTTCTTGATGTCCTCACTAGAATAATAGAAATACTCATACGATATATACCCTTGTGCCATCATCCCTCAGGTTTTTCCCTTTGTCGAATAAAACCTTTCAATTTCTTCATGTACCTCTCTAAGGAGAACATTCAATGATAAGAAACCACTCCAAATAATTCAACCTCATCTACTAGGTGAATCAGAAGATGAACATGAAAGTCCATGAAACTCGTCGGCAATTCCTTCTCAAACATACAAACAATCTCAACTATCTCTTGACGCCAATGTGGAATGTTAGCCATATGAATCTCCTTTGATGTGATCCAACGTATAAATTATGGCACGTCGTAGGTCTTGGGGGAAGTCATCATTCACACACCCATGCACGAGCACAGGATAATGACACCGCACAATAAATAATACATTATACAAAATAAAAATATAAAATATCCCATTACATTAAAAAAATAATAAAAATAAATAAAATAAATAAAAAATAAAAAATAAAAAATAAAAATAAAAATAAAATAAATAAATAAATTCATGTTTTTGGCATACGTACTCTTAGAAGGTTCAAATGGTCATATGATTTCAACTCGACAAACAATCTTCAACAGTGAAGCAACGTCGTAGTGAAGACCCATATAAAGAAGGCAACCTCACACTCATTATAACTTCCTTTTCCAAAGAAAGATCACATTTATTTAAAATTCATGGGACATCGTATTCTTTGAAAGACCAAGAGGGACCAACCCCTCCTCTAGTTTCTTGTATTGGCCAATGTTTCTTTTTAGTTTTTGAAGAAATAAGATCTCTCCTAATAGCCAATGTGTCACTTTCTTTCAATTATATGTGCCTCCATAAAGGAGATGAAACATTTTTAAATATCTACATGGGATCTAGTAAATGGGAAATCTTAAGATGATCCCAATATCGAAGCTCATAAAGGAAATATTTCCATTTCATCCCAATGGGAAATTTCTCAACATAGGTGTCAGAGAATTTTAGATCATTAAACATAGGCTCCCCATTTGAATTGAACATTTCTACAAACCCTTTCTCCTTCTCTCTCTCATATGCTCTAAGCCATTTAGTTGGTGTCATTATTACATTCCTTTGGGATCTCTCTCGTTTACCATTGAAAGTGGATGTTTCTCTTCTGTAAGGGTGTTCTTCTGGGAGGAATACCCTAGAGCAGTCATACACTAGCTTTCGTAGGTGGTTGGACCACCTAGCCTTCGGAGAAGGTCTACAACATCTACATCCATGATACCCTTTTGTTACAAGACCAACAAAATTATTGTATACAGGTTGGCACATTAGCGACCATGAAGATCAAAACAATTGCAGTGAATTAAATTAATATGTGAAGCAATATTGTTATGTATATAAACAAATCAATAAAAATGTAATTTACTAGAGCAAACTCCTAAGCCCGGATAATCATGTATGGTGTATGCACATACGGCATACACCGTAAAACTCCTCTTTGTTGTGATGGGTCTTGATACATCTTACACATGTATCCCTTCCCATAATTCCTTCAATTCATCTACCAATGCATTGTCGCTGTTACAACACCCTCCAAAATCTCACCACATCCAAATTTTGGAGCATACTTCATTGCCATATCAAGTTTCGCCTTGGTCATCAAGTGTCATTTTGTGTTGTTTCATGTCTTAAGTGTTCTTGAATGTTCTAAAGTGTCATCGCATTTACTTGAACATCTATATATGCATTTCATGGTCATAACACATTTGTTGTTGTAAAACAACACTTTCGGGTGCATTCACACACACTTCACTGGTTAGACTTGGGGAATGTGCATAAAGTAGTCTTTTAATGTACGTTCATTATTGATCAATCTTGTCTAATTTTTCTCGATTAGTTAGTATGTTTCACACATGTTTTTATGTCTAGAACTCATATTTCTCACCCCTTGACCAATCATCCATACTTAGACAAATTTCGGTTGCAAAATGAGCTCATTAAAGCCGAGAGCACGCTCTGAAGCCTTGATGGGAGACCCTTCGTTGTTCAAAATTGTGCCCTACACCATCCTTGAGAGTTGGGCGCACTCCTAAATCATGAATCCCCTTCCTTGTTTTGAAATATTCCCTTAAAAAACCAAGCCTTCCTATGAGTGCACTCCTTCAACCTGAAGGAATGTGCCCTCCTTGGGAGCATACGTTCGACCCGAAGGAATGCACCCTCCTTGAGAGCAATCCTTCGATCTGAAGGAATGCACCCTCCTTGGAATGCACTCTTAGTCAATCCCCTACAATCTAAGACTCATATGCCAGCAACCAATCCTTCCCTTTCATTTCATTCTTGATTCAAACTTGAAAAAAATAATACTCTACGACCAACAATTCATTAATATATATAGACCGTCTCATTAAGCTCACACACACACACACACACACACACACACATATATTTGAGTATCTTATTTGGTCTATGTAAAATAGAAGGAACAACAAAAAACATGTGATATAGATCTACATGTTTATTAGTTGTAATACATCAACTACAATTAATACAATAGTTCATTTAAATAGTTAAACAAATCTGATTCATTCACAACTCTCACAAGCATATCCTTGTCTTAATGTCTCAATAATGATAAAAGTAATAAGTCAACAATAACCAATTCCAATCATTCACTATGAAATAAATAAAGAATAAATATTTTGATTTCAATGAAAATGAGTAAGAAAATCAAAGTAATAGTGTCATAATCACTTAATTTCATAAAAAGCGTGAAATCATTGTGGTCCAAAATTATATTAGTAAGTTATAACTTTATAGAAATGCAAAGTATACTTCCTTAACAAAACCAGTCCCCCTATCTCAAGGTCATGTTGTTGTTTAAATAATATTACAAAATGAAGGATAAAGATCCATTCCAATTTTTTCTAACTTAGTAACCTAAAAATCAAAATACGAAAGTAAAAGTTTGTTTTTATTTTGAGATAAAAACAAATCTTCATCTTGTTGGCCCTAATGCTAAGAGAAGCTTCATTAGATGATTTCCACCATGAGTAAATTTCTAGGAGATATGCAAGTTATGCAAGAGGTTCAAGTTCAATATTCACCTAGCACTTGAATATATGTGCTTCCATGATTGGCTTTTCTTGTGTGATTCTGTCAATGAATAATCTAGTTATGAGAAATAAAATTTATGGTTTGACCAAAAAGCTCTACATAGCATCTAGATCAATCTTATGAATATATTGAATATTATTTCGTTTCTCATGTCTACATTCATGCATATTCTTTCTCAGTGAATTAGCCTATGGTGGCTTGTCTTATGAAATATTTGATCAAAATCTCGTATATTTGACTACTTGCACTACAATTTGCAACAACAGGGAGAAATTTTGATGTACAATTTTAATCAGTTCTTTTGAATTAAGCAAGTGAGCCTTCTAGGATTTTAAGACTATTTTCTTTTGCAATACATTGATTCATAGTGGGTTGGGGGTGGTTCTTTTCTCAACATTGTGCCAAGCAAGAAACTCAGTTAGTTTCCTATCTACGTCTTCATACTCAACTTATTTGTTAATCATATCACTGAATAAAAAGATCTTGCACACTTTGATGGCCTTGAGCAAGGATTAGCTTGTTACAAAAATATTCTTGTGTATGAGTGAGTTGTCAAATTGATGTCAATATCCTCTTGTTTTAACTTGTCAAGGTCAATTACATTGTTTTCCACCTCTTGGACTTTTCAAGAAAGTTTGATCAATTAAACATTATTTTATTGATTTGTGAGTTGCAACTCATCTTGCAGTTTTCTAATTTCACCATTAAATCTCTATTATAACTCTTCTATTTTCTGATTCAGTTGTTGTTGAGACTCATGTTCTCATAGTTTCAACTAAGCTTGAAATTTATTCCATCATTCTAATAATTGTTGATCTAGGTATGAGATTTTATCCTCTTTATACTTCAAAAATTCTATCAACCTTGTAGCATGAAAAACATTGGCATTTTCACATGCTCACATGTAATGAGCCATCTCCTGAACTAACCTATTTTCATCTAATTGAGAGCCATCCCAAACCACTATGGAGGAACCTCTATTATTTTATTTTCATTTTCAAATTTTCTCTTTTTTGATCTTCTCTTAATCATAGCCTTCTTTTGAGGGTTGAAGTACAAATCCAACGGAGAAAAATACTCCATTTTAGTAGGTAATAGGGAGTTGACCATTATTTTTTCGTGTGGGCTACTACCAAGAAGGGTACTAATGGGAATTTTCATTATGACTTTGGAGGCATCCAAATAACTTTTCGTATGATTCTCTACATTTGTAGGAGGGGACAATTGTTTCTATTACCATTGAATAGGGGTTGATATATCAATAAGAGCTTCAAGCTCAAAATATTTTTTCCTTCTTCAAAAAGTTCTGGAAATATTGTTTGAACTGGGATCTTGTCATCGATAACCTTCTTTAAGCATGAAACATGATAAATTGGGTGTACTTGGGAAGATGTAGGCAGCTCCAATTTGTATGACATAGTACCAATATTTTGCAACACCTTGTATGGACCATAGTACTTGGTTGATCATATATTATACTTCTTAGCTTGCTTGAGGGACATTTTTTTGTATGGTTGTAGCCGTAAAAATACCCTGTCACCTACATCAAAAATTATTTCACTATGATGTTGATATGCATGTTACTTCATTTGGTTTTGTGCCAGAGTGAGATTATCCTTTAAGAGTTGGAGAACTTGTTGTTAATGGTCAATGTGATCTTCCACTACTTGAACCTTAGAATTTTCTCTTAAAGATGATGTGATGGACAGTGGATGATATCCATAATGTGCCATAAATGGGGTCTTTTTTGCTTCAGTATGGAAGGAAATGGTATACCATCATTCATCCAAAGATAACCATTTGACCCATTATATTTTTTTATCAGATATAAATCAATGAAGACATCTTATCAGATATAATTCCAAACATTTTTTCACTATCTTGGTTTTACCATCAGATTGAGGATGATAAGATGATATATGATATAATTAAGTACCAAGACAAGAAAATAATTTCGTCTAAAAATTTCCAGTGAAAATGGGATCTTTGTCACAAATAATAATCTTTGGGTTACCATGTAGCTTTTGAATTATTTCCATAAATGCATTAGTAAATGTAATGGATTTAAAAGAATGAGATATTGCACAAAAGTGTGCATACTTGGTAAGTCAATCGACTACTACCATGATGAAATTCTTTCCTTCATATTTTGGTAAACTTGTGATTATATGCATTGAGAACTCCTCCTAATGTTGACTTGCAATAGATAAAGGTTGTAACAGACCTCGGGTCTTAATTGTCTCAACTTTACTTTGTTGCAAAACCAAAAATTTTGCCAAAAACTTCTAAATATCATATTTAAGGCCATCCCCAAAAAATTCCTTCTTGACCCTATGGTAAGTTTTTAAAAATCCCGAGTGCCCTCCTAAGGGGGAGGTGTACAATTCCAAAAGAATATTTTGTTTGAGTTGGGAATTCTTACAAAGATATAAGAAATATTTTTACCATAATGAATCATTTTTCCAGATAAGTGTATTAGTTGCATTACGATCTTGTTGTAAATTTTGAATGAGTATTCACACCTCTATCTCATTTTTCCATTCATACCTTGCTTTAGTTATTCAATCGGGTTGGATAATATAAACTGTACAAAGAAATTCTTCCACATCCTCATCCTTTCTTGAGAGTGCATCTGCAACAACATTTTGCTTTCCTTTTTTGTAGATGATTTCACAGTCATAAACCAACATCTTTGTGACCGATTTTTGTTGCTCTTCTGAAGACAATGTTTGTTCCAAAAATTATTTAAGACTATCATGATATGTTTTTACCTTGAAGTACCTTCCCATTAGGTAAGGTCACCAATTCTTTAACGCATGTAGTATTTCCAACATTTCCTTCTCAGAAATAGGTTTGTGTATTTACTTTCCCTTTATTGGATGAGTTTCGAAAGCAATGGGTCTTCCTTCTTGCATTAAAGGTTTTTGTGAAGTTTGGAATAGGTAAGACCGTTGCTTGGCACATTTCCTCTTTAAGATGTTTGAAGGCCTTAGTTACTTCTGGAGTCCAAGAAAATGCATCTTTATTCAATAAAGTTTTTATAGGTGATGTTATTCTCCCATAATTCCTAAAAAACTTGTGATAGTACCCTATCAACTTGATAAATCCTTGAATATGCTTTAGGGTTGTGTGGATTTTGCATTCCTTAATGGATTTAATTTTGTTAGTGTCCACCTTAACATTCTCATGAGATATAATATGGCCCAATTATTCCACCTCTTGTACTCCAAAGAACATTTGGAGCTTTTTGCATATAAATGTTTATCCTCCAATAGTTTGAGCACCATGTCAACATGTTGAACATGATCCTTCCAAGACTTGATATAGATTACTATATCATCAAAAAATACTAACATAATTTTTCTAAGGAAGGATTTTAAAATGGAATTCATCAAACCTTGAAATGTGGAAGGTGCATTAGTAAGACCAAAAGGAATGACCAAAAATTCGTAATGACCTTCATGAGTTATGAATGCTATTTTTGGAATTTCTTCGGTCTTCATACTAATATGATTATATCTTGAATGAAGATCCAACTTGGTGAAGTTAATTTTTCCATGTAATTAATCCAACAATTCATCAATGACAGTAATGGGAAATATATCTTTAATAGTGAGCTTGTTGAGCTCCCTATAATCTGGACACATATGCCATGATCCATCCTTCTTGTGCACGAATACTACTAGAGCAGAGAAAGAACTTTGACTAGGCTGAATTATACCAACCTCTAGCATTTATGCAACCATACGTTCAATTTCACTCTTTTGGGCATAGGGGTATCTGTAAGGCCTAATGTTTGGAGGAACACTTCCCAAAATCAAATGAATAGCATGATAATGATTACAAATAGGTGGGAGGCCTTTGGGATTCTCAAATACTTTGGAATGATTGTCCAAGACTTTTTGTAGATCTTGAGAAATAGATGATGTTAGTGTTTGAACCTCTAGTGAGCATAATTGTGAAATTATGCCTTGTTGTTCTTTCTTTAGAAGCTTAGGCATGCCATTAGAATTGATTAAATTTCCTAGTTTCCTTGTGATACCCCTTAATTCAACTTCCTTTCCTTCCCCCAAAAAAATATTCAAGAAAAGTTCTTGAAAATTAAAATCTATTGTCCCCAAAGATTGTAACCATTGGACTCTTAGTACAACATCAACACCACCCATTGAAATGGAAAGCATTGGAATATTCAATACATATCCCCCCATGATTATCTGAATATTATGACACTTTCTAGATAAATTTATAGTTCCTCCATTTGCAACCATCACTTGACACTCTAGTGTTAGATATAGAAAGCAATTCAATTCCTTGGCTATCTTACAATGAATAAAATTATGGGTACTACTTGAATCAATCAACACTATTACATTTTTATTCTTGATATATCCTTCTCTTGAGAGTTTGAGGAGTGGTAATTCCCACCAATGTATTACATGACAAGTTCAGAGTCATTTATTCTTTCTATAGGGTTGGTTCCTAGTGTATATCCTCATCTTTTGATGTTTCTTATTCCTTTTCTTCCTCCTCTTCACAATCTATGTAAAATAATTCTTCTCATCACACTTATGACCTTTAGTGTATTTTCTATCAAAACTGTAAAAAATCCATTTTTCTCTTTTTTCCTCCAATTTTTGTGGTGTCAACCTTGTAGGTTTTGGAAGGCTAGGAGAAGTAACACTTCCATCTTTATAGTTGTGAGCTTTAGACTTCCTTGTTGCCATAATTTTTCTTTCAACTTTTCTTGCCACCTTGAATTCCTTCTCCAGTGAATCAGGTTCTCAAAGACGAACCTCATGTTGGATGTTATCCTTGAAAGTCCCTATAAAGAATTCAATATTATGCTCCTCTAGAATATCATTTACCTTGATAATCAATCTTTGGAAGTCCTCAATGTGCTCTACCATTGAACCCTTTTGTTTGAGATTTATCAATTTTCTAAAAAATGTATTGCTCTTTGTATCCTCATAATGTGATACCAATTCTTCCACAAAATTTTTCCAAGTGACAATTGATTTACAAGAACAAAGCCATATATACCATACAAACTGATTTTTTTCTAAATATAAAGATGCAATGCGTACCTTTTGTGTGTTCAATACATCATGTAGATCAAATAATTACTCCATATGTTGTATCCATGTTAACGGATCCTTTCCATCAAACTTCCTCATATCAATATTTGGAATGTGGTTAGTATTCAACCCACTATTGGAGTCTCTAAATTCAAAATTTGTATTTCTTTTGTCCTCATCATGATTTTCATGGAGTACCTTGTCACCACTAGGAAGCATTTATTGTAGCAACTTAGTCAAAATTTCTAGGTCCCTTTTCATTTCTATTTTTAAACTATCCATATTGACATTCATAATTTCCTACACGAAAAATTTTAGAACATTCTTCAAATCATCCATATTAGCTTTAAGATCATTTTTGGTTAGTCTTTGCGAGAGTGAAATTTATTGCACTTGATCTCGTAATTTTGATATATCATGTTGCATCAATTCCTCTTCTTCATGTGTCATATTAGAAATTTTTGGATGCTTACTAGGCGTGTCCATTTTTTTCTTTGAGGAATTTTGTAATCAAACATTGATATATATGCTTCACTAAGCCCTTTGAATCACTTCAAACTGATTTATTAAACAAACGTTATGCAAATTTTATTTTATTTTATTTTATTTTTGTTTTTTTTTAAATTACACACATTTTTCTTTCTTTTTTGGAGCTCGATATTGAAACTATTGTATCTTTGTAATTTTTGCACTCCAAGGTCTGAAAATTTTCCTTGTGGTATCCCTATGATACTTCTTTCCAACGCCACTAGTCAGATTAAAATTGGATTCTTCAAGATAATGTAATTCCCAATCTCCCACGATGACTTCTTTATGGACAGGTTCAGTAGAGTGAAATTGTAAGGAATGCCACGTGTCATTATTTCATATTTCACTCTAAAATTACTACACTATAAGTTATATTCTATGCACTTTCTGTCACTTTTTACGAAATTCAAATCCTATGCTTGAGGAGAAAGTTATGACGATTTTCCCTAGGTCACCTGTTTGAGCAGAATTCTGGAGCATGCATAAACCCTAAATTATTTGGACAATATATCAGAAAATATAGCGAACCAAGATCTAAAATTCCTACACGAAGTTCATCATGGTTTCTTCTCCACTTAGTTTCAATTTCAGCTTCTGAAAATTCGTAGAAAAAACGTTATAGAAAAAATTCAAAGATGACCTATTTGAAGCAGAGAAACCCTAGAATCCAAAGCTCTAATACCAAATGTTATGCAAGAATATCACAAATGAGTCTAAGGGTTCACAATATAATTAGAGCCTACATAAAAATAATAATTTAAGGGCACAACAATAAAAATAGTGGGCTTCTATGGGGCACAATAATAATAATATGGGGATTACATGGACACAAGCTACACTAACAATAAGAATACGGGGGCTACACTAGTATTATAGGGACCTACCAAGAGCTCCTTGATAACCATAAATTATTAGGTAGGAGAATTTTTCCTCAAAGTACCAGTTAATGATTGGATCAATGCCAAGCTTAGATTCTTCTACGGTTCTGAGGGGTTTTCAGTGCAACGATTTATCATTAATGGGGATAATGATGAAATGACAAATTGGGTAGAAATGGTCACCATAGTTTTCTTCCTAGAGTTTTGAATGGAAAATATGGATGGGAAGTGGGATAGAGGAGGTCCATTTCCAACATAGGAGAAAAGGGATTCAAGAAATAGATGAATCCAAAATGTAGGTAAAATATAAAAAGGAGGATTATATTTATTATTTGTAGAGGCTCTAAAACTTTGGACTTTCTTGCATATGTTTTTAGATAAGATTTTAGCCCAATTGAAGGAAAATATTCCAAAATCTCTTTGAGTAAAGGAAACCGAGTCTAAAGGAAAATGTGTAATATTCTTTCTACCAAAAAGGCTACAAAGCATGGAAACGACAAAATATTGAACAAAATCCTTAATGAATTAAACATTGTACTACAATTGGGGCTTGAGAAGTTTATACATAACCTTAAGGTTATCTAGTTAAAAGGAACCAACAATGACACCTTCAACAATGCATATGGAACACATATCCACGTCCACATGACCTACATCCTAGCGAATAATATTTGTATATGTAAGAATTCTGGAACGTGCAACAATCTTATGCAAATTTGACCTCGCTAAAGTATGAAAAGGTCTCTCAGGGATGGGCTAACTTGGATCTATCTCTTCTAAACTTCCTTGATATTCTTCCTCAAGCAACTTATACGTGTCATACTAGGATCAAATTCCTTCATATATCTTTATAGTAATAATATCATAGTATAGGATGGCGTTGGGATTTTTATCATTCGGATCTTCCGTTGATAATTGTTGAGGTTTCTTTTGTTTATTGACCTATTTTTCCATTACTTAAGCCTTACAAAAATTTGCAGAGCCTAATGCCTAAGTACACAAAGAAGAGAAAACATAATTACAAAATTAGTTTAGAGTTATGATGATTATTTATATTTTCAAAACCTAGCCATCATATCATAATGTTTCAGAGTAAATGCAATTTAGCACTCAAATGATGTGAACGACATGCAATGTGATGGTGTGATCATGCATGGATTCAACCAATTAAATGTTAAGAGTACTAATTTTTACATGTAGAGGTGCTTTCTGCTAATCATATGATTAGAATTCAATTCATGTGTATTATTGAAGAATACATTAGTTAACTTTAATCCATGTTGCAGGTTACTGGTAATGCTAATGTGAAATTTTGTGAAAATGTCATGGGGGGGGGGGGGGGGGATTGTGTTTGTCAATGAACGTGAAAATTGGTATTATGAACCCATTAGCTAAGGCAAGTTTGTGAATTCCACCATTGGGAAAACATGTACGAGGAGATGATGTGTCACCTCAAAATAGGGACACAAGCCAGTGTAATATGTGATACTCGCGTGTTGATTTAACCAAAAATAAATGACACATGGAAATATCTTGTGGTGCCATGTGGAATATGGAAACCACATGGAGTAATAATCCATATGGAGTAAAAATATAATTAAAAATTATTATTATGATACACTACCTCTACCAACTATTCCTAGATTTCACTTTCAATACTGGACAATTTATAAATTCTTACACAATGAGCGATTACATATGACTTCTTTCCATGCCCCACAAATAAATTCATATCAAAAAATTATGTATGAATCCTTGCCATGCTCCATAAATAAAGTCATATCCACTCATGGTGGTTTTTTTTAGTATAAAAATGTATTACGAACGTAAATGATAAAATCCCAAAACTTAAAAGTGTATGCATATGTGTACATCAATTTCCTATTCAAAGTTTACATTTTACAAATGCATATGCCCTTCATTTACACACATGCACACACACACACACATGCACACTTGCTTGCATATTATATTTTCATTACACTAATTTTTTTTTGTAAAATTCCCATTACAACTTGGCATGGTCATTTAACACCTGAATTTTCAATGCCATATGCATTATATAAAATGCTTTCAGAATTGTTGAAAAAGTTTATGGATATAAAAAAATAAAGTATTATATCTATGAGTATGTTTATATCATCTATAAAATATAATATAGATATTTTGTATAGAGTTTAGCATCCACTATGTTTTAGCTGTAAATTTTATGGGAAGGGATTTAAGTTGGGGTCACATATGTAAAATTAAATTATTACAAGGAGTATCTAGACTCAACCCAATATCACATAAACCCACAACAACTTCGTGTTGTTAGTAAATTCAATATTAATGTTAGTTTCAACATAAAATCTAACTAAAAATAAAATAAATTCATTAAAAAAAAATGTGCTCACATTATTACAAATAGGTAAATATCCAACTTAAAAATATGGGTTGTTTCATTTGTAACATAAGGAGATAATTTTCTATGAGGGGGGAATTTTATGTGAAATTAAGGGTAACATAATCTCGAATGTTAAATAAAAAAATTGATTTTTAAGAGTATGAAATTAAGTTTCAAAAAGGACAAGTTAATATTGGTAAAGTGTTAATGAATAGAGGATATCAACCATTCATTTGATAAAATGTTTACAAGAAAAGATATGGAGGACCTCTCTTAAGCTTCAAACATTATCTTTATAAATATACAATTAGAAAATTAATACTATATACATTTCTTAATTATATCACTCAAAAGACTTTAACTATCAATTAGGTCAATCACAGAGCCCATATGATTTATTAAAATTGCCATTATTATCTATGTTTTTGTTCTAACTACCTATGTTTTAGGTTCTAACACTATTGGATAAGTTAAAAGTACTACTACTACAATTGCTTCTTCCATCTCAATAGTTGTATTATGAAATCACCTCCAAAAATAGAAGAGAAGAGAGATCAACGCCTTAGAAATCAACCACTTCGAGGGGGCAACCTCCAATACATTACATAAATGAACAATTCTTGGATGATACAAATGAAAAAACCTCCTTCTATATATAGGGGTCCATGGGATCACAATATAATACTAGCCGACCTAAAAATAATAATGTAAGGGAACAATAATGAAAATATAGGGGTTACAGGCGCACAACAATAACAATAAGGGGGCTACACTAATAAAAATAAGGGGCTACACTAGTAATATGGGGACCTAACATGCCCCTCTCCTTAAAAAAAATGTTGTCCTCAACGATTGAGTAGCTCTAGATGCTTCTGTATAAAATTCTCATCCTCCCATGTAGAATCTTTAGTGGGTAAGTTCTTCCACTTGATGAGATACTATGAAATTGATCGATTTCGTAGCTGTCGAGTTATTGTTTCCGTGACTGTTTCAGGTTCCAGTATGATTTTTCCTTCCTCATCAAGTTCTGGAAATATTGTTTAAACGGGAAGTTTGTCACTGATAACCTTCTTTAAGCATGAAACATGGAAAACTGGATGCACTCGCGAAGAAGAAGGAAGCTCCAATTTATATGCCATAGTACCAATCTTTTGCAACACCTTGTAAGGACCATAGTATAATGCGATAATTTATTATCCTTATTAGCTTGCTTGAGGGAATTTTTTTGTATGGTTGTAGCCGTAAAAATACCCAGTCTCCTACATCAAAAATTCTCTCGTTGCGATGTTGATCAGCCTGTTGTTTCATTTGATTTTGTGCCAAATTGAGGTTATCCTTTAAGAGTTGGAGAACTTGCTGTTGATGCTCGATGTGATCTTCCACTGCTTGCACCTTAGAATTTTCTCTTAAAGATGATGTGATGGACGGTGGATGATATCCATAAAGTGCCATAAATGGGGTCATTTTTGCTGCAGTATGGAAGGAAGTGTTATACCACCATTCAGCGAGAGGTAACCACTTGACCCATTGTGTTTGTTTATCGGATACAAAACAACGAAGATATCCTTGCAAACATTTATTTACTATCTCAGTTTGACCATCAGATTGAGGATGATAAGATGAGCTATGAGCTAATTGAGTACCCAAACAAGAAAATAACTCCATCCAAAAATTTCCGGTAAAAATGGGATCTCTGTCGCTCACAATAACCCTTGGGCTTCCATGTAGCTTTTGAATTCTGTCCATAAATGTAGTAGCAACTGTACTTGCTTTGAATGGATGAGATAATGCACAAAAGTGTGCATACTTGGTAAGTCTATCAACTACCACCATGATGACACTCTTTCCTTCGGACTTAGGTAAACCTGTGATAAAATCCATTGAAATCTCCTCCCAACGTTGACTTGGAATGGATAAAGCTTGTAGAAGTCCCGGGGTCTTAATTTTCTCAACTTTATTCTGCTGGAAAACGAAACATTCCGCCACAAACTTTTGAATATCAGATTTAAGGCCATCCCAAAAAAATTCTTTCTTCACCCTGTGGTAAGTTTTTAAAAATCCTGAGTGTCCTCCTAAAGGAGAAGTGTGCAATTCCAGAAGAATTTTTTGTTTTATTTGGGAATTCTTACAAAGATATAAGCGATCTTTGTACCATAAGGAATCATTTTTCCAACTAAATGTATCAGATGTACTAGGATCTTGCTTCAACTTTTGAATGAGTGTCCACACTTATTCGTCCTTCTTCCATTCATCTCTTGCTTCGGTTATCCAATCTGGTTGGATAATAGAAATTGCACAAAGAAATGCTTCCACCTCTTCATCCTTTCTTGAGAGTGCATCTGCAACGACATTTGGATTCCATTTTTTGTAGATGATTTCAAAGTCATAACCCAACATCTTTATGACCCATTTTTGCTGCTCTTCTGAAGATATTCTTTGTTCCAAAAAGTGTTTAAGACTATAATGATCAATTTTTACCTTGAAGTGCCTTCCCATTAGGTAAGGTCGCCATTTCTTTAGTGCATGTAGTATTGTCAACATTTCCTTCTCATAAATAGATTTCTATAAATAATTTCCTTTGATTGGATGACTTTCAAAAGCAATGGGTCTTCCTTATTGCATTAACACAACACCAATTCCATTTCCTGAGGCATCACATTCCACAATAAAGGTTTTTGTGAAGTCTAGCGTAGCTAAGACCGGTGCTAGGCACATTACCTCTTTAAGATGTTCAAAGGCCTTAGTTGCTTCAAGAGTCCATGAAAATTTATCTTTCTTCAATAATGTTGTTAGAGGTGCTGATATTCTCCGATAATTCTTAATAAACTTGTGATAATACCTTGTTAACCCAAGAAATCCTTGCAACTTCTTTATGGTTGTGGGGATTTTCTGATGGCGGGCATACCCGCCAAACCCACAATACACATTCTTCCATGCATGTAAAAATGCATTTTCATTTTAAAAACCAAACTGGTCTTCAAGATCTACAATCTGGGCAATCTTATATATGTATATGCAGAAGCTTTTATCTTTTCTGATGGTTATAAAACCAAGACATACAACTCAGATTTCGTTTCTTCTATGCGGGAGCTCTTCTTACTTTATGGTAAACTCATATATTAAAACCCATTTCAATTGAAATCAAATCAACATTTGAATACTCCAATAAACCAAAGGCTCGGACTTCGTCCTCACTTCAATGAGTTCAAGAGAACATTTGAAGTTTATAAAAACTCAAATTAGATGTGCCACGACTCTCTCACATCGACCATAATATTTAACATATATTATGTCCACAAACCAATGTTATGAAACCTTCACGTCATACCATGGATTAAGATCCACACGCCAACATATGTAGTTCTGTTGGGTTCCACAACTCACCTTTGTGTTAAATGTCGAATTGATCCGATGGTCAATTTCCCATTGTGCTCCACATTTGCACTGTGTGCATATCCAATGGATATCACGTTCTCATAAGCTTCAGTGTTTAACAACTAAATAGCACGCGAAATTGGCAGTATTTCAAATCCACTAATTCCACGCATCCATCATCCAGCATAATCGTGTTCAAAATAAAAATTACCACTTACCAGTTGAAAGTCACGCGAATACCATTCCTTGTCTCCAAAAACCGCTTCAACGCTCCATCAATCAAGGTTCCACTTCAGCCTTCCCTTCGGCGTCTCTGCAACTTTAATGCTCCAATGATTTGACTAAAGGTTTCACTATGTCGTAACTCTATATTCGAACATACCAGCAGAGTTCGATTGCTTTCTAAGACTTCTTCACAGCTTCATACATCCAGTGTCATTCTTTGTATTTCGCACACCAATGCCAGCCAACGCATCTACACCATAATAAACCATAGCCGTAGAGTTTTCATGCGTCCCCAGGGTTTTTTCGCTGCTATGGATTAAACTTTAAATGAACCACCTATACATTACGGTTCATACTTGTGTGCTCATCCTCTGCACACCATTTTACCCATCTAAAATTCCAGTTTGAAGGCTATTCTACGTTGATTGCCTTTCCTTTGAAACTTCACTTTGATTCCAGATTATTCGATCTGGCACTTCCATAAGTTCTGCACATCATTCAACAATTGAGACATCGTTTAATACATCCCAGCATCTCGCATTTTTGAATCGAATGAACCTTCGATCCATTTCACACCAAGGTTTTTACTCCATTACTCTGCATCCATGGTACCAACCAATTCGTTGCGTCTATACCATGTATTTGCTGAATTAAGATATCAATCAGTCTTCAAGCCTTCTACGCCTTCAATTTGCATTTTATTAGTGCAATTAATTTGTAAATTCTGCCTCTTCTTCATTTTTTGCGTGATTACATTTGACTTCTTTCTTCTTGAGTATTAACACATACCCAAGCGCTTATAACTTGATCAAAATCGATGGCATTTTCCCCAAATAACATCAATCTACTGTGATGCTAATTTACTCAGTCAATTTTCACACAAATTCAAATTCTCAATATTAATTCAACTGCAAACTCTACAATTCATAAACTAAACTTTTTTATTAAAACAATATTTACATGGAAGAATTTCTTTCAGGCTTGATATTCAATCAGTGGCCTTTTTCCGATTTTTCCCGAAGGCTTATAAAAACCCTGTTCCTACTCTAATTACTCACACTCTGTTTCACTCTCTGTTTCAACATAATATTTGATTGCCAAAGTAACACTCGTTCCATATCAAAATTAACTTTGAATGAAATTCCAAGTGCCAACATTGGACTAATGTTCGGTCAAACATACCTCTCATTAATCCACGTGCTTGTGATGTGAACGCTATTAATTTCCACGCAGCTTCAAATACAGATATCCTTGGATCTACGATAGCTATCATTGAACGAATATCACACTACTTTTTCTCTGACATATTATTGATCCAAACTAACGCGAAATCAATGTTTTTTAATACCACGTCTATGCTACGTGTCAACAGCTGAATATTATCGCGTTCAAACTTAAAATTACCACTTACCAGGCTTTGATCACACGAACCCATTCATGGGTTTTTTGGAAAACCACCTCTTCGTTAACTTAACTCAGGTTCTACATGGAACTGTGGTTCCATATCTGCCTTCACTTCTGCTGTTCCATCACACCGTTTGTTTGGCTCGGATTTTGTATGAACTCCGCTCTCAATACTGCAACGTGATATTCATTTTGAACACGGTTTTTTCACAGCTTCAATCCCATGAATCCATTACTGCCGGTCTCTCTTCACATACTCATTCGAACGCCCCTTATGCAAATTTCCATTGCTATATGGAGATCAAAATTCCATCGGTTATTTACACAAATTCCCCCAGTAGAATTCGATTGAAACCAACCATGTCTCTGCCTTCACTTTAACTCTATAGATCGATCTCACAGTTATCTATTTCAAGTAAACAGAGTTCCATGTTGATTGAAACATATTCAATAATTAGAGATTAATAACACGTCCTTCATCAAAGGCCAAAACTCATCAATTTCTGTTGAATATTTCACACAGATTCATATCAAATCCATTCTTCACGAACCCTCTTCATGGTTGCAAACCCTTTATCATGCGTTTCTACAAATGTGCCATGACTTAATGCATCATAAATCTTCAGGCTTGCATGGCCTCTCAAAGCATAAAATTTAACTTGTTCAAAGCTCGGATGGTGTATACGATATCGTCAACCTTCAATGCGACTTTTAGAATCTGGTCACACAACATTATTACACAACAGAATGTGTAATTTACTCAATCAATTTTGATGCAAATTCAAAAAATGAATATTTTCCCAATAAATGCAAATCACTCAGATTCAGATTTTCAAAAACAATTCATCTGCAAACTCATAAATAAAACTTCTGTAATTAAAAACAGTATTTACATGGAAGAATTTCTTTCAGGCCTGATATTCAATCAGTGGCCTTCTTCCGATTTTTCCCGAAGGCTTATAAAAACCCTGTTCCTACTCTAATTACTCACACTCTATTTTTTAATGCCTTTAAGGCCTGCATTTTATACAAAAAGGTCCTAAATCTATTTTAGTTTTCAGCTCCTATATTGTCTCAACAAAAATCCTAAAATCACTATTGAATCCCTAAGGATCCTCTTTCACCCAAAATTAATGAAACCAATCTCTAATTTAGAATTTACAAAATATTTCGAATCCTATGTACTCTCAACTTAATCAAATTATCTCATGTTCTCAAACATTCGAGAACATTTACAATTCCTCTCAAATTTTAATTAAAAATAATTAAAACCCACTCAATTTATTCATAAAAATCCAGCTCCTTTAAACAAACTCAAAACCCCTAAGTTTAATAAAATACATGGATTTTTCTTTTTGCCTAATGCCCCTGCATCACTTTCCATTCCTTAATGGATTTAATTTTGTTAGGGTATACCTTAACACCCTCGTGAGATACAATATGACCCAGATATTCCACCTCTTGTACTCCAAAGAAACATTTGGATGTTTTTGCGATTACAATTGTTTCTCCTCCAATAGTTTGAGCACCTTGTCAACATGTTGAACATGGTCCTTCCAAGACCTGTTGTAGATTAGTATGTCATCAAAAAATACTAGCACAAATTTCTAAGGAAGGGTTTGAAAATGGAATTCATCAACCCTTGAAATGTAGAAGGTGCATTGCTAAGGCCAAAAGGCATGACCAAAAATTCATAATGACCCTCATGAGTTCGAAATGCTATTTTCGGAATATCTTCAATCTTCATTCTAATTTGACGATATCCTGAACGAAGATCCAACTTGGTAAAATAAATAGCGCCATGTAATTAATCCAATAATTCATCGATCAAATGAATGGGAAATTTGCCTTTAATAGTGAGCTTATTGAGCTCCTTATAATCTAGACACATGCGCCATGATCCATCCTTCTTGTGCACCAATACTACTGGAGTAGAAAAAGAACTTTGACTAGGTTGAATTGTACCAGCTTCTAACATTTCTGCAATCATACGTTCAATTTCGCTCTTTTGGACATAAGGATATATGTAAGGCCCGATGTTTGGAGGAACACTTCCTGGAATCAAATGAATAGCATGATCATGATCACGAATAGGTGGGAGTCCTTTGGGACTATCAAACACCTTGGAATGATTTTCCAAGACTTTTTGGAGATCTGGAGAAATAGATGATTTTGATATTGGAACTTCTAGTGAGAATAATTGTTCAATTACACCTCGTTGTTCTTTCTTCAGAAGCTTTGTCATGACATTAGAGCTTATTATCTTTCCCGGATTCCTTGCGATACCCCATAATTCGATTTCCTTTCCTTCTAAAAAAAATTTCAAGAAAAGTTCTTGAAAATTAAAAGCTATCGTCCCCAAAGATTGTAACCATTGTACTCCTAGTACAACATCAACACCTCCCATTGAATGGAAAGAATTGGACTATTCAATACATATTACCCCATGGTTAGCTTGATATTGTGGCATTTTCCAGCACAATTTATAGTTCCTCCATTTGCAACCATGACTTGGAATTTTGGTGCTGGGTATAGGAAACAATTCAATTCCTTGGCTACCTTACAATGAATAAAATTATGGGTGCTACCTGAATCAATCAACATTATTACCTTTTTCTTCTTGATATGTCCTTCTATCTTGAGAGTTTGAGGAGTGGTAATTCCTGCCAATGCATTACACGATATGGTCGAAATCATTTCTTCTTCTTATAGGGTTGGTTCTTGGTGTATATCCTCTTCTTTTGAAGTTTCTTGTTCATTTTCTTCCTCCTCTTCACAATCTATGTAAAATAATTTCTTCTCAACAGAATTATGACCTTTAGTGTATTTGCTATCACAACTGTAACAAAGCCCTTTTGCTCTTTTTTTCTTCCAATTATTGTGGTGTCACCCTTGTAGGTTGTGGAAGTCTAGGAGTAGCAATACTTCCATCTTTATAGATGTGAGTGGTAGGCTTCCTTGTTGCCATAATTTTACATTCATTTTTTCTTGCCAAACTGAATGCCTTCTCCAATGAATCAGGTTCCCAAATGCGAACTTCATGTTGGATGTTATCCTTTAAAGTCCCTATGAGTACATCAATCCTGTGTTCCTCTGGAATATCAGTTACCCTTATATTCAATTTTTGGAAGTCCTCAATGTGCTCCACCACTGAACCCTTTTTGTTTGAGATTTATCAATTGGCTAAAGAAGGTATTTCTCTTTGTATCCTCATAATATGCTATCATTTCCTCCGTAAAAATTAACCAAGTGACAATTTTTTTACGGGAGCAAAGCCATCAATACCATACAAATGTGTTTTGTTCTAAATTTAAAGTTGCAATGCGTACCTTTTGTGTGTTTTGCACATTATTGAGATCAAAATATTGCTCCATCTGTAGTATCCATGTTAAGGGATCCTTGCCATAAAACTTCCTCATATCCATCTTTGGAATATGGTGGTTCTTACATCCAACATTAGAGTTTTATGAAAGCACGATTAACATTTATTTTTTTCTCATCATGAGTTTCCTCTACTATCTTTTCGGCATCAGGAAACATTTCTTGTATCAACTTTGTCAAACCTTCCATGTGTGCATTTAGATAATTCTTCATGTTTTCCATGTTGTATTTCATGGCATCCATCTTAGCTTCCATGCCAGCTTTCATCCCATCCATCTTAGCTTCCACACCTTTCTTCAAAGCTTCCATTTCATTATTGCTCTTTGCGAGAGCGAAATTTGGTGCACTTGCTCTTGTGATTTTGATATGTCATGTTGCAATTCTTCATCTTCATGAGTCATAGTAGAGCCTTATAAAGGCTTAATGGGTGTTGAATTATTTTTAGCAGGCATTTTATAACCGAATACAGATCTTTTCTACAATATGCCTTTGGAATCAATTCAAACTGATTTTTCATACAAGACTTTTGCAATTCAAAAAAAAAATACACACCTTTTTATTGATTTTGAGGAGCTTGATATTGAAACTAAATTATATCTATTATTTCGGATCTTCAATATCTAAAATTCAGCCCTGTAGTAGCCCTATGAAGCTTCTTCAATTGCCACAGTCTCACCTGATTTGGATTCTTCAAGGCAAAGTTATGCCCAATCTCCCACAATGACCTAATTATGGAATGGTTGAGTAGAGCGAACTTGTATGGTGTGCCACGTGTCACTATTTCCTCCTTCGGCTCTAAAATTGGTACACAGTAAACTACGGTCTGTGTACTTGCAGCCACTTTTTACAGAATCCCAATCTGATGCTCAGAGTGAGAGTTATGACGATTTTCCTAGGGTCACCTCTTTGAGATGAAATTCAGAAGCCTGAAACAACACTAACTTCCACAAATCATATATCCAAAAATATTACGAATAAAGCTCTGAAATTTTTCCATGACGTTCCTTAAGATTTCGGCTTCGCTCTATAAAAATTTCAGCTTCTGAACCCTTGTAGAAAAAACTTTATTACGAAAATTCCACGATGACCTGTTTGGGTTAAATTCAGGAGCCTGCAAAAAGCCCTAACTTCCACAAATCATATCTCCTAAAATATTGCGAACCAAGATCTAAAAATTTTCCACAACATTCCTCAGGATTTTAGCTTCACGCTCTAAAAATTTCAGCTTCTGAACCTTCGTAGAAAAAACGTTATAGCAAAAATTCCACGATGACCTGTTTGGAGCAGCGAAACCCTAGAATCCAAAGCTCTGATACCAAATGTTATGAAACCAACTCCAAAGTTAGAAGTGAAGAGAGATCAACGCCTTAGAAACCAACCACTTCGAGGGGAAACCTCCAATACATTACATAAATGAACAATTCTTGGATGATACAAATGACAAAACCTCCTTCTATATATAGGGGTCCATGGGATCACAATATAATCCTCGCCGACCTAACAATAATAATGTAAGGGAACAATAATAACAATATGGGGGTTACAGGGACACAAGAATAAAAATAAAGGGGCTACACTAATAAAAATAAGGGACTACACTAGGAATATGGGGACCTAACAAGTTGTTGTACCACTAAAGGGTCACCCTTATACTATTGATCTTGTTGAATCTATTGAATATAGCCCTATTTTTGTAAAGAATAGATTTAAACCAAAACCTACTATGTAAGTTAATTATATATGTATTTATTTTAAATTACAATTTCAAAGAATATTGACCATCATTATTAATATATAGATTTGAAATATAGATTACATGTCACTTATTTCATTAGCCAACCCAAATAATGTCATGTCTGTGAGAAGGTAATTATTACAATTTTAACGTTTCACTAGTCTATTTACGATGAGAGGGTAGGGCATGATAAATGGAAAAAGGGAGACACAAAATTCACATTATAATTAACATAAGGTTTCAACGTCGTGCAATGAGTGTTTTGAAAAGTATGTTCTGTGGTTTCCTAGCGTGACAACAGAGGTGCGAGACAAGAATGCATGTGTTACCTGATGGAAATTTCCTCATCACATTGTGGGATCATAGAAAATCATGTATTCTAAGACTTAAGCATGGTCTAATGGGAAGAGGGAGGCTTACATTCATGGTATCGAAAAAGGGCCATCATTTGACATCGAACCCAAGACTTGGGCAAATTTTGTGTTTTTGTAATACTAGAAAGGGTTTGAGCATTTTATACTTGAGAGAGACATAGTAGATTTTACAAGGGGAAAATACACAAATGGAAGGAAGATGAAAGATTTTACAAAGAGGTCCAGTCTCCTACATTTGACTGCTCACTTAGATGCAAAATCCTTTTAATTTCTGTTGATATTCTTGGAACAACATCACTGCTAAGGAGACAAAATGATAAACAAATAAATTGATCTAAAATATCATCAAAGGAGTAAAATTACTTATATCAAAAGTTCATAGAGATTAGAGTTGATGGTTATGAGTTACAACCATATAAATTGCCAATTTTTGTTCCTATGAGGATTTTATCGCTAGAGTTTATAAGGTAGAGTTTGAATATGGATGAGATCCATTTTGTATCCAGAAAGCAAAAGGCTTAATTTAAATTAAAGGCTCAAATTGGCCCATTTATAGTTAAAACTAGAGAAGCTGATAAAGAAGTGGAGAATTTATGGAACTAGATGAATTTTAAGACCATTTTCAGTTAGACTTATGACTCTCTAGAAGGATTTCATCTATTAGATTTGAGTAAAAATCTGCTCCTTACACTCATATCTCAAAACCATAATCTGAACAATATGCCAATCAGGAGGTATGAGTGGAGAATACTTTGTAGGAGGTTGAATAACCAATTTCCAGTCAAACAACTCTGGAAACTCCAAGGCTTCAATAGAAAGAATTAAAGATACCAAGTCAAAGTATGTCTCCTACAGGATTAGGTTCTAAATTAGTAGAATTTAGAGTTTTCAAAAGGAGAAAGATAATGAATACAGAGGAAGAATCATTAGAGGTTAGAAACCAAGAAGTGTCTACTACAGTTATGATATTAGGCAAGCCTGTGTTTTCTCTGCAGCAAACTAAGGAAACAATTCTTGATCCATCTGCTTCCCCTTCTTCTAGTCAACAAAGTATGTTTGATATGTTCTAGAAAAATGAAGAAGACGAATGAAATGTTAAATACTGCTACATATTTTAAGTTTTGGAAGCAAGCCTCCACTAATCAAACCAGTCTATTGTCTACATTGGACCCTGATAGAGGACAATTTCAGTTATCATTTCTTGATCCAAAGGTCCCAAGTCCAAAAACAACAGAGGATTACAAGAATTCAATGTTCTCTTTTGACACTAAACAGATTCATCCCATAGACCAGATTGATCTACACAAACAGGCTGGTAAGATGATATATTCCTCTTTGACAAGTTCTTACATGGCAGCTTCAAATATGCAAGCTTCTTTAAATAATGTTCATTCTCATTTAATGTAGAAATTATGTCATATTTAGCTAAGGATACTAGAATAAAAGCTTTGGAAGATATTGCAATTAAATCAGTATTGGATCCTAATGATGTAAATGTTGCTCAAGAAATAATTAAGAACATGAGCACAAACATTCAAGCATTAAGGAAACAACTGAAATTTCCTACAACATAACATCCTCAAGCTTGGGAAGTAGGGAAATTAGAGAAGGAGAGAGAGAGAGAATATGCTATGTATAATCGCTGAGAAAAACATCCAAATTCAAAAAATGGAAGAAGAAATGGAAATATTATTGTAGGAGAGAGAGAAGAAGTTATTGCAATAACTTCTAAAGAAGAAACAGGATCAACTAGCCAAGATACCACTGAAAAATTTTCTAAAGCTATGGGAGACATATCATTGAGAAATATTGAATTGAGAAATTTAAGGAATCACTACAAAGGGAAAAAGAAAGTAGAATGAAGGCAGACAGTGCATATATTTCATAGGTGCAAAATAATTTCAAGCTTACAAAACTGCTTGAGAAATACATGGATGATTCATTCAGTGTAGAGAACTTGTTAGAAGCTAAAGAGGAGATATGGCTAGACATAAATTCAGCCATTTCATATTTTTGGTCATCTATATAGATCATCTTTGAATAGGAACAACTGGTGCATAAAGCAGAAGCATCCATTGCAAAGATCAAAGAAGCACTGGACCATAGACCTTGAGAAACAACAAGGATTATTAAGGTTTTAAATTCAAAAGTTAGAGAATAGCTTGAATACATGGGAATTGAAGATAGAACAGATGCATTTCTTGAAGCGAGAAAAGTAATAACAAAGAGGAACTTGATGCTACGGTTAGAGAACAAGTGTCAGAGCTTAGAAGGTGAGATCAAAATATTTCACAAAAAGTTTTCTATTCTCCAGAAAAAAGGACTCCTGTCATTGAGAGATCCTCACTGCCAATTAATTCAAAAGGAAGATTATCAACAGAAATTACATGACATAGCAATAGATAATTAAAAGTTTTCTAAAGTGACAAGAAATATTGGTGGGAGAACTTTCCTCCAAGGCATAGAAAATGATTCGTTTATTTCATGTGAAATTCACCATCTCTTTTTAACTAAGCGTACTTTTGAAAAGTACACTAAGGTAGATGAGGCATAGAGGAAAGTAATTAAATTTTCATGTCCAGATGATGACAAATGGGATAATTTCCTCAAACTTATCGAATGAACAAAAAGCATGTCTAAAGGCATAATTTGAGTGAGAAGAAGCATATAAGGCAGCGTTTACAAACTAGATCCTCGAATAATGTGCAAATTCCAACAAATTAGTGTCAGAAATTCTATTTTGAATTGTATTATCTTATATTATCCAAATCATTTTTGGATAAAATCTATTTTATTGTAAAATATTGTAATAGATTAGATATTTTTGAATTACACTCTATAAGTATTTTGTAATTCAAAGTTAGAAGGGTTGATATTTTGATAGAACCAAATAAATTTATTATTTTGGAAATCTTGAAGATAATCAAAGGCTTCTTGCTTCAGTTTCTAGCAGCATTTGTGTTCATGTGAGTCTTCTTTATGTAATCATTTGTGTTCATGTGAGTCTTCTTTATGCAATCATTTGTGTTATTCTTCATATATTTGAGGTAAAATAGAAGTATTGGGTAAGGCTAGGTTGAGTTTTGACGTCCCTGATAGCCCCTGCAAAGTTATTT